>JBAMJR010000025.1:895000-1025000 GCA_038501785.1 Myoxocephalus aenaeus
CTGTCATATTAGCGCGTTATTAGCGGCGTTAACGCAAACCAATTTTAACGGCGTCAATTTTATTAACGGCGTTAACGCATTTTAAGTTTTCTATTTTTTTCTCACGAGCAACACGCCGGATGTAGCTCAACCGGAAGCAAAACAATAGGCACGCCGTTTGGGCTTGGAAGCTAGGCTAACGTTACGGTTTGAAATGAATGAATGGTGAGCGCGATACAGCCAAATGAATAAGCTGTATAAGACGCTAATGAATGGAAAGTTTACTTTCAAAAAGTTGTCAGATGGTTCCCTTGACAAGACCAAAGTGGTATGTGCCATTTGTCATTGTGAACTGAGCTATCATCGTAGCCTATCCAGTCTGAAACACCACTTGATGGCCAAGCACACAGCTGATGCTAACTCTGCGCCCCCACGTCATAGCAGACAAGAATGGATGACTTCGGACAGAAACGCATGGACACCACAACGAAGAGCAAACTTATTGCAGCCATAGCTAAATGGGTGGCTACTGCGTGTAGGCCTGTTAACGTTGTGGAGGACGAGGGTCTAGCTCAGGGGTCGGCAACCCGCGGCTCCGGAGCCGCATGCGGCTCTTTAGCCCGTCTGTTGTGGCTCCCTGAGGTTTTGACCACACAAAAAAAGACGTTTTTATTTTCTTCTTTTTTTTTTTGCCCAGTGGAAAAACTTTCAAAGGGAATTCCTCTTATCTTGGAGTTTGAGGTGATATTGGGTCACTGAAAATAAAAATAAATGTTTAAATATCTCTTTAACTAAAATGTGCGTCACATCCTGTCACGTAGCTGTCAAGCCTCTTCCCCTGCAGGTGGCTACTCGTGATTCAGAGCTCCGCCCTCGCTTATCAACGGATAAATAAATAAAAAAGAAAAGTCACGGAGGAAAGTAGAGCGTTTCATTCTGCGTGGACGTATTCATTTGCTTTCACTGCCAACAATGCTGCTGACCTGTATGCTTGATACGTAGCAAAAGATATGCCTTTTAAAATGTAAAACTCCTGTGAAGAGGACAGATATCGAACCTGCTACCTTGCGATTACAGGGCGAACACTCTACCACACGAGCCACATATATAGACAGAACTAAAGGTCCGGATAGCTGTGCTTTTAATTGACCTCAATGTAGTTGACACATGACTATTTTTTGTATATATGTAAGCTGTGATATCAAATCACTTTTGCGGCTCCAGACACATTTTTTGTGTGGAAAAAATGGCAAAACGGCTCTTTGGATAGGAAAGGTTGCTGACCCCTGGGCCCTGTTTCTCGTACCTGGTTTACTGAGTTAGCGGGCTAATTGTCAGGATAAGATGACGTAGGTCAGGCTTATTTAGTTTCTCGAAGCAAGCTTAGATAAATCACCATAGCAACACAGCCAAAAATGTAAACCTGCTCCAGGGCAGGCTTACTGAAATTCACTGGATAAGCTGGCCACTCCCACCGGACAAAAAAGGCAGCTCACTTCCTCATTGATGAAGGAGTGATATTAGTTATATTAGTTTTATTGTGAGAGAATTATTTGAGCTCGCCAAGATCCGTTCTCACATCATTATGACTTCCTGTACGCGGCGCTATAGATTCTGCCTTCAAGGACTCATTTATTTACGAGAGCTTCTCGAGCCGTGGACACTGATCACCACAGGCGCAGCCGATCGGCCGTCTCACAGACAGAGACTATCAGCCGCTGCATGCCGCGCTGTTCTTAAGTTTATTTAGCGCTTAAGAAACTTATGGATGTGTTGAAAGCTCTCATAATTTTATGACAGTGTTATTAGTACATCACACATATCATTATTGTAGAACATGATTAAGGTGATCATGATGAGAATACAGAGAATCACACACAATTTATTTTCACTGCTTCAATTGATTGAATTTCTGATTATGAATAATACATATATACTGATCCGCCCATACACATATTCAAACTCCTAGTTATATAGAAATATACACATACATGTATATACATATAGTACATGATTCATACGCGCATACAGTACATATATCCTCATAAGTATATATTTATTCGTAAATATAATCTGATTGATCTGGGTGATGAAGCACTTAAAATTTGCCGATACATTTTCCCAACACTGACACATTTAACTTGTCTGATATATTTGCGGCGCTTATGTCTCGCAGCGGGGCGATGTTAAGCTGCGTTCACGGCAACAATGTTACAAAAACGTTGGAATATTCACAACTCGTTTGCTGTGAATGATTAAGGTATTGACTTCCTCATATGCCTTCATGATCATCTCCTGCTTCTCAGCAGACAAATAAAAAGAGGTTCCTCTGAGTTTATTTTCCATTGTACTGTTAGAAGATCGTGGTGTCAGTGCTCGATTATTATCCCTTCTGAAGAGGAACGGACACGCGCATTTATCCAGATGACTGACGTCTGGCTAGAATTAACGAGACCATTCAGCGCGGATCAGCCGTGAAGAAACCCAGATAGCCTGATGTCAATCATCTCGCTAATTTAAGATGGAGATTAGGACATTTGCTTGACTTTGTTTAGCCAGGTACGAGAAACAGGGCCCTGGTCTAGCTGATATCATACGCATCGCATCCAACGACAGGACCTACGAATTGCCTTCGAGAGCCACCATTACAAGCCACATTCAGAAGTTGCACGAAACTGAGAAGGCTAATTTTATTTTGTAAACCCTTGTTTACCTGAAATGTGCACTTTATAATTTTATTTTGTACCGCCCTGTTTGGCAGTTGTTTTTCAATAAAATAAAAAATGTGCATAAAGCAAGCCTATCCACTTTTTCATGTTGATAAGAGCATTAAAATGCAAAAAAAAAAAAATTGCGATTAATTGCGATTAATCGCGAGTTAACCCTTCGTCCACGGAGCCCGCGGTTTCGCGTGGTGACACTTGAAACTTTTCTCTAAGTTTCTAAAATATTCACAGCACCCCGATAATACATCGCAAAAATATAATTTTACGTCTGGCGGAAAGAGACGGCTTCCTGCTTCCGGGTGCCTGCCCAGGCAGAGCCCAGCATAATTTTAACATCATCAGGCAAGCGAAAGGGCAGCAGTGTGTCATCTGACGCTGGAAAAAAAAAAAAAAAAAATCCTTCTCTGTGATTAGTTGAGTCATATGTCCGTCGCCATTTCGTGAACTAAACAACCAATGTACACTCAGGAAAATCTCAAAAGGACAACCCACTTGTACAGCATGTACACATGCTACATTTTACAATCAACATCATGACGAAGAGATTCAACACGGAGGAAGCAAAGCGCATGATTCTGGAGAGCAGCGAGGAGGAGGACGACGCGTCGTCGTTAGAGCTCGAAGGCTTTAGTTCTTCTGAGGAAGATGGGTAAGTGTAGTTACTAAACTTTGTTACGTGTCTGTAAGGCTGCATGGTGCAAACTAGTAATGTGTACAAACTAGTAATGTGTACAAACTAGTAATGTGTACACTGTGCACGAGAGCCAGCCACGCGGTGCACACTGCTTCTCACGTTACTACGTCATGATCTAAGTAATGTTTATACACAGTCTGCTTTGTACAATACTCTGCTTCACGTTACTACCACTAATATTTATACAGCCAATGCGGAGCACTATGCTAAAATTACTACCACAGTCATGATCTGAATAATATTTGCACATCCAATGTGGAGCATTCTGCTCAATCGTTACGTCATCTTTCTTTCAACTGACTAGTATTGATTTATTTTACAGAGAGGAGCACCATCCGCCCCGACCAGCCTGGCCAGCAAAGAGGCAGCGTGTTGGACGGCAACTACCACGACCAGCAAAGAGGCAGCGCGTTGACCGACGACTAAAGACACCATCTCCAGCAAACAGGGCGCGTGCTGCCCGGCGACTGCTTTCACCTCAGGCCAGATCAAGAAAGACAGCAGCACGTGCACCACCTGCACCTACGCTGTCCTGGAGGACGGATGAAGACCCGGACACTGCTCCCCCCGTCATCAAGTTCCAGCCCGGACACCTGGTCCACATGTCAGTGCCACAGCAACACCCATTGAACTCTTCAAACTGTTCTTCCAACTAAGTCCACGGTGGGTCGCAGGGTTTGCGAGCTTTGCAGCATGAAGAAAGTGAGCAAAGACACGGCGTGGAAGTGCGAGGCGTGTAACGTTCCCCTCTGCCTGCAGCTGAACAGAAACTGTTTCCATGACTGGTATGCCATGGCATGAGGATATGCCATTGAAGCATATATACTTGTATATTGTAAATGGTCTAGTCTTTGTTCTGTTTTATATTTCTGAATATATATTCTGTACATATTTTCTTTTTTTTTTATAATACATATTTTTATTAAAAAAAAAAAAAAATTGTTGTGATGGTCATTTTTCATTTGCACACACTCCCTGAAGCTTTATCTGCACTATGAAGTCATTTCTCAGTCCCATTTTTATCATTTTGGTGAAAGCTGTGAAAGACCATATTTCTACTCAAAAAACGATAATAAAAACTTTAGTTTTAGACATTTATTTACATGTATCTAACATTTTATTCATATATTTCACTGCTTTTGTGAACCTAAAACCTTTGGTAAACCAATTGCCATCACCTAAACAGAGTCACCACCTGAGTAAAGTTAGGTTTTTTCAAGCGATATGAAGAATTTCCAAAAATCGAGATTCCATTTTTCAGCTTTAGTGTCATATTATAAAGTTTTTTTCTTTACACTTTTGCCTTACGACAATGGTGCCTCATTATATAGATAGCTGAGATTGTTCTGCAATTTATGATGTAAAACATGGGTATATATCTTATATGCAAGTGCCTTAAAAGGTGAATCTAAGAAAATTATGTCAAATCGAGAAAATCGACTGAAAATGACCTCCAGTGTGCAGTGAGTTAACTATGACATAAATGCGATTAATCGCGATTAAATATTTTAATCGTTTGACAGCACTAATATATATATTATAGTATAGAAATCATGCTGCAGATGTGCACCATATTAAATATAATTGAAGTAAATTCCAGTCAGTACATTTGCTCATATGTACTGACGAGATGCATTCAACTCATGACATCATTAGTTATATTTGGATCCATCAGTAAACAGACTGAGAGCAGCCTGAGCGTTACAGAGGCAGGCCTGGGACTGGGGCATTACCAGTTTAAACGCCTGGAACAGCTGGAGTAAGCTGGGAAACAGTGTGGCTGTCTCCTCCTCAAAATAACTCCCATCAAGTTGCCCTTGAGCAAGGCACTTCACCTCCGAGTGGAAGAAGAAGCAAACGTCTTCACCGAACCCGGTCTGGTGCCGTTATGACTCTGATAAATGTAAATGTGTGAATCTGCTCCAAACACAACTACGGGTTCAATCGTGAATTTGAAACACTGAAAACACGACGACGACAAAACACTGCGACTGAACCTCAAATGGATGTGGAACCAAAATGGAAATGACTCCCACCCACAATATTTAGGGACCACAAAAATGAAATAATACATAAGTAGAGGGTGGAATCTTTCTGGAAGCTGTGCTGGCGCCAAATGTTGTGTTTCTGTGAAAGGAAAAGTGATTTAGTCTCGTATTTCAGTCTTTTGGGATACATGTGGAAGTCGCCCCTGTCACTTTTAGGGCAGCGTTAGCATCTTCACAGCTCCCGGTAGATGACAATTGCGCCTAATTAAAGAAATAAAACACTTTTGTGAAAATAAGTGGAATTTCATCATCACAGGACCAAATCTAGTATTAAAGAAACAAACAACACACTTGCTTTCCTGCAGAGAGTTAGAGGAGAAGATTAATCTAACTTTCATGTCTGTCGATTAGCTTAGCTTAGCATAAGGTCTATGGGAGGAAAGCGCTCACTTGGTCCTGAACTTGTATGGACCTGTACTTGTACTTGTATGGACCTGTACTTGTACTTGTATGGACCTGTACTTGTACTTGTATAGACCTGTACTTGTTAGACCTGTACTTGTATAGACCTGTACTTGTATGGACCTGTACTTGTTAGACCTGTACTTGTATGGACCTGTACTTGTATGGACCTGTACTTGTTAGACCTGTACTTGTTAGACCTGTACTTGTATGGACCTGTACTTCTAAAGTGCTTTTCCAGTCTTGCGACCACTCAAAGTGCTTCAACCCTACATGACATCATTCACTCATTCACACACTGGTGGGAGGAGCTATGCAAGGTGCCACCTGCTCATCAGGAATAATCATACATACCGTTCATAATTTGGGGATCGGACCACCGATTCTCTGATTGAAGGACGCTCCTGCTCTCCACTGAGCCACAGCTCTGTGACGCTCACTAAATCCTCCTTCCATCACCTCTGAAGCTCATTTAACAACGTGTTTCTATCTTGGCCGTTTCATACACACACCATATTGGGAAAGCAACATGTTTAACGTTGGACTGTTTCTTGTAGGATCGGTGGATTCCATGTCAAGACATCTAAAAACTGTTCATTTTGAATTTTTTAATCAATTTTTGAGGTACTCATTATTATTTTCTTCTTGTTGTTACATTAGTCAAAATACAAAATTGCTTCACAGCCCAGATCTTGTTGGGAGCGAGACGGACTTCATCTGACCAAATCAACACAACTCCATGTTGACGAAGACTCTGCTGCGTCTTCGTCTGTATTGGCAATTCAATTATGGATTCCAGAGAAGGTCTGAGGTGACAGGAAGTCCTTCACGTTACTGACCCCCTCACTGGGGTTATGTCATCGTTTTGCGAAAGCTCAGTTCTGTGGGGAGAAAACACACAGATACATTCCACCGGAGTCGAGTGAGGGTGTTTCCTCCTGAATGCATTATTGTTGCTCAACTAATAGAGCTTGCTACTTTTTAACACTTTGATGTATAGTCATTATTTTCTAAATGGTTACTAATTCATAGCTAACAATTTGACAACATTGTTCAGACGTATGCAGAACACATCAGTTGACTGAAGGATGGATGTTCCTTTGGTGGAAGCTGCTTATCTTGTCAAAATCCAAACGGCATGAAGCTAACATAAAATTGTATAAAAGTCCTTCCTCCTCTCACTCTCTCACTTAGTTTCTCTAATGGACCTGAGAAGAAAATCTAACTTGTTTTTTCCAATATCATATCCATAAATAACTTCCTCCCTCATTGCCCACACACATTGTACCTCCATCCTCCTCTTTCAGCTCCTCTCTTCCTCTTTTCCTTTTGCTTTCCTGTCACTTCTCTCTCTCTCTCTCTCTCTCTCTCTCTCTTCCTGCTTTCGTCTTCTTGTTTTTCTACTCCTACTTTCCTCAATGTCTCTCTCTCTTTTATGTTCCTGTCTGTGTGTCTTAAACCCAGCAGCTAAGTCACAGTCCTGTGTGTGTGTGTGTGTGTGTGTGTGTGTGTGTGTGTGTGTGTGTGTGTGTGTGTGTGTGTGTGTCTCTCTCTCTGCATACAAGCTTTGGGGAAAGGTTTGTCTTTTTATTCGACAAAACCCGTCAAGCAAAGCACCCACGTAACAAATCTCATTTCTCGACAGAAAGGCCAACTGAAATGCTGCGTTTAAAAGTCACAGCTATCTTACGCTCATCAACATATCTTATCAAGTTAGTAGATTTATGGCTGCATCCACTCTGAATGTACCCTCCACCTGTCGTGAAGCCTGCTGATACGGATGCTGTGAATACACCTGCACAGTAGCATATAAGCTGCTCTGTTAGAACTCTACGCAGTGAGCTGTACATGCAGGGATCTGACATCTACATTAGGGTGAATAGCATAGATAATATATATAAGAAGTGGACATAGTCATCGTGACATAACTCGTTGGTCATTTTGAAGCCTTGAGTTTGGCAATTTCGGCGTCGCCATCTTGGATTACGGCTGTTGCCATCTTGTTGGTTTTTTAACCTTTTGAGACCCGATTCCGCCCTTAGGGGGGAAAAGCCCGTCTAGCGGCCTTAGTGAGGTATATTCAAGTAGTCGTATGAACCCCAAATGAGTTATAATACTTGTGTTATTCTATATCATTTTTTTCAGAATTTATTTGTGATTTTTTTTTAAATATTTTCCACAAAAAACACTTTTATAACATATTTTGATCATAACTATGAACATCCAGCATGATATGAGCAAGATTTTCCCAAAAATGCCTCCTCGAGCCGTTTTTCCAACTTCATTGTTCAAGGCCTAAACAACAACCTACAGAAAGAAAATTCACAATAAATCAAAGCCTTTGGGGATTACCATGGAGTTTTAGTCAAAAGACTGTGTCGTTCGGTTAAAACATTTAAAAGTTATAACCTTTATGTCTAAACACAATTGGTTCGGTGCATGCTGGGTATTAACATTTGCATAAATCTCTGCTCAAGACGTGTGACGCGTTTTAGGAAACCTCCCATGATCACGGAAGCCTGCAAAAAAAGGAAAAAAAGAGGAAAAAGTCAAAGCGAGTAGAAGAAAAAAAACAGTCCGGCCGCATTTGGATTGTTCAAGTACTAATATAGTACACACAAGGATCTACCATACTTTATTAGACTCCTACAAGCTCGTAGGGTTACAAAGAGGTGTCTTTTTTTTTTTTTTATCTGACTTTGCAAAGTGTACTTTATTAATTAGTACTGTATTAACGATCTAGTGGAACGTTACGGCCACCACCGGAAATGACGGCGAGGTTATGAAGTTTATACAGTGGTGGCCGTCAGGGCCTGCTAAGCCTTCTCTGCTGGCCTGAACAGAATCACAAATTTTATAATTTCATTGTTTTTTCATAAATACACTGCATGTATTATACGTATTTGACCCTATTAGCTTATTTTCTCATTGACCAGCTCCTGTCTTGTCTGTTCCTTATGCCTGTCTGTCTGCTTCTGTCCAGCGAGCTGGTGCAGCTTGACAATACAATTCTGTAAATTTTTGGTCATTACATTTTACTCTGATGACTTCACTGAATGGAACCAGCAGGGTTGAACAGTCTGGACAGTAGCTGCTAGTAGCCAGCCTCAGGCAGACTGCCATATGGTCATCAGTCATGGTGGAACGGTGTTTGGACTTAATATTTTTTAGAATATTATTATACAGTCGGCCTTCTCCAGATGCGCACGGAATAGCCATCTTTGAAGAGCTCTCGCTCAAACAGAACTGGCGATCTTTGTTGCCACATCCATGATCTCTTTCATGTTTAGCATTTTAGCGCATAATGCTTGTCGGTGTATTATGCAGTGGTAATTAAGGAAGTCGGGGAAAACATTGTCCTCCCTGTACTTGGCAATACATCCACACAAGCTGCCAACCATTGCTGGCGCACCGTCCGTGGTGATTGACAATAATAGGTTTGTTCGAGATGAGCCCAGGAGCTGCGTTTTGTCAATAAAGTTTTTGAAAGAGTGAAAAAAAAGGTCTAATTTTTTTTTATGACATGCGATCTACCCGCGATCTACCCGCACTACGATCAACGTATTGGGCACCCCTGATCTACATGGTGACAGCCAACTAGATGGGCTCTCACACTCCGGTACACTAGGTGGCGGTATGCACCTAGTCAAGTTGGTTGTGATCCTCCATTAAACTGAAGAAGAAGAAGCAGCAGCAGCTGCAGACTTTTCCTGTAGACACTGTGGCCCAATCCCAATCTCCACCCTAAACCCTCAAACCCTGAACCCTCAGGGACTTACTGGCTGAGTGTGAGAGGCTGTGAGGGCTTGAACTGGTGTAAATATGAATGGGACAGCACTTTGCTGCAACATCACGTGACTACATACATTAATAGTGTGTATCATTGTGTATTTATCTCATCGCATCTCACCCTGCTTGGACACCCGAGGCACGATGGAAAGCAGTGACCTGTCAATCACAGTAAGCCCGCCCTAAAGCATCCCCTGCTTTATGGTCTGTTTGACTCTAAATGACCATAATTTACTAAATGCACATCATGCTGTATTGAAGAAGACTTGAAACTAGAGATTGATACAAACTCATGTTCACCTGGTGAATAGTGACAAGAACTGATACCTCCATGTCCAGTGTTTTCTCACAAACTACATGTGGTGAAGTCAAATAGCTGAGGGTGTCCAGCGACCACCTCTCAATTCATTTGATTGCTCTAAAAAGAAAGAATACTTATTCCTTGGTTTCAGACCTTCTTGCCAAAGGACTACAGTTCAAAACAGTGCAGTTCAAAACAGTGCAAAACACTGGCCCATGTTTAGCAATGTTGATTAATGTGCGTTGTACTTCTAAATAACCATATAATGTGTATTATGTTATTATTATTATTATTATTATTATTATTTAATGTGCTTTATTGTCATTCATTCATCACTGCCTGCTCACCAGGCTATTGCTATACATTAGCTACACTCTGGGCCACACGCTGCGAAGGCAATGACTAAGTGGCAGTTCTTGCATTATGGGAAATGTAGATATCTGTATCTTGGTATCTCTGCAGCATCCGGTTTGAGCATTCTTTTTTTAATCTCTCTTGCAAGTCAGTTGACACAAATAACTATGTTCTATTATAAGATCTGCTTTTGTCTTATTACATTTTTCGGAAATGAGGCTGATATATAAAGACGAAAGCGTATCACTGGCGTTATGATTGGAATTGATCTGAAAAATGATGATACATGACCAGCAGTGAAGAATGTTCTTGTATTTTAAGATGCCATTTTAAGCATACAGGGTATTATGTATACTTATAATACGGGTAGATCAAATCAATCATTCTGATTGGTTGAGAGTGAGTCACGGGGTGTACTTTATTCAGCCATAAAGTACTGTACAGCCTGTTTACATGTAGAGCGTTCCATATCAGTGCGCACTTAAAATAACAGGTAGATTTAAATTGTGTGTCATTTCAAGCTTGACAGTTACCAAACATGTTTCGTGTAAACTTTTATATTGTAACGTCCGCAGTAACGACTCGCAGACGTTGGTTTCCTTAACTTGCAGGTTTACTGCTTGAGTGTTCACAGTATTGCAACGGGGCTCTTCGCTGACAGTAACGTTAGCTCAAACGGAACAGCTAACCAGCTCACTTAGCATCCCCCACACTAGCATAACGAACGACAACACACACGTCACTTCCTCCCTAACCTAAAGATGAGGAATGAAAAGGGTTTGATCACAAAATCGTGATCATTTCCAGTGAGAGATAATTACGTCGGTAATTTCCCGACGCGAGGCGAGTTCTCTAAACATCATGGAGGAGAAACATGACGGAGAAAAGACGGACAGAAGCAGCGAGAGCACTTCTTTACATCGGTGGCTGCGTGTCATCCTCCACCCGGCTTTCTACCGGCCTGGTCCGATTTTTTATTTTTTATTTGTCATAGTACATACATACATGAGCGGCTGTAGCTCAGGGGGATGAGTGGTCGTCCCACAAGGTAGCCGGTTCGATCCCCAGTCCCCCCATAGCTCACACGTCGAAGTGTCCCTGAGCAAGACACTGAACCCTAAATTGCTCCCCGGGCGCCTCACAGGGCTGCCCACTGCTCCCTAAGACATTAAGGATGGGTTAAATGCAGAGGACACATTTCATGTATGTATGTACTATGATGAATAAAAAGGATTTATATTTACTGACCAGGCAGTCAGTTTTATAGTCCCGTATGTGCGTCCCGTGCGTCCCGGGACTATTTTCTCTGTCGCTGAAATGCGATACACAACGTTTGGTGGCTACAACTATTTTGTGCTGAAAGGGAGCTTACTATTACTATTTATAGAGTCGTATTATAAAAGCAATAAGGTACTCGAGGCAGTACTGTGTCTACAATAATGTACAATTCAAGGGTTTGCCGGGCCTCCGCTGCGCGTCGGGCCTAACAACTCCCTTGAACAGTACATTATTGCACGACACAGTACTGCCTCTCGTACCTTATTGCTTAATTAAATCAATGGCAAAGGACTGAAACTTTAATGATGAAGTTTGCATTGTTATACACTCATATGACTGAAAAGAGGTGCACCTAACAGTTTGAATAGAAGGATTGCCTTCCATAGGCTTGCTGTTGTTTCAGAAGCCTTTATGCTACCCTGCAGCATATTCTAAAAGAAGCACTGCAGACATGTCACACAAAATGTCTTTGCCATCAAGTAAAGCAACAACATGAAAGCTTGAAGGCCATGAAGAACACTACTGCCTCCTTTGTTTGGCAGCTTGTGGAATTAACAGAAACCTTAGAAATATGGAGAAATGTGTGAAACAAATATACTCAAAGCAATATAATATATAAATGGCAGCCTCATTTGATTCTGCGCTGCTATACAATTTTAATGAGTGAATGCATTAAATGAAGAAAGGACTCCAACAGTGCTTTAAAGCATGTACTCGTCTGCATAGTTTATGTATGTTCTTGTTACCCAAGATATGTGTCGTACTTTACAACTACATTCAAGTCTACTGCACCACATTAAGCGCTGAGAGCCAACATATCACAGTCAGTGGATTTTGTTCCAACTTTTCCATTTAAATAAACACTTTAAAGTAAATTGCTGTTGACCTAATGACCAAATCTGATTCCACGACTAGCAGAAGACGGGCACATCAAGATAAACACGTGGACACGTCCCAACAGGAAGACTGCCGCTTGTGTCTCGTGTGGACGATGTTCTTCTGTTGCCTGAACATACCCACGCTCTATTTGATGTTTCGTTTCAATTTGGTACTAATCCCGACAATCCCGGCAATTAACCTATGAACATGAATGCATAGGGTCCCCCACTGACTGACCCTGTCACCCAGAGACAATATTCCTACAATGTCCTACTGGTCACTCCCCTGCATATCCCCGCACACCTCATATTTAAATACACTTGCTACTTTATCATTACACTTACATTCCATGCACTTTATTTTCATTTTATATTCTACTGTAGATTAAATTGTAAATATTCATGCTCCCATTTATTGCACTCTGTTTATTGTTAAATGTTAAATGTGATGCACCTCCCGCCAGGACAAATTCCTTGTATGTGAAAACATTCATGGCAATAAATGGTTCTGTTTCTGATTCTGACTGATACGGTGTCTTCTGTAGTATTAAAACATAGAAAAGCATAAGAAACTGAAGTGCAGTAGCGCTACACAGCTGTAACTTATTAGTGGGTATACACAGAATAGAACATGTTTGATTTCTCAACACTCTATTCCCATTTACACTTTGATTTAGATGGAATGTAATGACATTCAAGCACAAAGTAGAACATTGTGTCCACCAATAGACACAATTCCTGACATCACACTACACTGAAGCTGTCCTTTCATTCTAAATGTAAGATAACGGTTCAGTATTCTCTCCACAATATCTAATCCTCCTCTTATTATGCATTAAACCAATAAGACTGCTGATGGAAAAAGAAACATCCCACCTCATGCTGTCCTTGCCTCTGGCGATATGCAAACTAATTCAAACTAACCTGATAAATAATTTCTCCATTCATGTTTCCCAGGTTGTCCACTGTAATGTGTAATAACACAACATGTTAAATACGTGCTGATTCAAATGGGGGGAAAACTACTTAAAGTGATGTCTGGAAAGAGAAGAAACAACTGCACTAAGCAGTTTAGCTCCACAGGTGGAGACAACATGGAGTGTTCCTGGAGACGAGCACGTCTTCCCTTGTGCAGCTGTTTGGGGTCGAGCCTTGTCAGCCTGCCTTTGTGGTGTCAATCATTGTGTTGTTACCCAATCATAGTGTTTCCCTCCTTATTCCACTCCAACTGTGTCTTGTGACCTTGTAATTCCCAATGTAGACGCCGTTGCTCCTTGTGTTTTAAGCCTGTCTTAGTTTTCCAGTGTATGTACTTTGTATTCCTAGTTGGAAATTCATTGGGGTTATTAGGTCCACCTGGCTGCTTAAAACGTGTCAGAACTGAGCACATGTGGACCCAGCAGAGCAACGCCCTTCCCCCGAAGAGGTCTGAGTTTGATCCATAGAAACAGAACAGGACTAGAACGGACATTCCCATACAAATCAATGTAGCAGGACGGTCGGAGCAGCAGCCATTTCAATGTGTAGCATTGTGAGCGCTGTCTAACGACTGGATGAACTAAACGGCTGACTGAGCGTAGGAAAGCACATTCCTTTCCCCAGATGAGGGGGAACTTTTTTTTGGATCGTTTTCTATAGCCAGTTTAGTATTAAAGCTCCAACCAGCTATATTCCACAACGCTGTATTGCTACACTGGTGACACATGGTGGTGTAATGGTTCCTCCCGCCGTACTCCCAGCCCTTCCGGAGAAGAGCGACTAACTGACATTGCTATCCATAGAGCCATGCCTCTACTATGGAGTGATTGGACGCAGCTGGACGGTTTGTTAGGAGGGTATGCTGGCACGCGCTGGCTGCCGCTCCTCTCAACACTTTGTTACCACATGTGTGATTTATGTGACTTTTATAGCTATTTTATTCAACCCCGTTTTAGTTGTTTTTCACGTATTGTGATTGCTTCCTGCGTTGGAATACGTTAATTTGAGAGCCTGCTTCCCGTATTGGAAGACAATAGGAATACGGCGGACTTTGGAGTGATCAGTGAAACTGAGAGCCTACTCTACTGGACCCCTGCTCTGTGATGACTATTGGTGTGCTTTTTGAACTGTTGGCATCTGGGAGGGGTGGCGTTTGGTTGGCCGGCGTGTGGTCGCTGCCAGACGGCGCGGCTTGTTTTGTGTTCTGTTTTTGACATCGGTGCTGGCAATGATTTCCTACATCGCCCCGGAGCTACGACGTTTGCACAGCTTCATGGTTCCATCCGACAAGGGTGTATAGGGTTTATAGCCCGCTGTCAAGAGTGTGGGATTCTGAAGAACAGACCTCGCTACATCCATAGAGGTTCACGCCGCGGTTTCAACATGGAATCAGGAAGCAAAACCAACCTAGGATTCATCGTCGGAAACATCGCGAGACTACCCAATACTCCATTTGATACAGTGGACCACACCATCCTCCTAGAGCGCCTCCACACCACCATTGGACTGTCAGACTCTGCACTCCAGTGGTTCCTGTCCTACCTTTCTGGCAGAACTGAATATGTTTCACTGGGAAGATGCAGGTCCAGACTGCTCCCCGTCGCCTGTGGTGTTCCGCAAGTGTCGGTCCTCGGCCCCCTCCTCTTCATTATTTATATAATCTCCCTCGGACGTGTCGTCAGCAGATACAGGATGTCCTTCCACTGTTATGCTGACGACACCCATCTTTACATCAAAACTGCCCTAAGCCCCTCTGCAGCCATGTCATGTCTCACCGCCTGTCTTGGGGAGATAAAGGTGTGGATGAGCAACAACTTTCTCCAGCTCAACAGCAGCAAAACCAAAGCCCTCATTGTTGGCATTCCACACCAGGTTCAGTCATCCTCCAGAACTCATCTCACCTTTGACCGTCAGGTCCTACCACTCTCCTCCACAGTCACTAATCTGAGAGTTCGGTTTGACCCTCACCTGACCTTTATTGGCCATATCAAATACCTGTGCAAAACCTCATTTTACCATCTCAAAAACATCTCCAAACTCCGCCCACTTTAACCCTGTCATATGCAGAGAAGCTCGTTCATGCCTTTATCTCCTTAAGACTGTACTACTTTAATTCTCTCTTCACTGGGATCACTGGCAAGGACATCCAGAAACTACAATACATCCAAACAGCACTGCCAGGATCCTGAAGAGAGTCCGTAAATATGAGCACATAACACCCATTCTGCACTCACTACACTGGCTCCCTGTCTCATTCCGGATTGACTACAACGTCCTACTACTCACCCATAAATGCATAAATGGACATGCACCTCCCTACAATAACTCATTACTCCTTAAACCTCCACCCACACTCTCAGATCTACAAACCGCTCGCTCCTCCGGGTCCCCAACACCAACCTCCACCATGGGCAACCAGACCGGGTCCCCAACACCAAGCTCCACCATGGGCGACCAGGCCTTTTGCTCGGCAGCGCCACGCCTCTGGAACAGTCTCCCTGACCTCCTGAGGGCAACACAGACACTGAACTCTTTTAAGACTGGCCTAACTTTTTTATTCAGGAAGGCATTTTTTACCTTGTGTTGATTCATTGTCAGCAATTCATTTTAATTTTATTTATTTTTATTAGGGGTTGCTTTAATCATGTTTTAACTATGTTTTTATTTGTTTTACTATATATTGGCTCTGTAGCTCTCTGAGTCTCTTTTGAAAGAAAAGTGTGTTTAAAAATGAAATGTATTATTATTATTATTATTATTATTATTATTTGCCTCGTGGAGTATAAACTGTGCCTGCAGAAGGCCCTTTTTTCACAGCAGCCATTGTTGCATAAACACATTATAATTAACAACATTAATAACTATAGTCTGTGATCTTATCCAGCCAGCGTGATATGTATGCATTTCTATCCACCCCTAACACATACATGCGTGGGTGTGTGCGCGAGTGTTCCGTCTCTACATATGTTGGTGTGTGTGTGTGTGTGTGTGTGTGTGTGTGTGTGTGTGTGTGTGTGTGCACATTGCGAGAAAGCCATCATCTTTCACAATACCAGCCAATTCCACCCAAGCGTTTCGTTTCAATTCGCCTTGAAAACACAAACCCACTCACTTTCAACCACCCCCACACACACACTTACATTCCACAGACAAACGCTTCAAGGTCATATGTAGAGCAAAGCAATGAGGTGTTTCCCCGTGCCATCTGTCTGCCTGCTGTATACATACGTCTCAGTTGTTGCGTTCTGCGCCTCTTCCTCATGTTCTAATGTGCTTTTGGCTGCCTTTGGACCTCACACTATTCTGTTTGTGTTAATTTATCCTGCGCAAGCCAACAGGCCTTTTTTTCCGGCAGCAGCCATCTTGAGTTGGCATAGCGGGAGAAAAGCACATTAGAAACAAACGTTGTTAACCGTGGCTCTGTTCTATTCAAGCGTCCCAGTAAGCATGACAGTTTGACAGTGAGCGAGCGCCCAACAACGCCAGGAAGCACAAACTGAAACAGCTTAATGGAACCCAGCCATCATTCATTTCATGATTTACACCTGTTCTCCTCCTGCCGTGGTCTGAGCAGCTCCACTGTAGTGGGGCTGTCACTTCTCCATAGAAACTCCTCCATCTGTTTGCCCACAGAGAAGCATTTTATCTTTATTATTTCATCACCATTGTGAGCCGTTTCCTTTTGTTTCCTAATGACAACATCTGATAATGCTCCTCTGTATGTTTTAATGTATTCTTATTTACATCATACCCCCATAAAGACAGTGAGTGTAGAGCTACAGTTGTAAAGGGAGTGTTGGCTCTGTATGCCCATGTTGCTGGGAGGAAACATAGGTTCACATTTCGTTTGCCCAAGACTAGCAAACCTCACCATGAAAGATTAACGGAGGGGCAGGAGTTACAGAAAATATGTCCGCTCCTTTAGCACCACGGACAGCGCCATGATGTATCAATACACATAACCCATCAAGCCCTCACCCTAACCCCTAATCCTATGTATTGTTTGAGTTGTGTTTAGAGGTTGTACATGGGGATTATATATTATTGTAGCCCTGAATTCTATGTTTAATTTACCTGACATGTTTTAATTTGTAATTTTCTTATTTATACCATGTTTTTTTCTTGATTTGTACCATGTGACCTAATATAAAAGGGTCCCCATTTTGGGTTTTAAAAAGGAGGATGGCATCCCCCTCCTCTGAACTCTGATTCTAGAGAAGAAATTAGAAAGTGACTCTACTTCTCTCTTGATTTATTCCCTCAGTAAATATTGTAAACATGAGTTTATGTCTCAAACTCTAGTTTCAAGTCTTCTTCACTACAGCCGCTGTGATACATTAGTGTACAGTCTATGCGCCCCCTAGCCTGCTGTCTTAAAGTCAGGGAGCGACTACACGTGTGGCGGCTGAGGAGTCGGCCGTTAGCTCGTCCATCACGGCTGCAGCATGAGGTCAGATTGCTCTACATTGGTGGAGAGATTTTCTTAGTCAAAGAAAAATGTCAGCCCTGAAGTTAGGAGTGTTCTATTATGCTCTTGGTCATTTCTAATGGCCAAAAGAGTACAAACTGTGTTAAATTACTAAATGCACTCCGGTATTGTAACTGTAGAACTTAATGTGTGAGTAGTGAAGGCACACATTGATCCTATTTGAACAAGGTCTGGCTTTTATCTGTCTTCTATCTTTATCCTAAAATACGGAAAAATGAATGTACGCTGGACTTGAGGACGTGCACACACACACACACACACACACACACACACACACACACGCACACACACATGCACACACACAAACACGCGTGCACACACACACACACACACACACACACACACACACACACACACACATGCACACACACACACACACACACACGCAGACACACACACCCTTAGCATTGAGACACATTACCACAGCCACAGTGACTTACTGAGCTGAAGTGTGTGTGTTGTGGCGTGTGAACAGAGGGTGAAACTGTAAAAGCTGCACGTATAAACTCAGTGAGCCTGTGCTTTAGTGCACATTTATATACATGGCTATGCGCTTGTGTGATTGTGTGAATCATATTATTTAACCCTTCAGACTCTGAGGTGATTTTCTCGATTTTACATAATTTCTTAAATTCACCTTTTAAGGCACTTGCATATAAGATACATGTTTTACATCATGAATTGCAGAACAATCTCAGCTCTCTATATAATGAGGCACCATTGTCATAAGGAAAAAGTGTAAAGAGATAATATGGCCCTAAAGCTGAAAAATGGAATCTTGATTTTTAGAAATTTTTACTTTACTCAGGTGGTATATAGGTTTTGGTGATGGACATTGGTTTACCAAAGGTCTTGGGTTCACAAAAGCAGTGACATATATGAATACAATGGTAGATGCATGTAAATAAATGTCTAAAACCACATTTTTTATTATCGTATTTTTTTGTAGAAATGTGATATTTGACCCCTTTCACCAAAAATGTAAACAACCTACGTGCATACCTGCGTTACACCAGACTCGAGCAGCAAGGCAGCGCCACGCCTCTGGAACAGTCTCCCTGACCTCCTGAGGGCAACACAGACACTGAACTCTTTTAAGACTGGCCTAAAAACCTTTTTATTCAGGAAGGCATTTTTTACCTTGTGTTGATTCATTGTCAGCTATTAATTTTAATTTAATTTATTTTTATTAGGGGTTGCTTTAACCATGTTTTAACAATGTTTTTATTTGTTTTACTATATATTGGCTCTGTGGCACTCTGAGTTTCTTCTGAAAGAAAAGTGCGTTTAAAAATGAAATGTATTATTACTATCGTTCATGGTCTCATCGTTCATGGTCTCATCGTTCATGGTCCGCTCCATCGTTCATGGTCTCATCGTTCATGGTCTGCTCCATCGTTCATGGTCTCATCGTTCATGGTCCGCTCCATCGTTCATGGTCTCATCGTTCATGGTCTGCTCCATCGTTCATGGTCTCATCGTTCATGGTCTGCGCCATCGTTCATGGTCTCATCGTTCATGGTCCGCTCCATCGTTCATGGTCTCATCGTTCATGGTCTGCTCCATCGTTCATGGTCTCATCGTTCATGGTCTGCTCCATCGTTTGACTCCCAGCCTGCAGGTGCAGGACTTTAGTTTACAACATTGTTTTTCCTCAGATATTTTAAAAGTTAGTTTGGGTAAGATTTACTTTCCTATATCTTTTGTATTAATTTACAATGGTGTTGGTCGTGTGTCGAATAAATGAAAGGACCAGTTGGTCAGTTCTTGTCATCAGTGCTACCAGGTGTGAGAAACAGTGTGTGTGTGTGTGTGTGTGTGTGTGTGTGTGCATGTGCATATATATATATATATATATATATATATATATATATATATATATATATAGATAGTTTGGCAACAACAGCACGAGATTCAGACGGATTGAGAGATTTTAATCTTCCACTCTGTTTTAGTGCTGTTGAGCCTGTTGTATTGTTCATCATAGAGAGCTTTAGAACACACACACACACACACACACACACACACACACACACACAGCCAGTGATCTAACTCAGACTGTTTTGTGGCCCTATAGAGAATTAATTCCCACACAATAAAAAACAGCTAATCATCTCATAAAACAGACCAACACGTGATTTATTCCTTCAATAAAATGCTCCAACCACTAGAGTAAAGAACGTAAACATGTATATTAACTTGCTGGCTATGAGCTACTTGTGCTGCTGATGGACTGTTTATATGAGCGGGATACATAAACGCTGCTGAACCATATCTGAGAAAAGAAAAGCCTGGTATGTTGGTGTGATCTAGTTGTAATATCCTTGTAAAGTAAAGCTCATATCCTGAGACAATAACGGGTCAACGTGAGTTATTCAAACGCTGCTCTCCTTCCAACTTAAATGAATCTGTTAAAACGTCTCAATTAATTCAAGATAAATGATTCATAATGTGCCTTCATCATCATCATCATCATCATCATCATCGTGACGTCATGATATGCTCAGCAGAAGCCTGTCTGCTCTGTGTGTTTGCTTTTGGACACGGGGGTTGTGTTTTAATGAGCCCGTCCCCAGAGTCCATCACTTATGAGGACCCCGGCTCGATCCTCTGAAGCTGGACTGTAAACAGACGAAGGCTCCACAAAGACCAAAATGAATTCTCCAATTATTTGGGCAGAACTGGCATCCAGCACTAATGGCTGCATTAGCCTCTCTGAGCTTTGTGTTGAATGCATATTAAAACGCTGCTGATTAATGCTCTCTAGTTTTAAGATAAAAAATATTCTACAGCTTTCATTAAGACACACATAAGGCTGTCAGTTTAATAGCTTTGAGTTATGAAAGACAACAGTAATTATGTGGTATTATACATACTTTTGTCAGAGGGAAATTTGTTTTATGCACATATGTGTTTGGATAATGGAAAATGACCTCAAATGGTTTTAAATGATATAAGAAAATGTAATCTGTTGATTTCCAGCTTCAAGTTAGTTCTCACATTTTCTCAAATATAGTTTGTGACACACGGCTGTATGCACTGTGCTGTTATACAATATTTAATATCCAATTATGTGGCAAAAATATCGACGATGTAGTGTCGCTTCACTGGGGCCAGTTTTCCCAGCAGGCCTTGCTGTATGTTGCTTTGAGCTGAAATCACTGCAGTCTTTAGTTTCTCACAGTGGACTCTAACATCTACACACAGCACTGTGTAGGATACGCATAACACCAAGATGTTCAGTCACTGGAGCGATTCAGATTGTGTCTTCATCTCGCTGCAGTATTTAGCATCCTGACTGCTCCTAAAACCTGAGTCACTCTCGGGCTTCAGCTCTGCATGCAAACCTGCCTGACTGCTGTGGTTTCATGCTGTAGGTCCAATAACATATTACAGAGTGATACTCTAGTGAAATAACACAGTAAATACCAACGCACCACCTTAGCGCTGTAATGGTTAAACTGGAATAGTGTGGGCAGACGATGCATTGGCAAACAACAACAACAACATCACAACTGATTCTGATGCAGTTCAATTAAATAAAATAGGAATACGCAGCGACAGATCACTGTTACCAACATGTACTTGGAGGACTGGCACTTATTGTAGTTTTCCTAAAGCACAGACCCAAAGGGTGCAGGAAACTCACTATTAACATGTCCAGGGGACTTTTTTCACTGTTTATGCCACATTGTGATAAAAAAAATAATAATCCTTGTTGAAAACATAACAATAAACAAACGAAACTTCACCCTGAAAAAAAGAGAAAAGAACCTCCGAAGGCCACATGTTCATGCTGTGTCTATCTACAGGACACAATCCTGTATGTATTGTATCAATTGATATGGGAATACTTTCCGTTGCTTGAGGCCAGGACCAAGCCTCGCATTGGTTTGACCCTTCTCAGCCACCATTATTCCACAGTCGTTACTTTACTAAACCAGTACAGGGCCCTATTTTTTGTACCTGGCTAAACAAAGTCAGGCAAATGTCCTAATCTCCAGTTTAAATTAGCGAGATGATTGACATCAGGCTATCTGGGTTTCTTCACGGCTGATCCGCGCTGAAACGGTCTCGTTAATTCTAGCCAGACGTCAATCCTCTGGATAAATGCGCGTGTCCGTTCCTCTTCAGAAGGGATAATAATCGAGCACTGACACCACGATGTTCTAACAGTACAATAGCAAATAAACTCAGAGGAACCTCTTTTTATTTCTCCGATGAGAAGCAGGAGATGATCATGAAGACATATGAGGAAGTCAATACCTTAATCATTCACAGCAAACGCGTTGTGAATATTCCAACGTTTTTGTAACATTGTTGCCGTGAACGCAGCTTAACTCCGCCCCCGCTGCGAGACATAAGCGCCGCAAATATATCAGACAAGTTAAATGTGTCAGTGTTGGGAAAATGTATCGGCAAATTTTAAGTGCTTCATCACCCAGATCAATCAGATTATATTTACGAATAAATATATACTTATGAGGATATATGTACTGTATGCGCGTATGAATCATGTACTATATGTATATACATGTATGTGTATATTTCTATATAACTAGGAGTTTGAATATGTGTATGGGCGGATCAGTATGTATGTATTATTCATAATCATAAATTCAATCAATTGAAGCAGTGAAAAGAAATTGTGTGTGATTCTCTGTATTCTTATCATGAGTCCACCTTAATCACGTTCTACAATAATGATATGTATGGTGTACTAATAACACTGTCATATAATTATGAGTGCTTTCAACACATCCATAAGTTTCTTAAGAGCTAAATAAACTTAAGAACAGCGCGGCATGCAGGGGCTGATAGTCTCTGCGCCGTGTGGTGATCAGTGTCCGCGGCTCGAGAAGCTCTCGTAAATAAATGATTCCTTGAAGGCAGAATCTATAGCGCCGCGTACAGGAAGTCATCCTGATGATGTGAGGACGGATCTTGGCGATCTCAAAGAACTCTCTCCCTATAAAACTAATATAACTAATACCGCTCCTTCATCAATGAGGAAGTGAGCTGCCTTTTTTGTCCAGTGGGAGTGGCCAGCTTATCCAGTGAATTTCAGTAAGCCTGCCCTGGAGCAGGTTTACATTTTTGGCTGTGTTGCTATGGTGATTTATCTAAACTTGCTTCGAGAAACTGAATAAGCCTGACCTACGTCATCTTATCCTGACAATTAGCCCGCTAACTCAGTAAGCCAGGTACGAAAAATAGGGCCCAGATTTGAAGGTACTGTTTTCTCTACAACTGAACAGACATGTTGAAGTTGTACTTATCCGACCGTAGGCGCGTACCATGTGACTACCTCACTGGTTGACTCCTCCAGGAACAACCAGTCAAGTCAAATGAAGCTGCATTGCTATAAGAGCTTTACATTGTTATACATGCAGTGCTTATATTACTAGTCTCAGAGTTACCCCATGCCTTTGACAGATTGCAACGCCATGTGTTTTCTTACATCTACACACTATTCAAAATAAATTATGGGGAATTTCAACAGTATCCAACATGTCATGGCCGCTAGGAGCAATATGTAGATAACAGAAGACTGAAAGCATCTCAATCTGGCGCCACAGCAACACGGCGCCTCGGGTTTGAACGCATCCCCACGCTAATTAAGCATCAGAATCAGAAGATCCACAAATATGAGCATGACAGTGATGCAGATTAGGTTGTTTACTTAACTTGAAGCTCTTTAAGAGGAACTTCATCTTCGTGAAGGCTTCAGCTCTCTGCACCTGCAGCAGTGGAGGATGTGTTCCGTTGCATTAGTCCTTAAAGACAGATCAGGTCCATGTCAGCTGGAAACAGCGATGATGGAAATAAAGCATTTCCCCAGCAGCCACACTCACCCACACACAGCTGGTGGTCCTGGTGCACATACACCAGGCCTCCAGGGAGGTATGGAAGTGCAATTGCTTTATAAAAACAGATGGTTTAGAGTTCCTCTCTGAATCCACATATCGGTCTTCTGTGCCCCTCTCTCTCTCTTACTTACTCTCTCAATCAATTCCATCTTTTCGTCTTTTCATCACTTTCTCTTTTGTACACCGTTAGTTCCACTCATTCCCCAAACAGCAGATGATCTGACATCGTTATTGATTTTTTTTTTCTTTAGAGAGAGGAAAAATAAGTGGAGCTCTGGGATATTTGTTTTCAAAGGCATCACTTCCACGCTTCAGGGAGGAATAAAACAAACAAAATGGATGGAAAGATGGAGGTAGAGAGTGAGGGATGGTGGGAAATGTATATAGATCCAAACAGATGAGAAAAGAAAAAGAAGGCGAGGAAAAATAAATGATGCTGAACTAAGAGCTGCGTTAGTTTCTCTTGGGAGAGAAGCACAGGCCTCTGAGATTTTTGTTTTCCAGAGCGGTCCTCTGAGTACAGGAGGAAGGAAGGAAGAAAAAAGAGAGGATACGGGACGAGAAAGGATAGTCTGATCAATGCTGCAAAGTTATTGGTAAATGTCATTATGAGATAGAAGACATTTACTGGAAAAACAAACACTGAATACCAAAAGTGTCTCTGGTCTCCACAGTGTGACGTCTCCTGTTCATCCCTTTCCACTCACGTTGCTTTACTTTGCTACAGTGCAATGTTGCACAGGAAGTGATGATTTCACTTTCCAAGTATTCAATTCAATTCAATTTAGTTTATTTTATATAGCCCAACATCACAAATACAAGTTTGCCTCGGAGGGCTTTACAATCTGTACACATAACATCCTGTCCCGGGGCCATGGCAGCAGGCAGGACCGTTTCCAGGCGGTTCCATCAGCAGGGCCATGGTAGCAGGCAGGACCGTTTCCAGGCCTTTTCCATCAGCAGGGCCATGGCAGCAGGCAGGACCGTTTCCAGGCCTTTTCCATCATCAGGGCCATGGCAGCAGGCAGGACTGGTTCCATCAGCAGGGCCATGGCAGCAGGCAGGACCGGTTCCATCAGCAGTGACATTATAGTTGATATAGTATGCCAACTATAATGTGGTATTTTGAAAAGCATATGTGCACCTGTCACTGCAACTTTTCCTTCTAAATAATAAAGCAGCAGGTGGCATGGTATGCTAATACGGGGCTTAGATTGTGTGCTATTGTGACTTTGTCTGTCACACTGGTGTGGCACATGTGACACCTGATAGAATACAGCCAACGACATGTATCACCTGTGCATTCCTACTTCAAAAAAGAAAAAAGAAAAACATGGAACATTTGTAATTGCGAGTTTGAAAAGCTGCAGATAAAAGAGTAAAGATGGGAGACCGCGTTGGAGCAGCTCTGAACTGGAGTCGATGAAGGTATGGTTTGGGAAACTTTGCAATCTATTTAAACAAACACTTGGTCTCACTCCCACTGGCGCAACAAGGCACCCTTTAGCACCTGTGTAAGATTATTGCGAATATTTATACAGTATAAACGGGCATCAAGTGTTTTAGGAGAGGCGAGACGCCTCCACTGAGAAAATGTTAACGTGTAAGAGATGTCAAAGTTTAATCAGTGCTTAAGCATAAGCATATGTTTGCAAGGACCTGTTTATGCAGAGCATTATGTACCTTGTGGGATCAAATAACATATTATTTTTAGAGAAAACGGTATCTTTTAATAAGCACATTGTCACCAGTGAATACCCATGTTCCCACAGAATGTAAAGTGTACACCTGTGCTTAAACGGTATCTCCTGGTGACTCCGACCACCTACATATTAATTAAGAGAGACATTTGTTCAGTTGTTGTATTGAAATGGTTTCATTTCTCATCTATAAAGTCGGGTAAACATCTGCAATGTGTTGGACTTTTAACACAGATTTCTTTAACACTGATTTATTTGGGCACATATAGCTGTCAATGAACACAAAGAACCGACTCCACAGAACTCATCTTTCAAACAAAGTGAATTGTTTGTTTGCTTCCACCCAACAGATACAAATGTGCAATTTGTTTCATGACATTTAATATGTCTGTAGTTTACTTGACAGTTGAACATATTTTTTTCATATTTTTTGGGGTTCTTTGTATTGTCAAAATAAATACATAGAAAGACCCAAAACAACTCTCAGTTCTTGAGTTCTTGAGTTCTTTCCTCCTTCACCAGTCTCAACCTCACGCCCACTGGTCATACATCTTTAAGAAATGTGTCACAAATATATACTTAGATGTCTTTTAAAAGACCCAGTTATTTCCTAAAATAGCTGTGGGCACTTTTATTTAGCACAGTTGGATACCAGAAGTATTTAAAAAAGAAAAATATTTCCAAGAAACGGTACAATTCAGTACAGGAAAAGTACCACAACATCTACAAAAACAAAAATGGCACCAACAATAAGGAGATAGGGGGGATACAGTGTAAAGATTGTGGAATATTTTGAAAGTGTGAGTAGTTGTATTGGGGTTGGGAAGATGTGGTTGAGATGGTGTAGAGAGGAATCATCTCTAGAATCTCTGCAGAAAGGAGGACAAGGTGGTATTGAATGAAATGAGGTTGTCCTTGGGTTGATGTGAGCTCTTCCAGAAGATTGAGCCAGTGGTGTTTTGAGAGGAAGGGCGATGATGAGGCACAGAATCTCGGACAGCTTGCTCATGACCTCTGACCAGAACCGGCTAACTGGTGGGAAGAGCCAGGATGTGTTTAGATGCAGGGCAGTTGATGGCTTTCTTGTAGATTGTGGAAGTGGAAGGGGATAGTTTGAGGTTGACTGTGATTTGCTTTCCACAAGAGAGTAAGAATGGTATTCATGGTGTTGAATTTGAAACAGCTGTGGGTCTTAACTGATTTAACTTTGAATGCAATGTGCTGAAGTGGGAGAGTCTTCCAAACGAGGGTGATTTGGAGTTGTTTTTGAAGTGTCGTTACCCGGGAGCTTTTGCATTGACTCGGATTTAAAGAGAAAAAGCAGCCCGGGTGTGGGTTAGAAGAGGTCATGGCAAATATAATTACCATTTTGTCAAGATCTTCTCTGTTGCTATGTAGTAATGGAGTATAATTAAGTAATATCAATTACTCTCTCTTCAATAATATATATATATATATATATATATATATATATATATATATATATATATTTTTTTTTAAATCATGTATTTCAAGGTATCAAGCTGTGTGGTTGTGGGCTGGACCCCTACCACAGTATCACCGAGAGCTTCCAGGCAGAACCTCCAACAGGAGCTGTTAATCAGATTGTTGACTGACAGGAGGGAAGTTGACAGGTAGATACAGCAATATATCATCGGCATACAGACGGATATTATGGTGGTATGGATTGGTTTTAATGCCTCAAATGCTTTCACTGTGTCTTATGGCAGAGGCTGTGGTTCTATGAAAGGCACAGTAATGGTAATAATGAGCATCCTTGCCTAGTATTATTATCCATTGGTTATTAGTGTTGTGATGTGTTATATAGTCTTAATCCAGTTGGTGAAATAGGAGGTGAAGAAAAAATGACACCCTACCCTGTCAAATACCTTTTCTGCATTAGGCCTTTGAATGATAGCAGCATGATAATATTTCATATCCAGTTTGGTTATATTAATACACTGTGTGTAATAGTCTTTGTGGTTTTCTCAGAAAGGTGTATAGTTTAGAGTAGTGCTGTCTGGATGTTTCATGTATTGAAGTGTGTCCCTGAGTGGTGTTAAGAGATATCCCTTATTAAAGTATGCTAAAGTAATGTTAGATTTTTTGATTATTGAATTTAGCAGTCATAATTCCAATTTCTGTTGTCAGTCTGAGAAGATCACATTCTACTATTGAGTTCCTGTTTGGTTTTGAGTTTTGAACGGAAATTAAAAGAAATAGTGAGACACACACACACACACACATACACACACACACACACCAACATATGTAGAGACGGAACACTCGCGCACACAAGTAAGTGAAAGATTAGAGACTGAGTAAGGGTGACACACACACACAGGTGATGTAGCATTTACATGCTCATGTTCTTTGAAATGAGAATATATATAAGAGGCAATATCCTCCTCTTAGCTCAGTCTTTTATTTCATCTTCACTGAGCTAGATTCATAAATCCAGTACAAACGTTCAATAAAATAAATATTGCATTGCCTGAGGAAGGCGGAGAGAGAGAAGTTCCCTGTATTAACCCGCTACAGTGCGGCTGTAATGCAGTGAAATCTAGCGTCTCTCTGTGAAGTCGCAGACTTCATCCCTGGAGACCGACAGAGAGATCACACTTCTAAAATAGACAGCACTTTTGAAATTATGGTCTGGGACATTTGGGGGTCCTTGATAATAGTTTAATTTTCACTGATGCTTCATTCACATAGAGAAGACAATAACGGTACTCAAAGCACTGTCTTTTTCCCCGCCTACATTGTTGTACAGTAACAAGTGTTTCTACAACATTGTTTTGTAAATTAGCTCATTCAATTTATAGTTATGGATAATTAGATCTACCAGAAAATGTATTTACACACAATGGAGAAAGATTTAGACAAAAAACTAATCCCCGACTGTAGAGCATCTGCTCTTGACTCATAATGACCTGGAGGAAATGACCAGAGCATTTCACGAGTGGCCCTCCAGTGTTTAATCCGTGACTTGACAGAATGACACCCAATCCTTTCAAGAGGACGTTGAGTATTCTTCACAGCAAAGAATTCTCCCTTTTGTCTGGCGATGGCATCAACAACGACATGATTTTAACTTCAATGAAATGCCGTCAACAGATTGACGAGACTATCTGCTGAGGCGTGTGCAGACAAGACCCATTTCAGTTTGTCATCTGTGGCTTCATGTAAAACATCTCAAGGACCAGCTGCCAACTGCATCTAAACAAGCAAGTTGTGTTCTGGTTTTCTTCTACAAATGTCTGACTTAACTGTCTTTTCTTCATGTAAGTCAACCTTGACTCTTAACTTTTTTCTTACTTCTGTTACGTAACTTTACGTAATTAACAAATGGCAATTATTATAAAACACACACAACTTATTTTATCTAACAAACCAAAACCAGGCTCCTGAACAGATTCAACGTACTTGTTTTAACCCAAACCACAGTCTTTTCCTGAACCTAAACAAGTAGTTCTGCTGTGCAGGCCCACTGATTGTTCATGATCCTGGATGTTTGGCAGGAGAACGCACAAAAAGTTCAAACAAATAGTTTGTTAGATATCAAGTGAATCGTTATACAAGGAAACCATAAACTGACAAACTGGAAAAAGACGGGATCAGTAATGATAACTGAACCAAAGCAGATGTGGTGAGTGTCTGCATCGCTTAGTGACGCGGTAATGATGCAGCCCTCTGAGTCCGAAGCCCCCTTTAGTGTCTTCAAGTCACCACATTGTTAACCCATCGGCGTCACGCTCCAGGAGTGTGATTCTGTATGTATGAAGCCTGAAAGAAAAGCCACCGTGCGGGTGGGAGTGGGAGTGGAAATGTATTTGGGAGTATATGCGTGAAACATTGTATGAAGCCTTTTGTATCTCCAGAGGGCGCTGCGTTACGTCTGATAGATGAAAGACATGTGGAGAGCTGTGGAGTTAGAAAGAAGTGCTTACCAGCTCTCTGTACCCCACTCCTCATCTCTGCTTCAGGCTAGAGGCTCGATAAATCAGTGGGCTTCTCTTCTAAAATGCTAAATGGCCAATGTGCTCCATAAGATGAATCTTTTCCCTCTGTCCCTTCCTTTGTTCTAATGTGTGAGGCATCGCTTGAGTATGGCCACGTTTCCAAGGACCTCCATGATGCTGCTGAGGCAGAGATCATTGGCAAAGACCCTCACTGCTGTATTAGACCCCAGAGAAAGAGGTGCGTGTGCTTAACACCTCTCAGTGTCCTCTGCTGCACCTCCTCATATCCTGCTGTAGCATAAATATATGACACCTGCCTCATTTAGATGCAGAAGCAGTCATCCCATCCCTCTCCGCTACCTCCACCCATCCCTCACTCTGCGTTTCTTCCATCATCCATTTAACCCCCGTCCATCCATTTAGTTATCTCCAGTGCTCTCTCTCCGTCTCTCTTTCTTTCTCTCCATCCATTCATTTTCACTTATCGGGGGTAATCATTTATCTCCATTTGAGGTGACGGAAAGTTGAACCCCCGCCCACCGGAACGTAATCTCCCCTCTGTTCATTCCTCTCTCTCCCTGTATCTGCATTCCCTCTTCGTCAGTCCATCATGCTTTCCCTCTCTCCATCATTGCTATTGCTTAGTCTCTGTTCCCATTTACTCATTGCTGTCCCTGTTTCTCCTCCCCTCATCTCTCAGGCGTGCTTTCTGAAAGGTAGTTCAGCCTAAAACACACACACACACACACACACACACACACACACACACACACACACACACAGGGTAGCATGGCGATAAATGTGATCCTTAACTTGTTGGTCCACGGGAACCCCGACCCAATCACAGCGACATCAGTGAACAAAGTATTTAACCCTCAAGCCGACGCTCCCTCCTCTGCCTCTCACAGAAACATGTTGCTCGGCAACCAGAAAGACACCATATTTTTAGAGACCAAGTACGAGGACACAATCAGAAGAAGAAAAAAATAAAGGCATAATTCTCTGCTTTCACAACATTGACCCTAGCAGCCTATAGCAGCGTTCCCTGTGTTTCCTTCCCTGTGGGGTTTTAATGTAGCTGTGCTCACAGGATCCTCTGGACGGCATGCAGCAATACATTACAAGTACATTGCACTTCATAACGCATCTTACTCCACGTTGTTACGTGAAACAGTTGCAGCAGCATCTTAATGTCTAAGGACTGAGAGATCATTATCTGACACGAGAGAGGGTGGTCTTAACACTCTGGGGTCTGTGGTCATTTTCTCGTTTTATATACTTTTTAAATTTCCCTTTTTAAAGTCACTTGCATATGATACATACTCATGTGTTGTATATCAACAATTACAGAACAATCTCAGCTATCGATATAACGAAGCACCATTGTCCCAAGGCACAAGTGTAAAGAGAAAATATGACTAAAGCTGAAAAATGTAATCTTGAGTTTAAGAGATTTTTCATATTTGTTGTGAAAACATAACTTTACTCAGGTGGTATATCGGTTTTGGTGATGGAAATTTGTTTACCAAAGGTCTTAGGTTCACAAAAGCAGTGGAATATATGACTAAAATGGTAGACACATGTAAATAAATGTCTAAAACCAAATGTATTATTATATGGTGGGGATGATGAGCTGTGGCTGGCTTTGTGGCCTGCTAGGTGATCTGTTGGCAGGCAGACGGACAGGGAGACTGCTGCAGCGATGCTGCATGTTGTCCTCTGGACCCTCACAGCTCTGAATCCACTCTGTAAAATACATTAATACAGTCAGTATGAGTTCAATGATAGAAAGTAATGATTAGACACCGACACGTAAGGAAGATCCAACACTGACTATGCTCAGACACTGCATGAGCTAGCTACGTGCAAACATTGCTAAAGCAAACAGAGCCAACTATGCTCAGGCCATGAGGTCGTACTATGTTCACTGTAAGAAAGTTAACGGTGATAGGGACAACAATTGATTACGCACCGTTCAGTCTCACAGAAACCCTGTAGCCAGCTGTCCGGCCCGTTAGCTCCGGCTAGCTCCTCGTTAGCGAATCCTTCAGGCACTGAAGCTGCGCCGTCTGTCCATCCTCTCCAAGATAGCTTTGCTCAGGACTCTTTGCTTGGCATCTTCTGACTCACACTGAAGCTTTGCACGCGTCATACGACATGTCCATGTTTAGATGCTCAGACGCGGAAGTGGAAACCATATCCGCCAGATTTGAAACCATATCTCTGTGACGTATTATTGTGAAGATAGGATTTTATTAAAAACTTAAACATCTGCCCCCGCTTCGAAGCGGGCCCCGCCCCCAAAGGGTTAAGAAAAGAAGATGGACGACTACAAACATGTTAGAAACCAATCCTGATAATGAATGATGAGCAGTTATGAGTTTTTTTCAAAGCAATTTAACAGAGCTGAGTAAAAAGTATATTTCTACAACAAACGGATGCATATTTTTAGTACACCTTTTAATACTTTGTGGTTTTGTGGAAATCATTTTGCAATTATAAAAAAGTGTTAACCATTTATTCAAGTGTTTGATGCTGTAGGTGTAAACAATAAATGTCTCTGAGGCCAACGTATAGTTGGATGTCAAGCTTTTACACAACGAAGAGATGAACAGTTGGTTTCTTTAGATTTCCCACAGAGCTTTATTTTTATTCTATTTATGAAGTGATTTGTTTTCTAATACAAAGTGACGCATTCTCGTCGGGCCCAGCTGTGTTTCAATGCCCGTCGGCTCCGTTCCATGTTGCCTTTGTCTCGGCTTCATTTTAGTCAGAAAAGCAGAAGTTTCCATTTAAAGCGACGCCTGTGCAGCTCAATTAAAGACGCTTGGCTCACCACACATATAGATTAATGTTGCTCGTCAATGTGTTGCCAGCGTGCACAGATGAGTTGTCGTGGAATTAATTCAGTCTGGCCTCAGGCTCCAGGTGTGTTTCTCTTCCCGTTAAAGATGCATGGCTTATGGGCACGCCGTCTAACATGAAGCGGGCTCTCCTGGAAAATGGAAGAAGGTCACACATGCAGGTTTTTGGTTGGGAATACATCGCTAGTTATTAATATACAAGACAAGCGCTGCTTTTGAAGCAATCACATTGATGGATGAATTAAACATGTGTTCGTAAGGTAATGCCTCATGAATATTGCAACATGTTGCAGTGTGTTGGAGGCTATTCCTCAAAGTAGGATGTTTATTGAGCAGGAAAACTCGCTTAACCATTCTGGAATGCTTCGAGCTGAAGGTAGCTGTGTGTGTGTGTGTGTGTGTGTGTGTGTGTGTGTGTGTGTGTGTGTGTGTGTGTGTGTGTGTGTGTGTGTGTGTGTGTGTGTACAAGGACCTGACATGTCTGTTGGGTGTGAGCATCCAGGCAGGATATTGGATGTGATGATGGTATATTGGTTCCTAATCCTCGGGAGAATTCAATGCATGTGGTGGTGAGTTCACATCCACACTCGTCTGACCTGTTACAGGATAACACAACATGTACTGTCGAAAATACTGCAATGAAGAAACCGTGCAAGAGTTAGAGACAAGCAGGAAACATAACCACACTTGACTCTGACCCTGACATTCTATTGATTTGCCTGTTAATAATGATGGAATTAATATATTTTAGCGGGGTTTTCAAAGGATAAATGAATAGATTGTACTCAAATGTTAACTCTTTAAACAAAGGACCTCCCGCAGTCGGCCACCCAATGACCACACGAGATCGTTGTTGGCATGATCCTGTTAAAATCAATCTAAAAATAAAACCATAACAACTACAGCGCTCTTTCCCTTTTGCTGTAAAAAAGCTGAAGCTTCTGTCGTTAAGTGCAGTCACGAGCAGAACATAATACAACTAATCAAAACACATTTACTCAACAATCTGCTCAAATGAGCACATCTCAAAAAACGTATAGTTCAAAGAAAGTTATGGAATGTTAAGAAATGTATTGTACATGTTTCACCTTGTATTGTACATGTTTCATGTTATGTAAAATCGAGGAAATGACCTCAGACCTCAGGTGGTTAAACGATATTATGGAAAAAAAACTAGATTTTTGATAAATTCATTAAAAACCGTGTGATAAATATAGAAAATCACGACTGTTTATAGATTGAACCATTTTCCTTTGGCTGAGCAGTGTAAGCAAGTATAAATAAAATTAAGGGTTAAAAAAAATATATGATTACAGGGGTACATTGAGGAGTTATTCACGGCATTTTAAGGGATTATTGTTACACGGTGGAAAGTGGATATTAAAAGCAATTTTGTGTTGAATAAATGTAGTAATTTCTCACTGCATACCAGAATCGTAGTTTTCAGTCCATTTCATATTCTGATCATGTAAACTAGTTAATTCTGATGCGTTTTAGGTGTTCAGTCATCATTTGTCTTCTTTGTGTTGCTCGTCTCTGATATGAGGATGTATTTAGCTTTGTATGGGAGCCATGTGCACAACTGTATATATTGCAAAAGCAATATCCTCTGAATGATGAGGACGATGAGGTCTCACCGGGCGTAGCTTTGATTGCATGTCACATTATATATGTGAGAATGTGTGTTCCTTCAAGGCTCTGAATGCTCTTTCATGTTGCTGCAGTGTGAACATGTCTGCAGGGCCAACATGAATATCTGTGGACAATTTTAGAAAACCGTGGACGAGTTCATTTTCAAAGACACATTTCAGCAACCAGGCAATTTACATGACATGAAACGTCCAGAGCCAAGGTGCAAAAGAAACACATTATGAAAGACCCATTGAGGAGCCAAGAGAACGGTAAATACAAGCAAGCTATATATGTAATGTATATATATATATATAATAAGACGGGGACAAAACACAAGAATGAAAGTTACAGTGCAGAGCAAAATCATTTATAAAAGGCAGCGGCAAACGTCTATAGCCTTGATTTAAAAGAAAGAAGCGGTAACAACTTCACCAGACACATTTTGGTGTGATCTCGCAATTCTCGCATGACCCCATGACATTGCCAGAATCCAGAGGCCTTTAAAGGTGTTATGTTGCTGCTGACCTGCACTTTTCTGGGACTTTCTTCCATAGATTACATTACATTGCATTTAGCTGACGCTCTTATCCAAAGCCACTTACATTTTTGCTTCGGAATCTGCGACCGCGGTTCCGCGGTATACAATGTTTACGTTTTTAAAATATTCATATCTTCGCGATAATTCTGCACAGAAATATGGTTAAACTTCTCCAAGATTCAGTAGAACTTCCGCTGCTGCTGCCTTCTGTCTGCGAGAACGTATGAGATTCACAGCGAGATCAGAGCATCTAAACATGGACGTGTCGTATGGCGAGTGCAAAGCTTCATGAGACAGAGGGAAGGGCCGGAGCAGGGAGTTTACCGTGAGAGAAGCTATACTGGAGAGCAAGGCGCAGCTTCACAGCCTGGAGGATACGATTCCTGCGATGAAGAGGACAACGTCAAGCAAAGGGATCCATTTGAAGATGGGTAAGTGTATTTACTGAATTTTGCAATAGCATATTTACGTTAGTAACGGTCCCTGTAGCCAGATAGCGCTGCCGCTAGCATGGAGCTAGCAGGAGCTAGCTAACGTGAGCTAACGAGGAGATAGCTGGGTACAGCGTGTCTGTAATACTGAACGGTCCGTAATCAAATATTGTCACTATCCCCGTTAACTTTCGTACAGTGAACTTAGTACGACTAGTAGTGTTGGATCTCAGTTACGTGTTTGAAAGACTGTAACTATCTTAGTGCATTTTTAGGTCATGGCCTGAGCATAGATTAGGGTGACCAGACGTCCTCTTTTTCCCGGACATGTCCTCTTTTCGAGACCTAAAAAAAGCGTCCGGCAGGGATTCCAAAAACGTCCGGGATTTTGCTACGTCGGGGAAAATAGTTATTACCCCCTTACAAGTTTTGGAAATGGTACGTCAGGGAAAATAGTTATTACCCCCTTACAAGTTTTGGAAATGGTATCTCCCTCACGTTCCACGTTCTTGCGCAAGCTCTGACTGTAGAGAGAACTGTCATTGGTCGACCGATCTCAACGTAAATGTAAATTCACGGCATGCTACACCCCCCTCCCCCCCGTGACGAAGTGTCCTCCTCCTCCTCTCTCTCTCTCCTGCTCCACCACCCCCCCCCCCCGGAACGAAGTGTCCTCTTTTTCACAAACTCAAATCTGGTCACCCTAGCATAGATGGATCTCTGTTAGCTTAGCAACGTTAACACGTAGCTAGCTCATGCAGTGTCTTGAGCATAGTCAGTGTTGGATCTCTGTTACGTGTCGGTGTGTAATCATTACTTTCTTTCAGTGAACTCATACTGACTAGTATTAATGTATTTTACAGAGAGGATTCACTGCTGCGAGGGTCCAGAGGACAACATGCAGCATCGCTGCAGCAGTCTCCTGTCCGTCTGCCTGCCAACAGATCACCTAGCAGGCCACAAAGCCAGCCACAGCTCATCATCCCCACCATATAATAATACATTTGGTTTTAGACATTTATTTACATGTGTCTACCATTTTATTCATATATCCCACTGCTTTTGTGAACCTAAAACCTTTGGTAAAACAATTTAACACCAAAACAGCTTGTCCACATGAGTAAAGTTATGTTTTAAAGAATTAAAAAAATCGAGATTACATTTTTCAGCTTTAGGGCCATATTATATCTTTACACGTGTGTCTTAGGACAATGGTGCCTCATTATATAGAGAGCTGAGATTGTTCTGCAATTTTTGATATAAAACACAAATTTAAGAAGTTGACCACGGACTTTAGAGGGCTAAACACCGTAGACACAGCAACAGGGAGCAATTCTGGGTTAAATTTCTAGCTCAAGGACACATTGACGTGGACTAATGGAGTCTGGCCTCGAACCACCGATCCTCTGATTGAAAGACAGGCATGCTAACCACTGAGCCACAGTCACCCATACAGATATGTGGGGCATAACTGAACGCTACTTCTCCGTGTTTAGTTTTGACCTTAGAGGTGGTTAATAATGTAGAAGATGATCAGAAATGTATTCAGGCCTAAATCATTCAGAGCTTTATTAACCAACTGTAGCATTTTGAAATCAATGACTTTGGCCAACAGGAAGCCAGTGTAAAGACCTCAGCCGTGGAGCGATGTGGTCCACTTTATTGGTCTCGGTGTGGACTCAATCAGCAGTAAAGTAAATATGCTTAATGGGCTGGAAAGTGTATCTAATATATCCTATGCTAAAATGTCCTTCAATATAAAAGTTGTTAAACTCAATAGTCAAAATGCTGTCAAAGTGGCAAATAGGACATCTGTAGCATAAATATTATGACAGTCAGTTCGTGCAAGATAAATATGAAGTGACAGATTGTCAGCTTTTATGTGGAGGTTTTCAGTAGCTTATAATATATATATATATATATATATATATATATATATATATATATATATATATATATATATATATATATATATATATAAATAACACTTTTTGGACACATTGCCCACTCTTACTTTATATTTTGATTGACTGAACATGTATTTGTCCACTGTGTGTCAAACTGACAAAGCTTTCCTTAAAATGACTGACAGTGTATGACAGTTTCTCTGTTGCAAATTTAACCGTATAAGATGTGTTTCTGTCCAGCTGAATGTTTGATCAGTAACTCTGGCATGTATTTATGTATTTAGAGATACACAGAGCCTCTTTCACTGTCGGAAAAATGGGCTTCAGTCCAATGGGACATTTTTGAGGCAATTCATTTTGGATGACCTCCAGCATTCACTGGGACAGCCGAGTGTGAAGCGGCGGGGATGAGAGTTAGCACCTCCACATCTGAGGCCATGGTGCTCTGCTGGAACCCGGTGGATTGCTCCCTCCAGGTGGGGACAAAATACCTACAATGGACCATCTTGAAGAGGGAGCTGAGCCGGAGGGAGAAGCTCTCCATTTACTGGTCGGTCTACGTCCCAAACCTCACCTATGGTCACGAACTCTGGATCAGGACCGAAACGAGGTCTCGGATACAAGCGGACAAAATTAGCTTCCTCTGTAGGGCTCAGTCTTAGAGATAGAGTAAGGAGATGAGTTTCCTATGTAGGGCTCAGCCTTAGAGATAGAGTAAGGAGATGAGTTTCCTATGTAGGGCTCAGCCTTAGGGATAGAGGAAGGAGATACATTTCCTCTGTAGGACTCAGCCTTAGAGATAGAGTAAGGAGCTCGGACATCAGGAGGGAGCTTGGAGTTTAGGCTCTACTCCTTCGTGTTGAAAGGAGTCAGCTGAGGTGATTCAGCATCTAATCAGGATTCCTCCTGGACTCCCATTAGAGGTTTTTCAGGCACATCCAACTGGTAGGAGACCCTGAGGAAGACCCAGGACACGCTGGAGGGATTATATCTCCCAGCTGGACTGGGAATGCCTCAGGATCCCAGAATGAGCTGGAAAGTGTTGCGGGTGAGAGGGAAGCCTGGGTCAGCCTGCTGGACCAGCTGCCACCGCGACCAGACCCCGGATAAGAAGATGATAATGGATGGATGGATTAAATAATCCTAGGAACGATGAGCGGTCTCCAAAGATTCACCATGTTATCTTGCAGTAGTTAGTTGATATAACATAAGCATTGTCTTTGTTATTCTCCATATAAAAGGTTTCGTCTAAACTCCTCAAAGCCGTTGATCACAAATTCCATAATTGAAAACAAGCTATCACAGATGTTACACGGAAACTTAAAAAGGAAAATGTTGATATCAAACATTATGTAACAGCACATATAATTTACATCATACTGTAAATCAATTTCTTAAGTCCCATTCATTTTGTGATATAATGTATGATTTACTGTAAGTGCACACGCCTCGTGCTCCACCCGGATAATTATTGTAATTACCGATTAACGTTAAATTAAACAACCTTTTATGAAGGCAATTGTGTTAATGTATGTAAATGTGATTGTTTGTATGGAAGTATGTAAATGTCTCAGCCACAACACTTCACTGAGCAAACCCTTTAGCTGGAATTGCTTAACCTTTCAAATTTGTGGGAATTAAATAAGCGGCTAGGTCTGTAAAAGTTGAAAACAGCTATAATTTTAAACATGAGCGTTGGAGGCATTGGAAATGTGGGAAGAAATATGTTTTGTAATTCCCTTTTAACAGGTGGTCTGATTGGAAACCCTGAGTTTGAGATAATTGATGAGTTTGTTACTTCCGTTTGTTACTTGCATGGTAAAGCTCTGATACCAAAATGCACCATGAATGCTTCCATTTTGATCCATGACTTAGAAATAAAATGCATGTCGGCTTTATATAGACTGTGGACATTTATCTTTATAAAAGGGCCTGAATCAGAGCGGAGCACAGTGTCAATTAGTTAACACAATTAATTTACTATTTCATCAATGGATGTTAAAGTGGTGGAATCTGACTGTGTTAGATTGAAGCCTATATTGCATTTAAAATGTATTTGTTCAGCTTTAATCTGTCAGGGACAAAATAAAGGAGACAGCAACTGAAGATGTAAAAATGTGTGTGGTGTAGTTTGCGTATCGTTAACGTTACTATTTACTTCGTCCGAGGCCTTAGATGTGCTATGTATAGTGAGGATGTGCGTATCATTGTGATTGAGAGGGATCTAAACTAATGAGTTTAAAAAGTGGGTACAAAACTAGGACATGTTGTTAGGGGCTCTCCAAAGAAAACGCCAACACATTGTAATGTTTACCTCCTCTGAAGATGAAGAAAGACACTGTGCTTCTATCAGGGTAATGAAAACTAAGCCGAGTTAAGCAGGAAGATCAAAATCTATCACGTTTGCAGCATTTAGTTCTTGTTTAGGTAAAGGCACATATTCAAATAGTACTCTCATGATTTACAATTTCACATTTCAAGGCTATCTTTATGGAGCTGTCTGGTCACATGTTCACCTGAGAGATCGTCCTCATGATGGCTTCATTTCAACCAAACCAGTTGGTGATTGTTGGAAGGAGAAAACACAGTTTTATTTTAACAAAGACAGTTGTGTTTAATCTGCAAGGTAAAAAGTATTAGTTTTTCAATGGAAATGGTAGTTTTTTTTCAACATTCAACGTAGTGAATTAAAGGTTTATTTTGACCAAGGTTTTGTAAGGTGTGGGGTGTGATGTGTAAGGTGTGGGGTGTAAGGTGTAAGGTGTAAAGTGTAAGGTGTAAGGTGTGGGGTGTGAGGTGTAAGGTGTGGGGTGTAGGGTGTGGGGGTGTAAGGTGTAAAGTGTAAGGTGTGGGGGTCTAAGGTGGGGGGTGTAAAGTGTATGGTGTGGGGTGTAAAATGTAAGGTGTGGGGTGTAAGGTGTAAGGCAGTGTTTTTCAACCTTTTTTGAGCCGCGGCACATTTTCTACAATAAAGAAATCCCGCGGCACACCAACAACCTAAAAAGTTACAAAATGTCACATTGTAGCATAACACAGCATATATGGTAGATCATTATTGCGCTACCTACTGGCATGGAAGAGTATTCAGTGTTTCAAGTAAACCAGATTGCTCCATCAGACAAAAAAAAAGTGTTATCACTTTGTTAGAAAAATGAAAATAAAGTTATGCAAAAAATAACTAATATTTAGTTACTACTAAATAGCTTATTGTGGAAAACAATAAGCTATTGCAAAACAAAACGGAATGAGTGCAGATGTGTGAGCATCAGGTTGTATCGGTATTAGTGGCTGCTTTCCTCTACAAATATTTTTAAAACGGGGTTGTAGATTTGATACGGCTCTCAATTCATGCTCAATGATGAGAGACAACAGCAGAAAGCCGACCTCACAGAGATCTCATAAAGATCGGCTTTTGGCGAAATGCCAAGAATCGGCGCATGCGCAGCGTAACCTGTTAACGGCGGACGGTGAACATTTAAAATCAGCATTTCCTCTTGCGCCACGCCTGTAATAAATACCTGTAATAAAGGTATTACACCTGTAATAAATACCGCCCAGTTTGATAAATACTGACTTAAAGGAAAAATGGTGTTCATTTATTTTAATGACAACCACAAAGTGTGCAGACTTTATCACTGCAGTGTGTTTTGGAAGAATATTTCCAGAGCCTCTCTGAGTCAGAAACGTCATTGATGAGCTCCAGGCTGTTTGTCTTGACCTGCAAACACATGAACTGTTAGGCTTTAACAGTGAGAGCTCATAGGTTAAAATACTGATAGCTTCAGCAGCAAATCCCATTGTGAAAAGCACGCGACATATTTTTCGCCGCTCTCTCTCTCTCTCCGCTGTGTCTCACCTGCGCGCATCGGGTGGAACTCCGCGTGCAGAGTTGTAGACGCGACCCATAAATGACATGCTGTGTAGATAAGATCAATAACATACCGCCGTTTAGTTTGTTTAATAGCAGAACAAGGTGCAGACCTGTTCTATATTACTCTGCCAGCCACTATATTGCAGCTCTGACGCTCAACAATGAAAAATAATTTGCGGCAACTAAATAAGATTTTTTTGGATCAATTAAGTGAAATTGGACATTTTCCCACGGCACACCTGACGATCTGTCAACCACTGGTGTGCCGCGGCACAGTGGTTGACAATCACTGGTGTAAGGTATGGGGGTGTAAGGTGTAGGGTGTGGGGTGTAAGGTGTAAGGTGTAAGGTGTGGGGTGTAAGGTGTGGGGATTTATGGTGTGGGGTGCAAGGTGTGGGGTGTAAGGTGTTCAATTCAATTCCATTTATGTTATATAGCCCAACATCACAAATACAAGTTTGCCTCGGAGGGCTTTACAATCTGTACACATAACATCCCTGTCCCGGGACCTCACATTGGATAGTAAAAACCCTTTCACAGGGAACAAAGGGAAGAAACCTGAGGGAGAGCAACAGAGGAGGATACCTCTCCCCGGATGGACAGAAGCAATAGATGTCATGTGACCAGAATGAATAACGTAATGGAGTTACAGCACATTACATGAATGACAGAAATTATTCATATGATGAGTAGTAGGCATGGACCATGATCCAGATAACCACAATCCATGAAGCAGAAAGAGGTAGAGAGGAGGGGCATCAGCAGGGTCATGGCAGCAGGCAGGACCGGTTCCAGGCCGGTTCCATCAGCAGGGCCATGGCAGCAGGCAGGACCGGTTCCAGGCCGGTTCCATCAGCAGGGCCATGGCAGCAGGCAGGACCAGTTCCATCAGCAGGGCCATGACAACAGGCAGGACCAGTTCCAGGCAGCCACAAATCCATGGAAAAAGAAAGTAGAGTTAGTAATGTGCATTGAAGAGACAATAATTTATCCAGAAGGAGAGAAAGAAGAGGAGAAGAGGAGCGAAAGAGGAAGAGAAGAAGAGAAGAGGAGCTCAGTGTATCCTAAGATGTCCCCCAGTAGTCTAGGCCTATAGCAGCATATCTAGGGGCTGGACCAGGGCAAACCTGAGCCAGCCCTAACTATAAGCCTGAAACAGCTCTAACTACAAGCGCTATCAAAGAGGAAAGTCTTAAGTGTACTCTTAAATGAGGTGACCGTGCCTGCCCCCCAGACTGAAAGTGGAAGCTGGTTCCACAGAAGCGGAGCCCGATAACTGAAAGCTCTAGCCCCCAACCTACTTTTTAAGACTCTGGGAACCACAAATAACCCTGCATTCAATGAGTGCAACACTCTAGTGGTTTAGGACCCATTAACAGACCCGAGTCAAAGATGGCAGCTACTCCACCTCCTCGGCCGGTGCCTCGAGGAATGTGCATATTAATATGACTTGGAGGAGTAGATTCATTTAGGCTGACATATTCCTCATGTCTTAGCCAGGTTTCAGCAAGACAGAACACATCAATATGATTGGCAGATATTAATTACTAATACAGCTTTAGAAGACAAAGATCTGATATTTAGGAGTCCACATTTAATTCTCCTATCGTGTTGCACTTTTGCAATAGTGGTGTTAACCTTTATGAGGTTATTTTCTATAACTCGTCTTTTGGTTACTTTTGATTTAATTAATTTAAGTGGCCATGGGACAGACACAGTCTCTATAGAGTTAAAGGTGGGCAGCTGCCCTAAAGAAAATGCAGGGAATGCAGAGAAGGGTGTAAGACTACAACTCTGCTTCTGCTTCCTGGTCTGTCATGCACAAAGTCGACCAATAAACTTGGTCATATTTGCAGAAAGGAGATCCACGCCATCCAAAGTGGAATGGATGCCGTCACACCTAATCAGACCTGGGTTTCCCCTGAAAGACCGCCAGTTATCTACAAAGCCCACATTGTTTGCTGGACACCACCATGACAACCAACGGTGGAAAGTTGACATGCGGCTATACATCTCATCACGGAGTCCGCCATTGTTTTGGCGTAAGCACACGCCGACTCCCCTGATTTTAGTGACCTCCGAGTGGCGAAGTCGGGAGTCAATAATACCGACGTGCATTACAATCTTACTGTATTTACGTTTGTCTTTAGCCAACAGTTTTAAATAGGACTCAACGTCGCCCGCTCTGGCCCCAGAAATACATTTGACTGTGGTCCCTGGTTTTGCGATCTTCACGTTTCTAACAATTGAGCTCCCGACAACCAAAGTTGGTTTCTCAGTGCCGCTGAGTGGCGAAAGGCTAGAAACGGGAAGAGGCTGGCGGTGTCCAGAGGACTGCTCAGATCCCGGCTTCTGCCTCCCTCGTACAGTCACCCAGTCCCTCGGCTGCTCGGGGGCTGCCGGGGAGAACAGTTAACGCTATCAGAAGCTAAAGCTAGTTGGTCCGCACCGACTATGGGAGTTGGGGTGGCTAACGTAGCTAACGTCTGAGCTTCAATGGTGCGGAGCCGTGCATCTAACCCACTGAGACCTGCCTCCAACCTAGCAAATAAACTACACTTATTACATGTACCGTTATCTTTAAAGAAGGCAGGGGAATAGCTATACATGTGACACGCTGAGCAAGAGAGAGCAGAAGAGGGAGAGGAGGAAGACATTGCTAGCTGCTAAGCTAATTAAGGTAGCGAACGATTAGCAGAACAAACATAGTGAAAATGGGACAGTTGGATTTAAGCGGTGAGTCGCTAAAAGAAGAAGAGAGTTGAGTGTTTAGATGTGAAAGATGTACAGCAGGTAATCAGGCGCTTGTACTGGAGGATATCACACAATTAGCTTGGTTTAGCTGGAGCTGAGACAAGTACGTTATCGGCTAACACACACACACACGGTGGAACCGGAAGTGATGCAATACGCTTACCGTCGTCGGAAGTGATGTGTGGGGTGTAAGGTGTGGGGTGTAAGGTGTAAGGTGTGGAGTGTAAGGTGTAAGTTGTCGGGTGTAAGTTGTCGGGTGTAAGGTGTAAGGTGTAAGTTGTGGGATGTAAGGTGTGGGGGCTATTGCAGAGGAACATGAACACCTGGCAGAGCTCTCAGTCTGTGGGGTGTCTGTGGGACGTCTGTGGAGCGCCTGCAGGCTCCAGGACCAGCTTGTTGCCACGGTGACTCACACACACCAGACTCAACAACACAAACCAAGCCGGCGTCGCAGCCGGTAACACGACCGTGACACGTGAGTCTATAATCACCGACTCCTTCATGTCAGCGCAGTGACACGCCCCTTTTCCTCAGTGACCCGTGCCTTTTCCTCACAGCTGAACCTCACCACACACACACGTGTGAATAATTCATACAAGTCTTTTCCTTGTTAATGTTTCATTGTGTCATTTAATCTTTACTCATGGTCCATAGAGTGAGACGGCCTTTGTTTTAGTGTCTCATTAAAAGCACTAAAAACAGGCAGATCCACTACAGGTTGAGGGAGGAGGAGAGATCAGAGAGGAAGAAAAGAAGTGGCCAGATGAGCGACCTTTTGACCTTTAAATCCTCTTTCTCTGACCTCAGCAGGCAAAACTTTAATTTTTCCAGGAAGCATCTCTCACAGTTGCACTTCCTTTTATATTTCATAATTAATACTCTGTTTGTGTGTGTGTGTGTGTGTGTGTGTGTGTGTGTGTGGCTTCATTTAAAATGCCAGAGGTCGACAGGGCCGCTCAGCCTAATTTCCTAATTAATAAGTTATGCAGAGAAGTCAACAACAGAACTGACATTGCAGTTTGCAGCGAATCCCGTCAAACGGAGACGGTTTTGCATGAAGGCGTGGCTGTTTAAAAATGCATAAAGATTAAAAATGTAGCACAGTAATAGGCAGACAGGATGAGTGCCCTTGCATAAATCAACACAAGGACGTGGGAGAAAAACCCAGAAAGTGTGATCATAATCCACTCAGACTCAACTGGAACTGAGAGAAAAGAAAACACACACAATGTGTGCGATTGGAAAAGTCACATACTGGTATTCATTAGTTTGGATATCTTTATATGAGAATATATTTGTCTTCCTTTGTGTTCTTTCCATGCAGCAGTTTGGTCTGCAATCAGAGGTCATATATAGATCTGCCGTATATAGATCTGCAATCAGAGGTTTGATTATCGGTAATCATCGTCATACTGTACTGGAATGTATTGTACCTGATTACCCACATCCTGAAACCCGAGCCAGAGGAGGTGAGAGGTCGACTTCTCTCTCGAACCACCTGGAGCACAATATGCAATATTACAATATGCTGAAATGTTATCAAGAAACATGATACTCTTTCAGCATATTGTATATTTTGCCCAAATCACCAAAAAACAAACTGCCTGCCTCATTAGCTTTAACATAATGACATATGTTACTTGTTATTGTCATTGTTTTGTCTCTCCACCATAAACAGTAACAGGTTATAGTTGCAACCCTTGTATTATATTTAAATATAATATCATTTACATGTCTAAGAAACTATATTCTAACATATATATATCTCTCCTCAGACAGATACAATGACTCTATCTCTCTCTCTCACACACACACACACACACACACACACACACACACACACACACACTAATCAGTAATCCCCTCCGGTCCCAGCGGTCACTCTGCTTACTGCTGTCTATCTCCTGGACACAGAGATTACAGCATTGTCCTCTCTGCTTGACGCCCTTCACTTGGCTCTGCATGGGTTGCACCCCACGACTAAAGTCTACTTATGTCTCCATGCGGTTCAATCAAGGTGCAACAGACACAACTCTTAATTTGTACTCAGTTTCTGAGCCCCTCCCCCAAAGAAATAAGAAATCTAACTAACAGAGATGAGGCCTTAAAGAGGCCGTCGTAATGAAGTCGTGTATTCGTCTCGGCTGATATGGTCCCTGTTATTGTGAACTTAAAGCCCTTCTGAAACTCCTATTCTGTGGGAACGTCGTTGTTCCTCTGCCATCGGGCAGGAAGCTCCGGAGCGTCAAAGCAAGGACGACAAGCCTGTTCCAACGCCTCCTCACAGAGAAAGTAGCCACAGCGCTACAGAGTACCTACAAGAAAGCAAACAACGCTGTGGGTGTGCTAATGATGAGCTCTATTTCAGCCGTGTGTTTTCCCTTACATGTGACAGTTATGGACTTGTGCAAAGAAATGTAAAGAAATGAAAAAGCAGGCCAATAAGCAGGAGAAGTGCCAAGAACTGTTTCCTCTATGAATAAAAGGTTTACTGGCACATTCAAATGGAAGAAGACGAACATCAAATGAATGAAGCTGCAGCTTACAGCAACCAAATCAACTGGACCCTTGGACTTGGATCGCTAATGAAGCCGCCACAACAACAATGTTAACTTTGGCGAACACGGCGTAGCGGAGAGGGAGGCGTCCTTCATCAGGCAGAGAGACGGTCAGCCACCACTCTGGATGTCCTCGGGTGGCTCTGAGCCTGAAGTCGGTCGGGACGCTCCAACACCCTTCTGGAGGAAGCGTCTGATGGACCTCTGGGTCGGTGAAAGGTTTTCACACGCTTTTTACATTAAGATGTTTTTTTGTTTTTTACCTTACCGTTTTTTTTACCGTCATACAAGAGGTGTTTGGTATGTTTTCAGGGGGAAATGACAGATTCATCAATCATATTTGGGGATTCTTGCTAAAGATAAATTAAACTGAGGTCTACTTGGTGCTTTACTTGATGTTCAAATTACATTTCTCTGACGCTTTTATCCAAAGTGACTAACGTGTTTTGCTCTATACACAGCAACAGGTAGCAATTTGGGGTTAAGTGTCTCAAGGACACATCGACTAGCGGAGCCAGGGTTTGAACAACCAAGACTCTGATTGATAGAGGGACATGCTAACCACTGAGCCACAGTCACGTTTGTAACTCCAGTCAAATGGGAATCAGCACATACCATTTATACATTATATACTTTCTTCAAACAAGAACATAAACATTGCAATGTGTTTGAGGGTGGACATTATGATATGAGTTCAACAGCAACATGTAACTAACTCAAAGCAACTGCACCAATGGAAATAACATATATTGTACACCAAATGTAGTAAGCCAGCTCCAGCTCTCCTGCTGATCACCAGCTTTAAAGAGTAGGAAAAAGCGGACTAACGCATGGTGGATCAGGACATGGTTCCAGTTGGTGATGGATCTCAGAGTGTTGCTGAGGGAAGCAGCGCTCTTAAAGTCTGTGCTGCTGCTGAGAAAGCTGAATATAATTTAAATGAAGTACACATCATGCCTCATGATGGAAACGGAGCTTAACGTGCAGCCAGCTTGCTACCCTGTATGCTTCATGTAACAAGGAGGAAGGAACACAATGCTTATGTGTACATGCACACTCATATCACACTATTATCCAGAATAGGACAATATTCCGACTTTGACATAAGTCGTGTAAGCCATCATGTTGCATTGTCGCTCTCCTGTTTACGACCAGCTCTGTGCGTTGTATGCAAACAAGCCAATAGTTTGCAGAGCTCGAGGCGGCATTATAAAAGTATGATATCATCTTCCATCATTGTCTACATAGGATGTGTTCAGGCACAGTATTGACCGTAGTTCATCTGTGTTTTTGGCAACACTCAACAGACAATTGATAAAAAATATATTCTGTTTGCAGTTATTTGTGTCAGGCACATGTGAGCTAGTATGCAGCTTGTCTAGGCGGCTGTATTGATTCAAATAGAAGTGCATCTGCTCCGTCGTACACATGAGATGGATAACCGACACACACAGTTGAGTTGTTGTGTAGTTGTTTGCTGCTATTTTAATTCCATATAGACAACCTTTTATAAAAGTTAGCTTGGGTCTTTTCGGCTTCGACAGAGGGGTGTGGAGTGAGAATGTGTGATGAAGTGACCTCAAGGGTGCCCTTCCAGTGGAGAAAACATGATGCAGTGCCCTATATATGCCCCTTCCAGTGGAGAAAACATGATGCAGTGTCCTATACATACCCCTTCCAGTGGAGAAAACATGATGCAGTGCCCTATATATGCCCCTTCCAGTGGAGAAAACACGATGCAGTGTCCTATACATGCCCCTTCCAGTGGAGAAAACATGATGAAGTGTCCTATATATGCCCCTTCCAGTGGAGAAAACATACTAAAGTTTACTTTAGGTTGCATATACATTTAGAGAAAAACATGCTACATGTCTATGTGCTAGTGCCCTTTTTGTTCAATCTTTTCTTCAGCCATGCCCCCAGACAGCCACTGGGCCATGAGTTTCATAGCAGCCAACGATACCCGACTTTTCCAGTTGCACACAGCATGTGTACTCATTCCTGTCACCAGTAAGAGAGGTGCAATGGTGAAGGCTTTGCTGCTCGCCAATTCAGCAATCTAACTGTAATATATAATATATGAAGGTTCCTGACACTTCCATAAATTGGACATGTATGATTTACTTGTCTGGAAATGATTTGCTTTTCACACACACACACACACACACACACACACACACACACACACACACACACACACACACACACACACAGGGCAAATGTGAGAAAGGTTACACTATATGAACCACACGTGCAACCACAGTGGTTAAAATGCATGTATGCATCACGTGCCACACATGTAAAAGCATATCTGATGAATGAGCTGCTCTGGATGACGGGCGGCATTATTTACTGTTTGACAAATGGATGCAAACTGTTCCTCATTGATGCAATCGTGAGATCAGTCACACACGCTGAGGTCTAAAGGTGCTCTTACACTTTTTATGCAATGGGACCGAGCAGGCAGAGGGATGAGGTCAGGGTCGCTTAATGCTTAACGGTTATTAATCATTCACATTGACTGACTGGAGAAAGGAGGAACAGCACAAGTGGGTGAATGGACAAATGAAGAAAGTGCCAAAGACTAATGGATGCATAAATAATATGGATAATACCTTTATTTTCTTATTGGCATGTGTTCTGGAGGTTTCTGGGCTTCCTCTGCATGCAGCAGATTTATACCTCCGTCTGCTTTTTTGGAGGAAACTTAAGTCTACTTCATGTGTGTGTGCAACAGTATCTTTATTTCACCTTTTGGATAACTAACTGCTTAATTAGGTGAAGCTTTGCTTATCTCTTTAAGTTAATCAGGAAAGATCACCTAAATAACCCGAAAATAAATATTTAAACCCACAAGTACAGAGCACAATGGATTAGCAGCCGTCTCATTAGCTGATCCAGCTTTAAAGTTTGACCTTTTCAAGTGTGACACTAAGTCTGATCTAGTATTTCCACTCACAAGAGTTCATACATCTCTTTTAAAATCTCTTTTACAGTCATAAGTTCCGAGCAGTCACTGTTTTCACTAAACATACAGCATACACACTCCAGTTTGTTTGAATCAACTGTGGCTGTAGAATCAGACTAAATGGCTACTAATTTACTAAAAGCTTAACCAGCATGTCTTTCAATATATTACATAGTACACGTTACGGCCCAATATTTCAACTGAAAGGTACCACTCAGAAACTGGAAGTGTTTTAAAAAGAACTGCAGGCTATTTTGTGTGTGTGTGTGTGTGTGTGTGTGTGTGTGTGTGTGTGTGTGTGTGTGTGTGTGTGTGTGTGTGTGTCTGCTGTAGGACTGCATTAGGGTTGGGATATCCCATCTCCTGTGTTGCAGTACCGCTTTCCACCTGAAACGTCAACGAGGGCGCAGTTGAACAAAAGAGCCTTTTCAACGCCGTTTCATAAATGTCATACAACGTTATCTATCAAATAAATCACATATACTCAAGTATAGGAAGCATCGGATTACTGAGAACCGTGCAAATATTTTTTATTCACATATTTTTTCATTTTAATGTTTTTTATTTATGAAAATAAAAAGAATGCGTTCATTTTCCTCATGTTTTTGGGGTAGATTAGGCATGTATCTATGTCACAGTGCTGCCTCCATACCAACATTGAGTGGCAGACTGTCGGATCCCGCTGCAGTCAAATGAGAGTTTTTGTGCAGAAACCTAGCTCTTCAATAATATATATATATATATATATATATATATATATATATATATATATATATATATATATATATATATATATATATACCTAGCTCTTCAATAATATATATATATATATATATATATATATATATATATATATATATATATATAGCTCTTCAATATAGCTCTTCAATATAGCTCTTCAATAATATATATATATATATATATATATATATATATATATATATATATATATATATATATATATATTATTGAAGAGCTAGGTATATATATATATATATATATATATATATATATATATATATACATACGTATATGTATTGTGGCAGACCAGGGGGAAAGGAGGAGCAGACAGAGTGCAGGGGGCGGATCCCCAAGCTCAGGTTGGGGGAGGTGATGGAGGGAGTGTACTTCCCAGTGCAGGTGCTGCAGCCAATCGGCACATGTCATTGGACACACATCAGGTAATTAGAGGGAGCATATATTCTCGGAGCTGGGAAGCAGCAGGTTGAAGAGAGACAGACTGGAAATGAAGGGTTGTGTGAGACCAAAGACCCCGACCGGGAGGAAACTTTTGTTGAGTTTAACACCATCCCCCTTTACCCCAAAGCTATTTATTAAAAGACACTTTTGTTAAAGTACTACTGTCTGAGTCTCCTGTTTTATTGTTGAATCTTGCCTCCAAGTCCCCCGGGTTGCCACAATATATATATATATATATATATATACACACACACACACACACACACACACACACACACACACACACACGACTTAGAGCTTATAGAGCTTAGAGCAAGATATCTTAAAAAGTAAAACTTTCTCAAAGCTCAGTAAGTTTGAATTGTTTGATAATATTGACTGCTATGAGTTATTGTTTTTTGGCCAGAGCTTTAAATGCTAAATCTGGCCTGGAATACTGCAGAAATGAATCCATTCAACATGATGTATGCATTCCACTCACAATGCAGGACATACTGTATCATGTGATGGTCAGTGGGAGGTGGGTTTCAATACAGCCAAAGGGGGGAAGACAGAAAGTTGTCAATAACAACGAAGAACAGCTGATTTATTTTTAAATAATGTTTCATGAGAGTATATAACCGGCGGGTGAGTTGCCGCGTAACAGGATGCTGCTCCTCACGCTGTCTGCTTGTGTCCTCTCTCCTCGTCTCCTGCCTCGTCCTCTCAGGGTATTAATCCACACACACACACACACACACACACACACACACACACACACACACACACACACACACACACACGTTGCCGTGCCATATGTTTACGTAGGCCTGTCCTTTTGAAATGATGGATTTGTCTTATCTTAGTGATTAACGTACATCCCTGGGGTTTGATTGCTCTCCTTCCTGAATCTTTAGCGTGCGGCTTTGATTCCTACATGAAGAAATACAAGCTTAAAACTATTAGTCCAATCCTTCAAATGCCATTGTTGTAGTGATCCACTTCCTGTCAACAGGACACGGATATTCCCTTTGACTCTGCAGCAAGTGAGCTAAACACAGGCTACACGCAAGCTACACGCAGGCTACACGCAGGCTACACGCAAGCTACACACAGGCTACATACAAGCTACATGCAGGGTACACGCAAGCTACACACAAGCTACATACAGGCTACACGCAAGCTACACGCAAGCTACACGCAAGCTACACACAGGCTACACACAAGCTACATACAAGCTACATGCAAGCTACACGCAGGCTACACGCAAGCTAAACGCAAGCTACACACAAGCTACACGCAGGCTACACGCAGGCTACACGCAAGCTACACACAGGCTACATACAACCTACATACAGGCTACACGCAAGCTACAAACAGGCTACACGCAGGCTACACACAAGCTACACACAGGCTACACGCAAGCTACACACAGGCTACACACAAGCTACACACAAGCTACATACAAGCTACACGCAGGCTACACGCAGGCTACATACAAGCTACACACAAGCTACATACAAGCACACGCAGGCTACACGCAGGCTACATACAAGCTACACACAGGCTACACACAGGCTACACGCAAGCTACACACAGGCTACATACAAGCTACATACAGGCTACACACAAACTATACACATAAGCTACACACAAGCTACACACATGCTACACACAAGGTACACACAAGGTACACACATGCTACACACAAGCTACACACATGCTACACACAAGCTACACACATGTAGAAAGACCTTCGGACCCCAGGAATAAAAAAAAATCATTCCATTAATTTTCCTGATATTTTGTTGTCATGGTATGGTTCATTAATGATAAATTGAGGTAAGGTCCAACGAAACACTACTGCTTTTGTCAATGGGGACTGCATACTTTTCATGTTTTACTCTTAGTATGCTGCTGCAGATCATTACATCATGGCATATAACAACATCCACCGGACGCAGCAGACATCCTGGTGTTTGCGTCATACTGCGGTCGACACCCTATGTGACGGGACACACTAAACAGAATGGCAGTGCGGGTATCGGGACGTACAGCGAGGTGCCAAATTGCTCGTAGTTACTGTAAATTAGGACCATTCATTTCATTAGGGTCATTAAAACTGCATCGGCTGTAATCGGGCGCTCTTTGATCGCGGTCATACAGCACTAATTACAAAACAAAAAGGAAACAATGAGATAACAATATTAGGAACAAATCGATTAGCAAAGTCATGGAAACATTGACTGATGGAATAAAGCATTTGAGAGATGAGACACATAGTAATAAAGTATACCTCAGGGGTCGGCAGGAGGAGGGTCAAGGTTCCTTTTGATGCCTTCGACGTTCTAGTACGGCACGCCCAGTGATAACAGGATCCTGATATAAAATAATATATATATATATATATATACATAAATAAATATATATTTCTTTCAAATTCTCATCAAACTTCCAGCAAAGAGCAAATGAATATTCACAGAAGCCATGTAAGCACTTTTGTTGCATTCTGAGGCCCCTGACCGCTCACTGTTCCACATGTACCAGGGGATTAGGATGCACATTGTTTGCCCTAATCTTCACAGTAGAATGAGCTTCTTTGTGAGGAGCTCAGTACTGTACTCTGCCATCAGTATGCAAAGCTCCGCCTCGGCGACGTCTCCAGACACGTGGTGGCATTGGCTGAGCGTGCGGCCGCTAGCATACGAGTCGTAGACTGAACCGCGATGTGCGTTAGCGGCCCTGAGCCTCCAGCAGGATCTGCTGCTGCTCTTTGAGCTGCACTCACCAAATCATGAGTGATGTCTTCATCGTCAAGCTTTCTTTTTTTTCCTATATTTTTTCAATCACACACACACACACACACACACACACTTTCACCTCTGTACAGAAGCTGCACAGCGGATGTCTTCCCTCGCCGTGTGTTTTTCTGAGCCAGTCAGCTCCACAGAAGAGGAGATGAATGTAAATCCATCATATAGATTATCCTTTCTCCTCACACAGAAAAAAGAAGAAAAAAGGCCCCAATCCCCGTCCGCCCTCTGTATATTTCTTCCCTTCAGATGGATTTCAGCAGTCAAATCGTATTACGCGGAGACGCCCCAGTGGCTCGCTGGGTTTTAAGGGTTAAAATCCCACACGTTCCTCCCTTCCCCCGTCACTGAAGAAGGAGTCGCTCTGAAGCTCTAAAGTATTATTTTACATCGTGAAGTCAAATCTGTTCCTTTGGGATATTCATTCCCTCTGCTCGAGTCTCAGTACGATAGCACATAATGTGTTTATGCTGAATCATCACGGTGTAGAGATGCAGGTTCAAATACAGGTTACGTACCCATGAGGTCACAACACAAGGATGCAATAAACAACTATTACATTGGACTGAAGATGCACTTTTACGCCAAATAATGGTATGATTAAAATTGCCCAAGATGTCACTAAATTTAGAGGTTGTCAAACTGTGAGATGGCCCAACTTTAGTGGTGACAATAAATACAAGAGGAATGGAGAGGTGCAGACTGGTGGAGAGCTCGTTTAAATCGAGGCAGCGCAACCAGAGTTGTATTTCTGATGGAATTGGGTAAAAAAAACTCTTTGCTGAGAATAGACGAAGGGACAGACATCTGCTTGTAGGGGAGTTCGGACCCACACACACACACACACACACACACACACACACACACACACACACACACACACACACACACACACACACACACTCCTGAGGTTCCCACATATGGCAACAATACATTTGTCCTCCATTTCTTAATAAAATAATAAAATATAATAAAATATATTAATCAGCCTTTAATATCTGAAAGCTGGAACGTCAGTGATGTGTTGGTTTCACAAACAGAGGACCTTTATGTTTGTTGGTTTACGTTGCCGTTAGTTGAACGCCTGTTGCGTCTCATCATTTATTCTGTCTGTCTATATATATATATATATATATATATATATATATAGTTCAGTATTGTAGATTTTTACAGATGTTGTACTATGTCTCCTGTGTGCACTTTACCCTGTTTGCTGCTGTAATCCTGCACATTTCCCCACTGCGGGATTAATGAAGGCATAAATAATCTGATATCTAATCCAGACTATCGGTGGCCTCGGGGGAACGGGTTGTATCTGCATTTATCCATGAATGAGCAAAAGTGATTCTTATTTTATTGTATAGCTTCTCCTTCACTTCATTAAATCCTGGATGCTGATGCATCTTTGAGGTGCCATTACATTACTGTCCACCTTTCTCTTTCTTCATTCTTTACCTGTTCTGAAGCCAAACAGGATTTCCATCAGACTCAGACCCTCTTCAGTACAGACGCCCTGAGAGGAGAACAAATAATAATCATATAATCCATTTTCTAAGTGGCATGAAAGGTGCTGTGCATTAGCATGCAGGAAGTAGAGTCGCTCTCATCAGCAGCCGGTTTACCTGGAGCTCAGGTGTGCTCCTCGGCTGGCAGACCACACGGCGACCTGACCTCACTGGAGATCCTTTACAAGAGGAGATCCTTCTCCATCAAGACGACGGACTCATGTCAATTCATGGCTGGAGATCACACATTCACCTCTGGGGGAGGAATAGAAACACAACCCTTCCCCTTTAGCCACACAGTGCCATCCTTTATGCGCAGGGAGGAGGAGGAGAAGGAGCAACACTCCAGACGACAAGGCGGCACATTTCCTTTTCTATCTCCTGTTTCCAACCAGAACATTCCTGTCACTCATTTCCATCATAATCCACCACTTCCCTGTCAAGAGAGCGTGACAGATGGTGCAGACAGGAGAGGACCACTGACCTCACTGTTCATCTTGTTGATGCTGCCTCTCCCCGTCTCTAAAGAGGATTCACCCAACGGATGTAAAGGCATCCCTTAATAAGCCATTCACAGCTGCTTTTGTTTCTTTCTGGAGGTCACACCAACATCTGTTGTTCCTTGGCAAGTTGACACTAATGTCTTCTGCTTTGTATTGTGGAGACTGCTGTAAACAAGAAGTGGGCGGAGTCAGCGGGACGTCACCAAATTGGTATGTTAAAGAAAAGGCCTGATTACATAGAGGCCTATGAGAACATTGCTCTACTTCTACATTGTGAACATGAGCTTCATCTCTAGTTTCATGTCTTCTTCAATACAGCATGAAGTTTATGTAGTGAATAATGGAAAGATCACGACCCCGCTGTGGTCCGCTCTGGGAGTTGTACATGTTTTTGTCTTACACCTTCAACCCTTTTACAGTTTTGAAAAGTTAACAAACATGTTGTTCGCCAAAACAAAGTCTATTCAGGATTTGGTGGTACTTAGCTCCACCCTAAACCAAGATGGCGACAGTCATTACGCCAACCTCAAGGCTTTAAAACCAGCACAGGAACCAATGGGTGACTTCAAGGCGACCACGTCCACATCTTGTATACAGGCGATGATTTTATCTCGTCTTAAACCAAAAGGTCAACTTCAACTTATTTAGGGTTGACTACTTAATCGATCTATGTGACTTAAGTTACGTCACCAATGCACATATTTTAACCAAAGCCTAAACCGTACCAATATATTTTGTTTCAATTGACAACGTCCCCCATGTGTCTGGACCGGACGTCCATCAGGAACAGCGCGGCCAGGACACACCGTCAAGTACATGTTTAATGGCTGAAGATCTATTTCCACTAAAAAAGTAAAAGCAGAGGTGAGGAATGATGGAGGACGATGACGAAGGTAGAGGATAAAAGAAACAGAACAAAGAGAGAGGTGGGTGTATTTGTACCATGTCGGGTGATTCTGTATGTACGGTATGTGCACACGCAGTCATGTGTGTCTGTGTGTTGCTGTTGTCTTTGTGTGTGTGTGTGTGTGTGTGTGGGTGGTTGCGTCTGCCTCTGTGTGTGTAGCTGTGCATGATCCGTGTTAGTTGTCTTCCCTGGCCATAATGGGCCAAGCTGGCAACCTGCTGGCAGCCTGACGTTTGACAGAAAACAATGCATATTCATCTCTCTAGCTCTCTCTCTCTCTCACACACACACACACACACACACACACACACACACACACACACACACACACACACACAGGAACCAGGCGGCTCCCTGCGGTCCGGCTGCCACCGAGCCGTATGGACGATTAGTCAAGCTTTCACCTTTAAAGTGTTCTTACTTTTTTTTCTTCTCTGTCCTCCTTCCAAAAGTTTTCTTCTTTACATCCTCTTTCTTTTCTTTATTCTTGATTTCCACCCACTCAAGAAGTTGTTTTTTTCGGTCTGACTCTTGAGTTTCTGTCGTTCTCCATCCCTGTCATTGCTCCTCTGGACTGTGTCTTTCCCTGTCGCACCTCTCTTTGACATTGTGTTTTATTAGCCCCTCCCGTCTGAGTCCTGTTGTCTCCAGACAGCTTGTCAGCCTCTTTCAGTCCTCACTTCTTCTTCTTCTTCTTCTTCTTCTTCTTCTTCTTCTTCTTCTTTTCTTTGTTCAACTCTGTTGGAGGAAGATTAGTTTTCAGGACAATGTTAATGCTTAAATATGGAATGTCCTTTGTCACTGTTCTCCCTCTTTATTGTACTGGGCACTGCACAGAAGGTAGGAGGAGAGAAAATAAAAGCTGAAAATGGTTTTGGTGCAAAGAGTTTGGAGATGGCAGATTTGGAAACACGCTTCAGTAGTGATTACTTTAGCTCCCCGGTGAAAAACTGTTGGACAGATTCATCTGGCTGCCGTCCCATTCTTTGCTCTCCGTGCATTTCATCCCTTCGTTTCCTTTCTTGGCACATTCCCCTTTGCATCAGAAGAACATTAAAGTCATTGAGATGGCGACATTGCCGCTATCTCAAAACTACAAACCTCAGTCCTACCAGGGACTGTGAGCGTAGCGGGGCTCCCATTCAGTGGTTTCTATGCAAATGATGATGAATAGCATCTCCATAAAGTTTTTGCTTGAGGTGCAAACAAAGTTGTCTGTGAAAGGAAATGATTAGCTTGAGAGACACATTTGGTGCGATTGGCCAGAGAAATTATTAATTTTCATTGCACCTGAACTGAAGAGGGAGTGAAATATGTCTGTAAGTTATCTGTCTGGTGGTGATGCAACAGGATGTGAAGTGAATCACTTGGAGAATATTATTGGCTGTGGGTTGTCTAAACTTGGGTTGTGTTTCCATAGTTTGTTTTGGTTGTATTACCACTACAGGGTTACATTTTTACTTTCACCCACCTATTTAGCATTTATAAACACTATACATGTTATATATATATATATACATATCCAATACATCGTAATACAATAATGTGTTATCAATGTACACTGTAAATGCAAACATGGTATTTAATTAAAAATAGTAAATTGACTTAAATCATTTTCATCAAATTGCTATTAACACTCGCTTTTAGTAAGTTACTTGTAATTTGTGGTTGGAAAATCTCACCAGCTCAGTCTGCTTGAGCTGGATTCATTTAGAAAAAGTACGTTTTAGAAAAAGTTTTTTTTCGACCTGCGCAAATCCGTCCTCTCTACAGTTGACGGTACATGCCCGCAACGGACGACGTGTAGCTGAACTGTATGGAGCTGGACCGTATTGAGCTGCACCTAATAGCTGCAACGGCACTCGTGTTTATCAGCATTCTTGTGCTTGGCACACTCATTTGGTGAGTAATATTTTACCCTTGTTTTGACCGTTTTCTTTCTGTAAGTAAGTGCCATGTTTTTCGTGCTTGCTAGTAGCCTAATGATGTGTGTAGTAATGTCGGCTAACGCTAGCTGAACTATGTTAGCTTGACATAACGTGGGTCGTAACGTTGGATGAAGCTTGGTCAATGCTTTAATATTTGTTCTATATTTCTTCATCAGTGTTGTAAATAGGGAACATTAAAGACTGTCACGTTAAAGTTGAGGAGAAACTTACGGTAACGGTCGCGGGCGTGCTCGTCACGTGCACGAGCACACCCACTGGCGGAGATGTATCATTTTAGTTTAAGCTAGGCTGCTTTTACTTGTACTGGACTCAAGATGTTTGTGAGTTGTGGTGAACTTTGGTTGTGTTAAATTGTTGTATTCTTTTTAACTGTCCCCTTACAGGCTCAGGCAGATAGTGATCAATCCACAGTTCCCTTGATGTCTAGCCATTTAAGTGAGTTGTTTATCATTTACCTTTTGTACTGCAGTGTTCATTTGGTATCTGTTCTTGTCTTAAATAAGTTCAATGATTAAAAGCACATTTTTGCAATGATTTTTTTTTCTATAGCTCTGGTATTTCAAATCTGATACTGCATGTTAGTGTTTTTTTCTTTCTATTTTGTTGGCCTTGATGCTAAACTTATCTTTTCTTTCCTTTCAGATTTTTAAGAAGACAAAAAAACTTCCTATGCAGTGGACGTGTAAGTACTGCACATTTTGTGCTGAAAAGAGGAGCTACTTACTTAAGCATTACCGCTTAAAACATGGGTGCCACACCCGAATATCACCACTACCGTGCCTTCATAAGGAGTGCCTGTGCACATTTAAATCTTTCAAGTCCACTTATCAACATGGCACACTCAAAAGGACCTAGGGAACGTGGGTGAAACTGCTTTCCATTGTCAGCTGTGTGACTTTGTGGAGCCTTGCACTGAAGCAGACTTTTTTACCCATTTACGAAGACATTTGAAGCTGAAGCAAAAGGTTTCTTGTCCATATCAAGGCTGTAACTTTCAGAGCAATGTTTATTCAACCTTTAATGCACATAAAAGCAAAGAACATCAAGACCATAATGCCATATGTCCACCTTCTCTGTCACCCAGTTGACTGAACTAAATGATGTTTTCCCTCTGTCACTTTACAGAGTTGGAAACAAGCAGCTTGTCACACTTAAACGTCACATTTTATGCTGAGTGACCAAATGGACCAAAGGTTGTTGCTGAGAGTCATCATCGCTGAAGATGATATAAGGAAGTTGACTTTAAATGAGAGACCACAGTCTATTGAAGAATTAAAAGTGGAACTGGTGGATAAACTGTCACTGCAGTATGACTTCAAACTGCAGTATGAAGATCAAGACTTCCATAATGCCCTCTGCAATTTGACAGAAATAACTGATCTACCTGAAAGAGCTACGCTCAAAATCATCCCTCTTGTGACTCTCCAATTAACCGCATTGTCATCACCCACCACAACATCAGACACTGAGTGTAGCACAACAGACGCTGAGATCCTGTCAACAGGAAGAGCATCACCATCGATTAGACAACAGTGGCCAGAGTTCTTTGACATACCCAATTTTTCAATTGATGTTGAGTATAGACTCAGACAGGCAGATCTTGCTTTCATGAAGGATGAAACACGTATGACTCTACCACGAGATATGAAGCATGACATATTAGAAAAACTTGCTGAGACGATGTACAGTTTCAAGGCTTACCCTACAGATGATGACTTCAGCAGTGTTGCAAAAGCACTGATTAGCAAACACCCCTGCCTCACTGAGCCTGGACCACACAGATGGTATGGCTGGAAAAACAGCCTTAAATTTAAGATGGACAATTATCGAACAAAGCTTCGAAAAGCTGGATGTGAGGATGTAGCAATCAATGGAGGCAAACGAAGTAAAGGCAACCCAGAAGGAGAATCCTCAAGCAAGAATATCAAACGGCCAAAAAGAGGTGAAGCAAACTACCTGCCTAACTTACCTGAAGGACATGATGAAACAAGTCTTGAAAATGCCAGAAAGGTTCTCGTGGAAGAAATGAAGAAAAAACAACCAAATGGCACTCTCATCTCACAAATGATGGACCAATCATTCCCACAACGCAGACAAGAAATTGTAAAAAAGGAGCCTACTGTACACAACATGGTTGAACGATGGCCAGCACTTTTCACAGAGAGACAGGTAAGATATTTTTGTTCTCAACCAATAAAATAATGCCAGTCAAAAAGAAATTTACGGTGTGTGGCTAGAAATCCAAACACACTTGTTGGAATGTTAACATCTCTGCCATCTCTCCATCCCTACCCACCCCTCTCTCTACTTTTTAAGGTGTTTGCCGAGTTTAATAGAATCGCCAGTAAGAATCTTGAGGGAGACTTCTTTGAGGCTCTGGACCAGTACACCCCGCGGTTCATCGAAATTTTCAAAACAAAAAAGGGAGTTGTTGGCCGGAAACTCAGTGAGCTGATGCAGCACATGAGCTGGATGGTAAGTAGGTTCATTTTGCTTTTGATCTGTATGATAGTTTATCAATCAAGTTCTAAATGAGATGATCCAGACCAACCTGTTCTATTTCCTGTCTGACCTGTGCTTGTGCCAAATAACTCTGTTAACTGGTCTTTTCTCTCTCTCTGTATCATTAGACACCAGACGTGACAGTACTTCGCTCTGTTGTCCTCAAAGGCATTCCGATTTTACTTGGTGACGACTCCAGTGAATTCTTCAAGACATGCTCTGTAAGTACTTGCACATAAGTAAAAGTTTGGTGTGCATTAATATAAAACTATACCTGTGCTGACAGAGGATGTAATTCTATCTGTACAATATACAACATACATTTTGTACTCCACAGCTAATATGAGAGATATTTAAATAGCCCGTACATAAACATGTACATTAATTCATTTTAAATCTAAGGAGCAGAAGTCTAGGTTGAAAGGCCGGTGTCACTGTTCAAGAATATATGGACCTTGTGGACCATAGCTTCAGTTTAACCATACCAAATGTATTTTGTTGGACAATCCATGTGAACACATACCATATTCTCTAGCAAATGCTTTCAACACTAAAAAATGTATGTTTTAGAAAAGCATAAATTGCCAATACCGAAGTGTGTGTGTGTGTGTGTGTGTGTGTGTGTGTGTGTGTGTGTGTGTGTGTGTGTGTGTGTGTGTAGGATACAGCAAGAGACGAGGCCCTAGAATGCATCACTGTTGGTGTGCTGACAGTTGTCAGTGAAGATAGTCCTCACGAGGGTCCAAGTTCAGTGGACCTCCAGCCCATCTCCACTGCCATCATTCTGGAGGGAGGTATCGTCATGGATCGTATTAAAAACTTGCCTCAGGCAGTTTGTCTGTTATTTGGGCTTACATATGCTTTGCATTTGGATTACCCAAAATGCATGGCAAATACACTCAACTTCATTCAGACTGTGATGCTTGGACTGGGAAAGAAAAACCTCCCACCAAAACTGTTAACTCTGAAGAACAGTCTCCTGGATTAGACTAGTAAAGAGCCATCAGCTGTCAGCAATTTGCAAGTTATAATAATGTTCTCATGTTATCAGATAAAGTTTGATGCTTTCATGCAACTGAGCTGGCTTGTTTACGAAAATCCATTCAAGCCTGTACCATGTTATGCTGGTATGCTAATGGTGGAAATAGTGCCATGTTGTGTTACAAAGAGTTGTTGTTAGATAATGTCGTCAACAGTGAATCTAGCAAGGTTGACCTGTTTATATTTGTGTTTTGGGAAAACTTTTAATACTTGTAATGTAGTACAAATACAAACCCCAAGGAGTGATGTTTTTAACCTTGTTTAAACCTTGGACTGATGCTCGCTTTGGGAGACAAACAACTTTGTTGTACTTTCAGTTTTGATCAGAAATGCAATAATTTTCATGCACTGAAGTCCTGTAGTTATCAGGTGTTTACCTGTTTAATATTGTGAGACTGTTACATGCATAGAATTAGTTCACAAAAATGTGGGTTTATTTTTGACTCGTCCATGTCATGGTACACAGTCCAATCAAACCACAAGTTTGTTGTTTAGCTGCTGTTTTGTATTTGAATGTACAAGAAAGTGATACTTGGGAACAGAACACTTGAGGCTGAATAATAGATTTAATGCACATTGTTATTACAATAGCCAAACATAGATCATACTATGACCAATTTTACAATTAGCTTTTAAATACATTGAATATGACAAGAGGCTGGAGAACAGTAATTGTATTGATTATTGTAAGGTTATTACATGAGTAATAACACTTTTATATTGAAGAATTGGAATCAAAAGTAATAACAATATCAAATGTTTATTGTTCAGCCTAGATCTGTAAATGATGCAATTTTTTATTTATTTTAATAAATGTTGTAATGCAGCTGAATCAACCCAGTGAGTGTTCTTTTAAAGTATTTTTTTGTGGTGTTTTTGCCTTTATTAGGTAACAACAGCTAAAAATAGATAAGAAATAGGGGAGAGAGAGAGAAAAAGGACAAGGACCCATTCAAGGAAATTAGTTTGTTTAATTTAAGTGAACTTGAAAAATTAGTGAGTATTAAGTTGTAGGTATTTAGTAATTCTAAGTGGGGTTAAATTTGTATCAAGCAGTCCACACAAAATGAAAAAAATAACTTAACACTAAGCATGGTTATTAAGTTACATGAACTTAATTTTTTTGTTTTTGTTTTACTACTTGATTTAGTACTGCACACTTAAAATAAACAAGCTTTTCTAACTCACTAATCTTAAGATTACTTTGCTTAATGTTTTTGAGGCAACAAGTTTGCATACTTTTTTTAAGTAAGGTCAACTAATTAGACTTTACAGTGTAATGTCAACCACTTTTACTCCTTTGGCCACCCATAAGTGGAGGCTGATGATCATATAGTTATGAATACTGTAATTAAAAATATGTCAATGTTGTGTTTAAAGCTTCTTAAAACGTAGCTAATGGCACACTGTTGTTAGTCAAGTTGTTCTCACTAAAAACAGCTGTGAAATGTGTCTGTTCAGCTAGTATGTAACTGAGTTAGTATGTAACCAAGTTAATATGTAACTGAGTTAGTATGTAACCAAGTTAATATGTAACTGAGTTGGTATGTAACCAAGTTAATATGTAACTGGGTTAGTATGTAACTGAGTTAATATGTAACATAGTTAGTATGTAACTGAGTTAATATGTAACCAGGTTAGTATGTAACTGAGTTAATATGTAACCAAGACAATATATAACATAGTTAGTATGAAACTGGGTTAGTATGTAACTTAGTTAGTATGTAACCAAGTTAATATGTAACTGAGTTAGTATATAACCAAGTTAATATGTAACTGAGTTAATATGTAACAGAGTTAGTATGCAACTGGGTTAGTATGTAACTGAGTTAGTATGTAACCAAGTTAATATGTAACTGAGTTAGTATGTAACTGAGTTAGTATGTAACCGGGTTAATATATAACTGGGTTAGTATGTAACTGAGTTAGTATGTAACCGGGTTAATATATAACATAGTTAGTATGTAACTGAGTTAGTATGTGACTGGGTTAGTATGTAACTGAGTTAATATGTAACCAGGTTAGTATGTAACTGAGTTAATATGTAACCAAGACAATATATAACATAGTTAGTATGAAACTGGGTTAGTATGTAACTGAGTTAGTATGTAACCAAGTTAATATGTAACTGAGTTAGTATGTAACTGAGTTACTATGTAACCGGGTTAATATATAACTGGGTTAGTATGTAACTGAGTTAATATGTAACATAGTTAGTATGTAACTGAGTTAGTATGTAACTGGGTTAGTATGCAACTGAGTTAGTATGTAACTGAGTTAGTATGTAACCGGGTTAATATATAACTGGGTTAGTATGTAACTGAGTTAATATGTCACATAGTTAGTATGTAACTGAGTTAGTATGTGACTGGGTTAGTATGCAACTGAGTTAGTATGTAACTGAGTTAACATGTGACTGGGTTAGTATGTAACCAAGTTAATATGTAACCAAGTCAATATGCAACATAGTTAGTACGTAACTTGGTTAATATGTAACTGAGTTAGTATGTAACCAAGTTAATATGCAACTGAGTTAATATGTAACTGAGTTAATATGTAACTGCATTTGTCTTTAACTGCGTTACTACGCCACTGTTAATGTTTAGATGTGTTAGTGTGTAAATAACATAGTTAGTGTCCGTGCCCCTGAACCTTTCCTGAACCTAACCAAGTGGTTATGTTCCATGACATCAAGCAGGTGTTTTAAAGCTCTGACTGTCACACAACGTGAACTTGATGACGTCCTTGTTTCTCTGTCCTTTAGGGTTGAAGACGTGCTGTAATTGATGCTCTCTCCACAGGTTCCTGTGAGAATCTGATGACTGTCACCTGCCTGCTTCTTTTTCTTCAACAATATCATCTGTGACATCTACATCTTCTTAGATCAATCGGATAAACATATTTATTATATGTTTACCCGCATGCGAGCCTTTTGATGTGCTTGGAGTATTTGATCTCAATTTCCCGACGGGAATAATTAAAGTTTCATCCTCGCCTCTCCCAATGTCATAGCTGGCTTTGTGCTGCTGCTGGAGGTTTTATGACAGGCTGCAGACTTCTTCCTCTGACTGCTCTCTGCTCTCTGACCCGGCAGCAGGGAACCAGAGGATCTCCTCTGTGGACCGACGCTTAGATGAGGCACTGCATTGGAGACTGAACTATCCTTCCCCTTCACATACAAACAATACAAGATATCTCTCTAAAGTAGAGTTGGCACTATTTTGTGGTGTATCTGGCCTTCCCTGTCTTTTCTCTTACAGGTTTAATTCTCTTCCAGTCTTCTAGATGTTATCCTCTCCTCTTCCAACTGTCCTTCCTTTTATTCCCCTCCTCTGTTCTCTTTCCATTCCTGTCAAATGCTTTTGTTCTTCTTCTCACTTGCCTCTGCTCTTTCTCTTTCTCTCTCCACTTCTCGACCTTGGCCACATTCCAACCATTTCTTCAGAATGTAATTTCACTCCTCCTATGCCGGTTTTATGGGCATTAAAGCTTAATATCAATTTAATGGTGAAACACACCTCTGATTTACCGTTGTGCTGGTATGTTTTTTATGTTCCTTCTCCGTTTCCATATGTATATGTCCTCCTCCTCCTCTCTGACCTTGTTCCAGCCGCCTCCTCCTCTGAAACGTGTCCCGGCACATGGGAGCAGAGCTTTTCCTCCACAACAGTTGTGACATTGAGTGGTCTGGAAGTCTTCACAGCCGCTAGCAGCTCCGCTTTTACTTCCTGCGAATGTCGCTCCGAGGCCACGTCGGACAAAACCTCCGGGGTTCTGTGTGTGTTCCCTAGAAACGCTCGCTGTTTAAATCCAAACTCCAGCTTCCAAAACAATCCTGCGAAAGCCAATCATTGGACGGCCTCACTGCAGACTTGTGACAGCGACAGATGCCAGATATTTATTTTTCCTTTTTTTTAAATTTCCTTCAGAGCTTTTGATTCAATGACTGCTGTCAGGATGTAAAATGATGTTAATGCACTACTGTAAATAATCCCATGCAGAATTTACTAAATAATTTGGAACGATTTCCATCTCTTTAGTTGAAACCCACAAAGCTAAACGAAAATAAATATTAAAGAGCGTACTTACACATGTTGTGTGTGATATTTTAGTGATATTTGTTGAAAAGAAGTAAAAAATATAGTACCAGCCCTGTCGTAAAAGGCTGCAGGTCATTTCTATCAGGGGAATCCATCTATCAATATCCATCCATCCATCTGATGGTCTAACCTCTCTTGTTCGCTCCCTTCTTTTTCAGCCACCCGTCTTGTTTTAATTAATGAATAAGCGGTCGGTTCAGAGCTGTCAGAGTGTGTGTTTTCCTCTCCAGCTTCCTTACCATCCTCCATCAATATTTAAAATGCATTCTAATTAAGCCCCGCTGCACCCTTGGTGTCCCGAGACGAGTGGAGGGGCTGAAATTAAAGGCGCCCCTCACCCTCTGCCTCCAGCGTCCCCATTGACTTTTCATCAACCAGTTATCATCAACAACAATAAATTGCCGCTCACTCGCCACATCTACTGGAGGGAGTCTAGAGTCTGGGCCGCCCAGTGGAACATGTCATCTACTGGAGGGAGTCTAGAGTCTGGGGGCCGCCCAGTGGAACATGTCATCTACTGGAGGGAGTCTAGAGTCTGGGGGCCGCCCAGTGGAACATGTCATCTACTGGAGGGAGTCTAGAGTCTGGGCCGCCCAGTGGAACATGTCATCTGATGGAGGGTTAACAATAGATGATCCTCCTACAAAGTGGCTGTGCTGATGGATGACTGATGTACCTTCTGAGCCCCAGAGCCCCCAAAATGGGGGCTAAAAGTCTTCTGCACCTCTTGTTCCCCGTGTTCAAGTAGTCATATGAACCCCAAATGAGTTATAATACTTGTGTTATTTTATATGATTTTATTTTTTTCAGATCCCCCCCCCCCAAAAAAAAAGAGAGTATATTTTCAAAAAGAAAATAACTTTTATACCATATTTTGATCATAACTATGAACATCCAGCATGATATGAGCAAGATTCCCCAAAAATGCCTCCTTGAGCGGTCCCTGAGTTTTTCAAACTGTATGGTTGAGGGCCTTAATAACAACCCACAATGCACCTTTTTGGAAAGATTAGGACCTCATTAATCAAAATCTGTAACAAAAATCACAATTAAACAAAACATTTGTCACGGGAGACTCAGAGAGAGGACCCAAATGCGTGGTGAAAACAAAGTAGCTTTATTCCTTGCAGAACAGGCAGGATTCTCAAAAACAGGATTCTCAAAACCACCAAATGGCAAAAAGCAGGCACAAAAAGCAGGAACAGGGGCGCACACACAGTTTCACACAGTACGACCAGACAAGGGAACAGAAGACACACAGGGCTTAAGTACAAGGGGGAGGTGTGGGTGATTAGACACAGGAGGAAACAATCAGCAGACAATCAACAGACAGGAAGTGCAGAGGAACAGAGGACACGCGAGACAGGACTTCAGAATAAAACACAGAAAAACCCAAACCGTGACAACATTGGCATTTTAGGAAGGAGTTTCAGTCAAAAAACGGTGTTGTTCGGTTCTTTACAGGTACTAATAGGGTTTATAAGGATGTGTATTGCTTTGTTAGCCTCCCACAATCCCGTACGGTTACAGGGATGTGTCTGTTAGTGAAATCCGACCTTGTAAGGGATACTTATCAAGGATTTAGTGAAACATTACGAAATGAAGTTAAACAACCCTTTGGTTGCGGAGAAAATTAAGGTGCAGTTTTTAAAAGCTTTTTATTTTTTTATTTTTTAATGAAGCACTGGTGGCTTGGGGGCGCAAGAAGGTTAAGTTAGCCCAGGACAAAGACAGGGAGAGACAATGTGTGTGTAGGTTGGAGTTTGTGTGTGTCTCTCTGTGTGTGTGTGTGTGTGTGTGTGTGTGTGTGTGTACATTTAATTATGTGCTCAGGTTTCAGCGCTGACAATGAGAAAGATGTTCCCCCCCCATTCAATTTTGGAGTCACCTGAAGAGACAACCGTGTCACAACCGATCCGCCGCCCGGTCTCACCTTGATGGTTTATGAACGACATGAAACATTTTGAAGTTATTCAGCGAGCAACGACAACGGCGTTCTTGCCTTTGACGCCACGCCGACTGAGCTGCCTGTAATGCATCTGCTTGACCTTGAATATGCTTCACTCAGAGCGAGTGATGTTACATAAGAAAAGCTCATGGAGGGTGAGAGGTCAAACAAACACAGACGCTCATGATATTAGCGACTTGTTTACCCTACTTATCTTACCTTGTGTATAATTGACATAGTTACGGTTATTTTAGGCCTAACCGTGATGTTTTTCCTAAACCTTCCTTTTTATTGCCTGAACCTAACTCCCTAATTAGAGTTTCACGATAATGACTAAAGTTGTCAAATATGACATCTTGGTCAGTGGCCCTACAGTCTACGCTACACGTGGTAGTAGTTATGGTGGTAGTTATGGCAGAACTAAAGGAGGAAGTCAGGTGACTTAGCATAAAAACTCAGCATCGGGGGAATGTTTTGTCCAAGTTGAAAACGAAAAAGCGGAAAAAAACGGAAAAGCACATTTTTGCAAGTATTTTTTCACCTCTTTCGCACCGCCCGGTGTAAAATTCGCTTTTTCGCAACCATTCGCGTCTGTGCATTGACTACATGTAATCTACTTGCGTCGATATTGCTCAACTCCCCTCCGAGCGCCCCCTCCGAGCGGAGTAGAGTCAGTAGACTGGATATAAACACACATAGGTCTTTTTCTCCCGTCACCCCGAGACGGGACCGGCTCACTAATGCAGCGTAATGGTGAGTTGTATCTTTATGCACTTTATAATTGTCTTTATGCGGGTCGTATTACGTCATATTTATTACGTCATAGTTTGCGCCCACACCGTGAAGGCCGGTCCGCGAAAATATTGTCTGACACAAAACCGGTCCGTGGCTCTAAAAAGGTTGGGGGCCGCTGCATTAGAGTATCGCTCTATAGCCCACATTGGATCCGCCCGCCCCACCCGGGAGACCCAGAGGCGACCCCCCCCGCCCCACACACACACGACCCGCAGACGCCCCCCAGCAAGCAGGGCCAGCCGCAGGGGGCGCCAACTTGCCAATTCCCCACACAGTGATATGATAGATAATGGAAAACCGCTTCGCGGCCCAGATGATATATATATATATGTATATATTTTTTTTAAGTGGTCGTGCCGCCCCCCACGTGTCATGAAAAAGTGCCGCCCCGGGCGGCTGCCCGGTTCGCCCGTGCCCAAAACCGCCACTGGATGTATGCATGTAAGAAGTGGATATTATTGGCCCACACTAAACTGACGTGAGACGGGTATGAGCGTTTTATGGATAGCAGCTTCTTTGCTTATCCAGCTGACAAAAAAATAATATTAAATTGTGTGGATGATACCACACTTATTTGTTTCTGCACACACACACACACACACACACACACACACACACACACACACACACACACACACACACACACACACACACACACACACACACACACACAAACAGCCATTATTGCCCGGTGTCATTTTAGAACTGTTCTTGAACACCAAACAATGATGGATCACTTGAACAAAAAAAAACCTGTCAACACTTCACTTAGAAATGCATTGTTTTTAAACTGGACAGCTCAGACATGTATTATACCTTAATAGACCGGCTCAGAAATCAATTTCTGTTTTTAAAACAGAACTCGTCTAAGAGTATAAAGTCAGAATGCATCACACTCTCCTTTCAGAAAATGTCCCTTTGGTCGGATTTCTGCAACTCTGAAATCACTCAAAAGGTCAAATTCTTCCACCGTGTGTGCACATCAAACACGGCTGGAAAGGCAGTCGGAGAGATGTCGGTGCTGTTTGTTTCGTGGAGCACACGCATGACATGTAATCTGTTCATGTGGCCCCGCCCCCACGGCGGCACGTCAACTAGAACTGACCACACGGTCAAATGTCAGCCAAACATCCAGCTAAAGAATAGGACCCACCGTGGATGCAAATGTTGTAATTACTAAAAAATAAATATGTATTTTCATCTTTACTAGTTGCTAGCCGACCAGCAACTTTTAAGGTGGAACGTGTTCCCGCACGTCAGAAGCATGAATTGAGGTCTTGAACCTTTACATTTGCAACAACTTTGACCCATTACCTTTTTGTTGCAAGCGGCTCTCTTGCATGTCGTACGCTTCAGTGCGGATTGGATCGACAAATGGTTAAGAATATATGAATTGTAATTTGACTATGTAAACTGCTAATGTTATATTTCTTTTACCTGGAGGAAAGCAAAGTCCTTCAGATGCGCTCTTGCAGCACTACTCCTGCGGTTGTCATGAAATTGCAAATCGCAAATTCTGGCCAGATTTGACACGTTGCATTAAACTTCTATCTGCTGCACGCTGGCGTTGAGCTCTCTCCCTCAACACCTAGCATGTTACTTCCTGTGAAAGTAGGCACACTAGTGCCTGCTGCTAATATATGCACGTTTGTCTCTGAAGCAACACGTTCGCATTTTGTCACTTTTATTCACTGAACACGAAGTCTTGCACACCGGAGCCGATGATGTTGATGTCTATTTCAACTAATCTCACAAAACATTCCTGTATTTTTTTTTTTTGTAATGAGTGTTCTTTCCATCACCATTAGTTCTAGCTTCCTGTCTTTGTTTGTCTAACTTTCTTTACTGTCTCCTTTTTAGTGACTCTCTCTGCGGCACGGCCCAACTAAAAATGATTAATGTCAAATTTTGCTCACCTGCTCGCTCGCTTGATGTTGTTTTGATCCCACCCGTTGCGTCATATAGGGAATGCGCCTGTACGGCTGTGTGTGTGTGTGTGTGTGTGTGTGTGTGTGTGTGTGTGTGTGTGTGTGTACACGAGCGTGATCTCAACCTCGCTGTCGAGTTAAAAAGGAGTCGTCTTCAAAGCTTTGTCAGTTAACAAGATGTATGGGAGTTCACACTGAGGGAAGTTTCTTAAAAAGACGCTTATTTCCACCTCATTACACACACATTTCCCTACACACACTCACACAATCACATGTGCAGAGATCATGAAAGACATCGCTTCCCACACACACACACACACACACACACACACACACACACACACACACTAATAAGGGTCTGATTGAAGTGCTGATGCTCTAGAACGAGGTTAGTCCTGCCTTTTGAACCCATGAGGGACTGGATCCATCAACCGGTGCACTGACAGGTCCACAACACATGCAGAGATGAAGGAGTGTGCGTGTGTGTGTGTGTGTGCGTATGTGTGTGTGTGTGTGTGTGTGAGTGTGTGTGTGTGTGTGTGTGTGTGTGTGTGGATGCAAATACATCTTTGGTTCATGTTTTTTCCAACTCTCATTTAATCATCATTGGATTACTCGCACGCTTACTATTCATATCGTGCAGAGAAGCGCTGCTTGTATTGTGTGCCTCCTCATCGAGCCCAAAATCACAAGTTTGCCTCTGAGGGCTTTACAATCTGTACACATAACATCCCTGTCCCGGGACCTCACATCGGATCAGGAAAAACTCCCCCAATAAAGATAGTAAAAACCCTTTCACAGGGAAAAAAGGGGAAGAAACCTGAGGGAGAGCAACAGAGGAGGATACCTCTCCCCGGATGGACAGAAGCAATAGATGTCATGTGGCCAGAATGAATAACGTAACGGAGTTACAGCACATTACATGAATATGACAGAAATGATTCATATAATGAGTAGTAGGCATGGACTATGATCCAGATAACCACGATCCATGAAGCAGAAGGAGGTAGAGAGGAGGGGCATCAACAGGGCCATGGCAGGAGGTAGGAGACAGGAGACAGGATGCAGGTGACAGGCGGCAGGAGACAGGAGACAGGAGGCAGGAGGCAGGAGGTAGGAGACAGGAGACAGGTGGCAGGAGGCAAGAGGCAAGAGGCAAGAGGCAGGAGACAGGAGGTAGGAGGCAGGAGACAGGATGCAGGAGGTAGGAGACAGGAGACAGGCGGCAGGAGGCAGGAGACAGGAGGCAGGAGAGAGGAGACAGGAGACAGGAGACAGGTGGCAGGAGGCAGGAGGCAAGAGGCAAGAGGCAAGAGGCAAGAGGCAGGAGACAGGAGGTAGGAGGTAGGAGGCAGGAGACAGGAGACAGGATGCAGGAGGTAGGAGACAGGAGACAGGAGACAGGCGGCAGGAGGCAGGAGACAGGAGACAGGAGGCAGGAGGCAGGAGAGAGGAGACAGGAGGCAGGAGGCAGGAGGCAGGAGACAGGAAGCAGGAGGCAGGAGATAGGGGGTAGGAGGTAGGAGGCAGGAGACAGGAAACATGAGGCAGGAGGTAGGAGGTAGGAGGCAGGAGACAGGAGGCAAGGGCCAAGAGGCAGGAGGCAGGAGACAGGATCGGCTCAGACAGCCACGATCCAGTCCCAACAAAGCGTGTCCGGCTCACTTCCATACGATGACTGAAACTCGTGCCCTAAACATTTAGCATGAATGACCTGATGAACTCATCCAGCTGGCCTCCTCTTACACTCACAGTCAAATGGATGTGACTGAAATCTGACATTTTACTCCAGATTAAAGTGGCATTCTCTCCGGCAGTCATTTCCTCTTCAGATGAGCACAATGAGTGAATTAGTCCATCATGATTTGATTCTTGTACAAAGGCTTGGATGGAAACGCGGCCATTTACACTCTCATCTCAGTCTCAGAGCGACGCCGTCATTAACGGACAGCTGTCATGTGTCAAGCAAAGTGGGATCGGCTTGGATGAAGACTCACCCATCTCTCCACTCCAACTGTCATAATCACCCACATAAAATCCGCCTGAGTAGGTGGAATTGCATTTTTTGCTTCGCAAGAAACAAAGCGTTCTGACAGATTGATGTTTTATGGGCTGGGCTGGGAGATAATGGCACCGTTTGCCCACATCATTAATAGTCAATTATAGATTTTTACGACGTTGACTCCAGCACTTAAAGGCCAGTGGACAGTTGACGCCAATAAGGCAACAAAAGACACTCACTGAAATCATTTTTACCATATTATTTTATGATGAAATGAATGGGACAAGTCCTGATGAAGTGTTGATGTCTTTTGGTTTATCCAAACAAACCAAAACATAATGCTAGATATAGGGCCAACATTCTAAATTATTAAATTAAGAAGAAGAAAGAAAATGTTTTGTGTGCTATCCTATGAAAACACCATTGGGTATGTCCAGTGGCCTGCTAAGCCTTCTCTGCTGGCCCTGACGGCTATTTTATAATTGTATTGTTTTTCACAAATACACTACATGTATTATAATTATGTTTCCCTATTAGCTTATTTTCTCATTGCCCGCTGCTTGTTAAGGGTCTTCTCATCCAATCACATTTCACCTCTGTTTCTCTATGCAATTGAGAGCTGGTTAAACGTGTGTTTGGCCACAGGGCCGCGTGACCATTAACCTGCTCTGTGATTGGTCACAAGGAACTCCTCGGGGACCGCCAAAATCTCATCAACACCACGAATGAATACGGCCAGTTGAGGAATATGTCTAGTAATGTCAGACTTCCAATCCATTGCAACTGTGGTTTAATTGTTAGCATGCCTGTCTTTCAATCAGAGGGTTGGTGGTTCAAACCCTGGCTCTGGTAGTTTTTCTTCTTTTTTTTTGTCTGTGGCTTTTCTGTAATCTTAACAGTAGGTGGCGGTAATGCACCTTTTTTTTTTGGATAAATCTGCATTAAAAAAAGAAGAAGAAGAAGCTAGAAGCTATCTTGACTGACAAACGGATTAGCTTGTGGCTGATTTATTATGTGGTGAGTGGACCACATGAGACACGCAGCAGCACATTTAGAGGAGACAACGAGGAGGATGTGACTCTGCGGGGGGGCGCGGTGCCGGTGTGACGGTTAGACAGCATGCGTACGTCCAAAACCATGTCCCCCACTGGGTTTGTCCAACATGTTCATCTTCAACATTAAAGTATATCATGTATGTGACATAATTTACGGAAATTTCAGCCAAAATGCCAAACTTGGAAGCTTCAAGAATCAATGGATGATTCAGTGATCAGTGACTATGTCCACTTCTTGGCTTATTATAATAAAATAACTTTATTTGCATCCCATTTTTCAAAACGCCTTCCACATGAAGGATCACACAATACAGAATCAATGAATAAACAGGAAGGGAGAAAACATTTCATCAGAACTACAAAGAGCATTCAAAAGGCCAGATTCCAAGAAAATAAACATAGTATGATACAAGTTTAAAAATAAAAATGATAAAATAATGATACAACTTATATCTGAAATATCTACATCTTCAAACAAATAATGGCATATCTAAATTAAAAAGGCCTGTAAATAAAGAGTCTAAAGCTGCAGCCTGGGATTCAAAGGGTTATTATACATTTACATGTTGACTGTAAACAGCAACTCCACACGGTTTAGAGCGGCACTACAAAAAATCAAAAAGTCAGGACAGTATGGAGACAATCGAGCAGAAGAACAAAGGCAGGGACCCAAGGGTTACAGCTCCATCCCCTCCCATGATGCAATACAATGAGACCAAAGTCAAAACAGCTGTGCTTGTAACACTTCTCACTGACAAGCCGCCGCATTGCTGGATTCTCCCTGCAGTGTCCATATTGGGTGATTGTCTAATTAACAGCCAACTAATGTCATATTCTATCCTCTCTCTCTCTCTCTCTCTCTCTCTCTCTCTCTCTCTCTCTCTCTCTCTCTCTCTCTCTCTCCTGAAGGGTAAAAACACAATCTGCAAAGGAAGACTTGCAGTAAAAAAGGGGAAAAGCATTCAATGGTGTTGAAACCAATTACTGTTATTGCTCAGACAGAGAGAGGAAGAGAGGCGGCTGGCGTTAAAAGATTCATGGGCACCTGTGCGCTTGGGTAACGGCTGCAGATGGAGCTGTCCCAGCATCTTCCATCGCTCCATTGAGTGTTGAGCTGTCAAAAAAGACGAAAAAGACAAGTGTGGACATTGAAAGGAGGAGAAACGGCTCGTGAGATACACTGAGAGACGTGCTCGAGTGACAAACTACGAGAAGAAAAATGAGTGAACATCTCCCTCTAAAAAAGGGCCTGGATGCAGTTCTACTCTTTCTACCTCCACGCTCCTGGACAAGATCTGCAGTGATGGTCTCCACGTCTGTTTCTCCATTTTGGTTGAAAACTGGAGATATACAGCCATATGTGTTCAGCCTGATGTCATTCTCACAGCGTCTGATACCGGAGCACCGGACCTTCGAGTACCTACAACGTGAACCCATCGGCGTCATTGTTAGCCGAAATGTTCCAGGAGTGTGTTGAAGTATAAAGATCGCCAAAAAACCACAAAGGGAGGTGGATGGGTCCAACGTATCCTCATAATGTATCCTCACAACGCATCCTCATACAACGTATCCTCACACAACGTATCCTCTCATAACGTATCCTCATACAGTATCCTCATACAACGTATCCTCACACAGTATCCTCACAACGTATCCTCATACAGTATCCTCACACAACGTATCCTCTCATAACGTATTCTCATACAGTATCCTCATACAACGTATCCTCACACAATGTATCCTCATACAACGTATCCTCTCATAACGTATCCTCACACAACGCATCCTCATACAGTATCCTCTCACAACGTATCCTCTCATAACGTATTCTCATACAGTATCCTCATACAACGTATCCTCACACAACGTATCCTCATACAATGTATCCTCTCATAACGTATCCTCATACAAGGTATCCTCACACAACGTATCCTCATACAACGTATCATCATACAACGTATCATCATACAGTATCCTCACACAACGTATCCTCACATAGTATCCTCACACAACGTATCCTCTCATAACGTATCCTCATACAGTATCCTCATACAACGTATCCTCACACAGTATCCTCACAACGTATCCTCATACAGTATCCTCACACAACGTATCCTCACACAGTATCCTCACACAACGTATCCTCACACAGTATCCTCACACAACGTATCCTCTCATAACGTATCTTCACACAGTATCCTCACACAACGTATCCTCACACAACGTATCTTCACACAGTATCCTCACACAACGTATCCTCTCATAATGTATCCTCTCATAATGTATCCTCATACAACGTATCCTCATACAGTATCCTCACACAACGCATCCTCATACAGTATCCTCACACAACGTATCCTCATACAACGTATCCTCTCATAACGTATCCTCACAACATATCCTCATATAGTATCCTCACACAACGTATCCTCTCATAACGTATCCTCACAACGTATCCTCATACAGTATCCTCACACAACATATCCTCATACAGTATCCTCACAACGTATCCTATACAGTATCCTCACACAACGTATCCTCTCATAACGTATCCTCATACAACGTATCCTCATACAATATCCTCACACAACGTATCCTCTCATAACGTATCCTCACAATGTATCCTCACACTATGTATTCTCTCATAATGTATCCTCACACAACGTATCCTCATACAGTATCCTCACACAACATATCCTCTCATACAGTATCCTCACACAACGTATCCTCTCATAACGTATCTTCACACAGTATCCTCACACAACGTATCCTCACACAACGTATCTTCACACAGTATCCTCACACAACGTATCCTCTCATAATGTATCCTCTCATAATGTATCCTCATACAACGTATCCTCATACAGTATCCTCACACAACGCATCCTCATACAGTATCCTCACACAACATATCCTCATACAGTATCCTAACACAACGTATCCTCTCACAACGTATCCTCATACAGTATCCTCATACAACGGTCCCTATGATACCTTTACGGAAAGTCAAATCAGCAAACAGCGGCCACCTGCCTGAAAGATCGCTCTAAGCACAAGGTTTAAGGTTTCTTTGACGGCGTCGCATCCAAGGACCGTTGCCCTGACGATATGTGTCTGTGTTTTGTGCATTATAATTCAAATTGGTGCCAGACCATGTCTCGCTTGCCAGGGGCGCATTTCAGCCTCAGATTACTGGGAAGTACAGAGAGATCTCTTCCTCAGTAGATGAATGTGTAAACACCTCAGTATTGAAAATAAATGTGTCAAGTCAAGGTTAGACATTTCTGGGGACAAAGGAAAATATATGTTTGAGTGGAGGGGATCTTTAATGAGCATGAATGCAGCTTCATACAATTTATCTTTTGTTAATTTGAAAGGTTTTAGATAATCACTGTATCATAGGTCGTGTTTTTAAGTTATTCACTGGTCGACTTTGTATTTATGTTATTGATTGATGTATTGATATAATGTTGAATGTAGTGGGTCCCTGAATGCAACTGAAGTCCTCTTGGTCTGTGTTTTACTGTTTCCATTGCTGTGTGTGTTTGTTGTCTGCTCTGAAATGTGTATCTTTTGTAATCATGCACGAGCAACCCAACTAGTTTCCCTGTCGTTGGCCTTTCTGAGATATCCATTCAGACATCATAATATGTGCTCTAATTATTCAGGTGTTCATTTCTGTGTCTCCTCCAAGTCAAAGGATGAAATGTGTGGTGCGAGTGAAGTGTGGGAGCTGCCTCTCCTCCATCACTGTGTATGGTACTTGATGGGGTAGCAGTCCGCTGAGTGGAGCATGACAATGAACACCTTGTGCAGCCGACGCAGACTCTGTGATGAACTGACAAAGAACAACCTCTGATCTGTCAGCTAATCAGCACTGAGCATGAAGTCTGGCCCAGACTGGAGGGAACGTCATTAGTTTGGCAGGTATTTGGTTATGAACCAAAGAAATTAACAAAATGAAATTATGATGTGATGGAAGGGCAGAGGATCAGCAGATTAATTTGGATGCGTCCTCTGGGAACCATGAATGTCTGTCCAAAATATCACGGCAGTCCCTTTCATAGTTGTTGAGATATCTCACTCTGAAACATTACATTAGATTAGTAACTTTCAATCTCAAATTGTAACACATTGACAACCTTTTTCTTTGCTGAGTGCCTCACATTTTTACGCTCTGTGAACCTTGCGTTTTTGCAGGGGAGCCATGAACGCCTCGGGTTGATAACAAATACAATTCAGAGTAGAAAGGTACCCGACATAATACGCTTTTATATTCTCAATGTGGTAACTTGAGCTCGATACCTGGAGCTTTGTGACTTTACCAACCGTAGTTTGCAGGTCTGAACAAAAAGAGGCCCGGAGGCAAATTGATGCAGAACTAATGATTTTGGACAAGTTTAAACTGTTATGTTAACCTTTAGGTGGTGTACAGTTCATGGGATGCGTTAAGCCTACGTTAGCACTCATTCAGCGGTTGCCTAGCAACACAATAAAAACTATAAAAATGCTCCGTCTGATCAGAGCCTTAACCTCTATCACATACCAACGCTTTGCTGCGCCCAAGTGCATCCGATACCCTTTAGCGTCCGCGCCTTGTTAGCTCTTAACGAGTAAACTTGCTCGTGTGTGAACCAGACTAACAATTTGGCGGACACTTAAATCAAAGGCTCACACGCATCTTTTATACTATTTACAGTGGGCCTAAAAAAAAACGGGGCCTAAAAACTGAATGTCGCTACATTCTTCTCTTTGTATTTTATTCTCTTTTCCGCTCCGTCCCTCTGTCCACCTCACAGACGAGGACACACAAACTCACTCATGCAAAGAGTTATCCAGTCTTCCTGCAGGCTGGGATCCTCCCGCCTCACTATTTAAGAGACACATAGGTGCTGAGATAAGGGGGCGTTTAGGGGCCAGGGGAATACTGGTGTGTGTGTGTGTGTGTGTGTGTGTGTGTGTGTGTGTGTGTGTGTGTGTGTGTGTGTGTGTGTGTGTGTGTGTGTGTGTGTGTGTGTCAGTAGCCACATTACAGTACAAAGAAGAACAAAACAAAGTGTATGTGTGTGTGGGAGAGATGGAGAAATGTCAGCCCGATGAAGCCCATCCTCCAATCAGAAGCCTACAGCCGCACGCGGTTCAGGGTCCTCTGGGGTTAATGAATCATCCGAGTGAATCATGATCACAGGATCCGATTCACATGGAGAGGACAAGAGGACGAGAAGGCCCTGTTGCATGTCTGCTAATGGCCACATGCAGCTGTCGAGACTCCTCTTGTGACTGGAATGTTGGATGCGCTAATGACTCATCATAAAAATCCATATTATAAATTGGCAATTTAAGCTCCTCGGCAGATTTATGCTTGGTGGACTTGAAACAAGTGGCACAGTTTGTGTTATTGCTTTTCTAGTACAAGCTGCGTTGCACTAAATCCCAAAGATGAACAAAGTAAAACTAATGAGTCACACTGCACCGCTTCAAATTGTTGACCGAGGTAAAATATATTTATCATGTCCGTGCAGACCTGCTGCTGTGATGTAGAAGTTGTTGTTTGTTATGATGAGGCATTGGGATATTACAGAGTGCATTTCTCTATTTTCCTTGTTATCTAGCCCCGGGCCCTACTCTGTGTCCACCAGTCATTTTGTTTTCTCCTCGTTTAATTTCAATGTCTTTCGTTGTTATAATTATCCAATCATTAAATGTTTCTATTTAAGGAGATTAAAGGGGGGAGTGTGACAACATTAGTATCATTTGGTGTAGCAGAACTGTGTCTAGCCTCTTAATCATTAAACCTGACCCACCAGACGATTTGTTTAAACGGAGCCAACTGAAAAGCCGTCAATGCTTCCAAAGAAATACTTGGCGGGTGATTGGATGAACCATCTGTCAATCAAACTCGTACTGAAGAGCGCCAAACATCTGTTTTATTCTTGATAAAAAGGCCTTCGGTGTCGTTCTTTGCTCCTCTTACAATGAATAAATGCTCTCCAGTCCTGATAGAACTGATTCCATTGCAGGATCGATGCTGACCTCTTCAGGAGCCGCCGTTGTTGTTTGGAACGAGCCGTCGCCCTCCTGATCTTGACCTTAGGTCACAGTTTGGCTCTATGCCCGCTGACTTTTTCTGTGCAGACTGGACTGTGTTGCATCTTTCGAAGATCTGTTTCTCGGGGGTTTTATGTCACGGGTCCTCTGTGTTTTTTCTTTTTTCCCTTTTATTCATTCAAGTATTGTTCACTCTTCCCTGGTGTCCTGTCTGGTTTTTAATTCCTTGCCTTTCTTGTGTTTTCCCGCCTTTATTGATTGTCTGCCCCGCCCTGCTGTTTTGTTCTACACATTGCACCTTTTAAGATTGGTCACAAAAACACGTTTGAAAAATTCCCCATTTATTGAAAATTTCTTTAAAGTGTCATTTGCCATGCAAGTGGGTGAGAGTGTGAATTGTTCTAAAATGAGGGTTAAAGGTTGAATCTTTATGAAAGGGTGGTCTCAAGTTCATTCTGTCTAGTGTCCGGCTGTACTTGGTCTTTCAGGTGATATTCAATGTTCAGTGGCAGAATTGTTGCTCCGATTGCAGATTTGAAAGTTCCGTGAGAGTTCCTTCCTCATTTCCTGTGTTCTCCTCCTTAATGCAATGACACATTTCTTTTCAGGATGAAGGCACTGTGAACTGTCGCTCTGTTAACACACTGAACACTGAGGTCATTTTCAGTCGATTTTACATAATTTCTTAGATTCACCTTTTAAAGGCACTTGCATATAAGATATATACCCATGTTTTACATCATAAATTGCAGAACAATCTCAGCTATCTATATAATGAGGCACCATTGTCATAAGGCAAAAGTGTAAAGAGAAAAACGTTACAATATGACACTAAAGCTGAAAAATGGAATCTCGATTTTTGGAAATTATTCATATCGCTTGAAAAAAACCTAACTTTACTCAGGTGGTAACTCGGTATAGGTGATGGAAATTGGTTTACCAAAGGTTTTAGGTTCACAAAAGCAGTGAAATATATGAATAACATGGCAGATACATGTAAATAAATATCTAAAACTAAATATTTTATTATCGTTTTTTTTAGTAGAAATATGGTCTTTCACACCTTTCACCAAAATGATAAAAATGGGACTGAGAAATGACGTCATACTACAGATAAAGCTTCATGGGGTGTGTGCAAATGAAAAATGACCATCACAACAACAACAAAATTGGGAATAAAAATATGTATTATAAAAAAAAATATGTACAGAATATGAACATTGAGAAATATAAAACAGAAAAGACTATTTACAATATACATATGGCTTGCTTTGCTTCAATGGCATATCCTCATGCCATGGCATGCCATTCCCGAAAACAGTTTCTGTCCAGCTGCAGGCAGAGGGGAACGTTACACGCCTCGCACTTCCATGGTCTTTTCGCACTTTCTTCATGCTGATTTCCTGAGTGTTCATTGGTTGTTTAGTTCACGAAATGGCGACGGACATATGATTCAACAAATCACAGAGAAGGATTTTCGTTGTTTTTTACCAGCGTCAGATGACACACTGCTGCCCTTTCGCTTGCTTGATGATGTTAAAATGATGCTGGGCTGTGCGATTTCATATTTCTGCGATGTATTATCGAGGCGCTGTGAATATTTTAGAAATTTAGAGAAACGTTTCAAGTGTCACCACGCGAAACCGCGGCCCCAGTGGGCAGATGTTTAAGCTCAGTTCACACATTGGACACGTTAGTGTACATGATGGTGCATTGATTTCCAATGGCCACGAGGCAGAGCAGTTGCTTATCTGGTCCTCCTTTGATAAACTCCAGCCAACTCAGTCTGTACACCAGTGGCAGCAGAGATAAGCAATCAGTGTGTTAGCTGAGCATTGTTGGTGCAAGCCCAACTGTAGCTAAAAATAACTGACGTGACATGAGACCTGAAATAATCTTTTAAGTACATATACATGAATATGCAATTTGTGAATTATACATCATTATAATAAGTATAATCTTAAACCGCAAATTGCTCTGCTATGCTCACCAGCTAGTCTGCTGTTTGGTGTTGCCCGTCGAAACAAGATTAATGGCAGACACACTGAACCAAAACATGGTTTAAAATTATGGGCCATGAAACCAAAACAATGAGCTGAAGGACACCCAAAAAAAGGTGCAGATGAAGCTGATTATGTACTATATTGGTTGCAGCTTTAAAGCTCTGAATGTATTTAGTATTAACAAGTAGTTGCACTTTAAAAGTCATTACATTCATGTTCATCTCATGAACCTTGGCAGGTTTTGTGATCTCCTCTTTGAGATTGATTGAGTGGTTTATACCTTACAGCAGCCAGTAAGAAAAAAGAAATTGCTTCATTCACAGATGATCTTATTTATTTCCGTCTCTGACTCTTCACTGTAGTGCAGTGAGATCCCTATCGGGCAAAACATCTCAAGATGCAATTTGACTCAGAATAGCAGAGAGAAAAGAAAAGTCATTTCTGATGAATACAGGAATACCAAGAAATTCACTTCTCACGTAAACCCCATTTTTAATGGAGCAAGCTAGAGGCTGCGGACCACTGGTACTCATACTCAATCAGTCAGAAACAGTTTAAGACATTTGGCTTGGCGATTATGACATTTCACAATGTGAAAATGTACAATAGAATATTGTAAACAAATAAGAGTATGCTAAAACAAGTAGGCAATTCATGCATATTAATAGAGAAGAGTTGTGCAAGGGGGTGTACCTGTAAGACATTGCCCTGTGGATGGGGGCATAGTTTGAGGGTAGGGCCGCTGACCATATTTGACGAGTTGGGAGCGAGAATGTCTTGACTTAACGTCACTGAGTTGTTAAAAGGGTTGTTTTTGTATTGAATCATCACTGTGAAATAGATGTAGAAGTATGAAATTGAACACACACAATATACACACAAGGTTGTTCTGCCAGCACAACCCCCTTCAGATGTGTTTTGACTTAATTTCCTCTTTTATTAATTCATTTTGATATCATTCATCTTCCAACAATATGGTCTAAATCCCGTTTCCCATTCCTTGCCAGCGTGTAGAAGACCACTCAGGAGGGGTAATTAACAATATGTGTACTATTATAATTAATAATTGCTTTGGTTTGCTTTTGCTTTTTCCATTCCTCGGGCTGTGTTCCATGATAATCCTAAAAGCATACATTGGTACATTTTCATCTCAGCGTTTCAAGTTATTGCTGGTAAAATATCTAAAAGTGCTTCATCTTCAAGCGACTGTTGCTTGCGATTCCCAGGGAGGCTAATTAAAGCTAATCAGTTAATTAAATCCCTGCAGCCATCTGAAGGGAGCCGGACAGATATGTGATGAATCTGCAGCCTGCGAGTTTAAAGTGCTGCACAGCTCAGAGCCTGTATGCACGGGGATCCACTGTTTTGATCATTAGTCATGTCCAAACATCCGCCTGTTGCAATAGAATCACACATCAAACCGGTCAGTTATAATTGTATGCTGACACAGAGACAGACTGGACTACTGTTTGGATTTCCATTTATAGCCTCACTGCTATATTTAGCAATTGACTCCTTGATGCTGCCGGCTTCCCAATGGCAGACTCGGGCTGTCTATGTTGCCGGGGCTGCGTAATGTTTTCTAGAATGTAAGGCTGCCTTTATGGAACTGCATCACGTTTTCTTTTTCTTTAAGGGCAACCATTTGTGCACTGCATCTCATTTTCTTCATTGGAATGGCATCCAAGAGGGCACTTCATCATGTTTTAGCTACCATAGGGGAATCCAAGAGGGCACTTCATCATGTTTTATTTACCATAGGGGAATCCAAGAGGGTACTTTGTCATGTTGTATGTACCATAGTTGAATCCAAGAGGGTACTTTTGTCATGTTTTATCTACCATAGGGGAATCCAAGAGGGCTTCATCATGTTTTATCTACCATAGGGGCATCCAAGAGGGCACTTTGTCATGTTTTATCTACCATAGGGGCATCCAAGAGGGTACTTTTGTCATGTTTTATCTACCATAGGGGAATCCAAGAGGGCTTCATCATGTTTTATCTACCATAGGGGCATCCAAGAGGGTACTTTTGTCATGTTTTATCTACCATAGGGGAATCCAAGAGGGCTTCATCATGTTTTATCTACCATAGGGGCATCCAAGAGGGCACTTTGTCATGTTTTATCTACCATAGGGGCATCCAAGAGGGCACTTCATTATGTTTTATTTACCATAGGGGAATCCAAGATTGCACTTTATCATGTTTTATCTACCATAGGGGAATCCAAGAGGGCACTTCGTCATGTTGTATCTACCATAGGGGAATCCAAGAGGGCACTTCATCATGTTTTATCCAATGGAAGGGCACCATAGAGGGCACTTTGTCATGTTTTATCTATCATAGGGGAATTCAAGAGGGCACTTTGTCATGTTTTATCTACCATGGGGGCATCCATGAGGGCACTTCATCATGCACTTCATCATGTTTTGACGCTTTTCTGAACCACTTCAGAGTCGCTTCTGCATCTCACTTGATCTTGAAAATTTCAAGAAACAGAATCATTGACAGAAAAGAGGCACAGGTGAAAACAGTAAAATCAGCATGGGCAAGGCATCAAGGCCTCGGTGGCCATTGGGCGTACCATTTTCAAAAGGGCATCAAGGCAACCTACCCTGGATGTGTGGCTTCTTGCCCTATTGAACCCAGCCAGTTACGTTTTTAATGAAAGGCAAATTCAATTGCATTCATCCTTGTGCAGCAGAGTGAAAAGCTAATACAATTTAGTTGAATAAAGGCCACTGATTGAGTGCCACAAGCATCAGCAGTCACCAATAAAAAGTCTCAGACAATTGTTTTCTTATTATTAATTTAATAGGCTGCACTCAAAACAGGGTTCAGAACCAACTCTCATATTCAAATGTCATTCTTGTTTATTTACCCATGAACCACTTGGGCTGACATTTCTGATTCCCCATTCCACCAACTAGTCCTCACAGCATAGTCTATACAGTAAGACAGACACAATGCTCGGCAGCATGGTGTGCATACATTATATTGAAATCCCAGCCATGTGGGATGTTTAGAAGTAGACACACAGCGCCACACTTCAGGAACAATCTGCTCTAATGATTTCTAATGTGATTGGATTTCTCTTCATGGCCACTGGGCTGTGTCCAATTCGGCCCTGCCTCTGATTTTGGTTTCAAATGAAGACCTTGTCACAATGTAGAGGTTGAGATGCATTGTGGGAGGCAGAGCCTCAGCACTGACCCACCAAACCAATTCCCTTCCTTTCCCTTTATTCCCATTCCCGTCAGGCTCTTCCCTCCCTGTCATGTTCATTTTTCCTTTGCCTCATCTTTCCTTTCCTCTTTCATCATTCATTTCCTTTACAGTCTTCCCCTATCCATTATCAGAGTTTGAGATTTTTTGACAAGGGTGATTTATTTCTTTTGTCCCTGGCCTGCTACAGCAGTCGTTCCCTCTTCAGTGCCATCTTCCCTTTTTTGTTCTTTCCTTTCCTTGCTTTTTCCTTGTTGTTTTCTATCCTTGTTTCCTAGTTGTGCCGTTCTTTTGAGACCGTAATAGTGGAAATGTTGTTGATTTAAATTGTGCAACTAACTTCAGTTTGAGTAAAATCCGACTTAATTTCAGGTACAGATTAACATTTACGTTACAATATTTTCTTTCTTCTTAAAGTGTTGTTAATGTATATATTATTAATATACAGGAATACATACTTTATGTATGATTGTGATTCATTCATTTTGCTACTCTATTCTCACTTAACTTTCTTTTTATGTTGTGAAATTATTCCCAAGAGACAAACTTCCTTCACTCCTTTTTACATTCAATATTTTTGTGAAAATGTGACATTAACTTAGTTTAGACAAGCATAACGTGAGTCTATTAATAGTTAAATTCTCATTGTCATGCATACATCTAGTATGTGTATAGCTATACTGTAGAATGCACACAAAATGATCCGAGCAAGCATGTTGTCTGGCGTGGTGCAATTCCTTTGCTCATGTTGTTAAACTAGAACAGATTGCATCCATGCAGGACAGGTCTTGCATAAATGTATTGTTGTTCTACAATTTCAGGTATGTAGGTTTATAATATTGTAGTATTTTTCAAATAAGAATGTGTTTTGGTTATTTACAATTACAGGGATTACATTAATGTTCATTCAGCTGTCGCTTTTATCCAAAGTAATTTAAATTGTTGCTCTATACACCGTAGACACAGCAACGGGGAGCAATTCTAAGTTAAGTGTCTTGCTCAAGGACACAACAACTAGGACTAGCGGAGCTCGAACCACCGATCCTCTGTTTGAAAGACAGGCATGCTAACCACTGAGCCACATGGATGTAATGCTGACGCCCTGTGTTTACTTGCAATAAATGGTGAACAGATAATCCCAAAGGTGTTTTTTGTCCATAACAACACACCAAAGAATTAGACCCATACACCACCTTGACGTCGATACAGGTCATGCAGAGGTAATGACTATCAGGGGGGCCTTCTTGCTGTGTCATGTGTGAATCATTTCATGGAAAATGTAACCTCCTGTGTTGTATTTGACTTTGTATTGCTGAGCTGTTTAGCATTGCTGTCGTGTTGCTGTGCCATGACCTGGAGGCACGCCTATAAATGAGACCGACAGGATACGTGGTTCAATAAGGGCAAGAGAAACAGACTGCTGTTCTTTCAAATCCTGTTTGGAAGAAGATAGTGATTTGGTGCCTGGATACACATTGTACAGTTAATAACATTTAAATAAGATCAGCGATGTTTCTTTGGCTCGCATGGATGCAGTTGTCCAGTTGATGAAAATTAAGCTTAATATATATATATATATATATATATATATATATATATATATATATATATATATATATATATATATATAGTGCTGTCAAACGATTAAAATATTTAATCGCGATTAATCGCATTTATGTCATAGTTAACTCGCGATTAATCCTTTTTGCATTTTAATGCTCTTATCAACATGAAAAAGTGGATTGGCTTACTTTATTTTATTGAAAAACAACTGCCAAACAGGGCGGTACAAAATAAAATTACTGCACATTTCAGGTAAACAAGGGTTTACAAAATAAAATGATAGAGTGCAGGCACCAGGCATGAAAACGGGTCAGGGGTGAAAAAGGTGAGAAGGATATTACCCCTCTAGGAGGGTCCGGGGGCATGCTCCCCCGTAAGAAAAATTTAAATATTCCATATTTTAAAGCATCAATCTGATGCATTTTGAGATGCATTTTTTGCCAACCCGGGGAGAGCTGGAGAAACTTAACTTCAGCCATGATTAAAAGTATTATGCAAGCCATTTCATGCCAGCCTGTCACTGGTCTAACATTTACAGTATATGAGGCACAATGTGGTAAGGGAGAGCATGGCTGCCTTTGTTAGCATTATATATCTATCTTTGATGCAGAGAATGCATCTGGCGAATCCCTGCCTGTTGATTTTGGAGAATACATCTCCTAGATGAAAGGACACCTCTTGCCCTTTTATTGAGACCTTGCCTTCCAGTTTTAGCCACGACCAGTTCCAGCTGCATTTCAATCCAGCATCCAGCTGTTTAACCCTTCGTCCACTGAGCCCGCGGTTTCGCGTGGTGACACTTGAAACGTTTCTCTAAGTTTCTAAAATATTCACAGCACCCCGATAATACATCGTAAAAATATAATTTTACGTCTGGCGGAAAGAGACGGCTTCCTGCTTCCGGGTGCCTGCCAGGCAGAGCCCAGCATAATTTTAACATCATCAGGCAAGCGAAAGGGCAGCAGTGTGTCATCTGACGCTGAAAAAAAAATAAAAAAAATCCTTCTCTGTGATTAGTTGAGTCATATGTCCGTCGCCATTTCGTGAACTAAACAACCAATGTACACTCAGGAACATCTCAAAAGGACTACCCACTTGAGCATGTATACACTACAGTTTACAATCAGAGAAAATCAACGACAAAGAGATTCAACACGGAGGAAGCAAAACGCATGATTCTGGAGACCAGCGAGGAGGAGGACGACGCGTCGTCGTCAGAGCTCGAAGGCTTTAGTTCTTCTGAGGAAGATGGGTAAGTGTAGTTACTAAACTTTGTTACGTGTCTGTAAGGCTGCATGGTGCAAACTAGTAATGTGTGCAAACTAGTAATGTGTACAAACTAGTAATGTGTACACTGCAGGAGAGCACGAGAGCCAGCCACGCGGTGCACACTGCTGTTCACGTTACTACGTCATGATCTGAGTAATGTTTACACACAGTCTGCTTTGTACAACACTCTGCTTCACGTTACTACCACTAATATTTATACATCCAATGCGGAGCACTATGCTAAAATTACTACCACAGTCATGATCTGAATAATATTTGCACATCCAATGTGGAGCATTCTGCTCAATCGTTACGTCATCTTTCTTTCAACTGACTAGTCTTCATTTATTTTACAGAGAGGAGCACCAGCCGCCCCGACCAGCCTGGCCAGCAAAGAGGCAGCGTGTTGGACGGCAACTACCACGACCAGCAAAGAGGCAGCGCGTTGACCGACGACTAAAAACACCATCTCCAGCAAACAGGGCGCGTGCTGCCCGGCGACTGCTTTCACCTCAGGCCAGATCAAGAAAGACAGCAGCACGTGCACCACCTGCACCTACGCTGTCCTGGAGGACGGATGAAGACCCGGACACTGCTCCCCCGTCATCAAGTTCCAGCCCGGACACCAGGTCCACATGTCAGTGCCACAGCAACACCCATTGAACTCTTCAAACTGTTCTTCCAACTAAGTCCACGGTGGGTCGCAGGGTTTGCGAGCTTTGCAGCATGAAGAAAGTGAGCAAAGACACGGCGTGGAAGTGCGAGGCGTGTAACGTTCCCCTCTGCCTGCAGCTGAACAGAAACTGTTTCCATGACTGGCATGCCATGGCATGAGGATATGCCATTGAAGCATATATACTTGTATATTGTAAATGGTCTAGTCTTTGTTCTGTTTTATATTTCTGAATATATATTCTGTACATATTTTCTTTTTTTTTTATAATACATATTTTTATTTAAAAAAAAAAAAATTGTTGTGATGGTCATTTTTCATTTGCACACACTCCATGAAGCTTTATCTGCACTATGAAGTCATTTCTCAGTCCCATTTTTATCATTTTGGTGAAAGCTGTGAAAGACCATATTTCTACTCAAAAAACGATAATAAAAACTTTAGTTTTAGACATTTATTTACATGTATCTAACATTTTATTCATATATTTCACTGCTTTTGTGAACCTAAAACCTTTGGTAAACCAATTGCCATCACCTAAACAGAGTCACCACCTGAGTAAAGTTAGGTTTTTTCAAGCGATATGAAGAATTTCCAAAAATCGAGATTCCATTTTTCAGCTTTAGTGTCATATTATAAAGTTTTTCTCTTTACACTTTTGCCTTATGACAATGGTGCCTCATTATATAGATAGCTGAGATTGTTCTGCAATTTATGATGTAAAACATGGGTATATATCTTATATGCAAGTGCCTTAAAAGGTGAATCTAAGAAAATTATGTCAAATCGAGAAAATCGACTGAAAATGACCTCCAGTGTGCAGTGAGTTAACAATGGCTGCATCCTTCTCCCCTAACACACTCATTCTGCAAAAATAATGTTTGTATTAGTGTTAACTTCTAGTTTAGCCTTATTCAGACCTGCCAACCTTGATATTTTTTGCGTACCGACGAGGGGGGGGGGGGGGGGGGGGAATTGACGACGACTAATAGGGGACAAGTCATTAAATACTCGTCATGCATTATATTGCATTGCATATAATGTGTGCTGGTCAATTCGTCTAAAATTAATTTTAGACAAATTTTTACTAGCGTACTTTGACCTCAAAATGCGTATCCGCTACGCAAATTGCGTACAGATTGGCAGCAGTGTTCCCTCTAAGCTGTGCGCGTGCGCGGCCGCGCAGGCCAGTCGAAGTGGCCGCGCAATAGATTTTTCAGACCGCGCAAACGATTTTTTTTCAGGGGTTAAAAATCTTTTTTGCGCCAGTGTTTCTGAGATAGGAGTGAGCCATCTCCACAATAGAAGATCTTTGATGTGATGTGTCGAGTCTTCTTGGCCAATCAGCGTCCCGTTTCTCGACATGCGTTCTCTGTACATCCGCTAGCGCTCTGTACCTCTGCTAGCGCTCTGCCTCCGTAGGCACCCCCCACCCCCGCTGTCCTCCTCCGGGCGCCAGGAGTGAAACTCGCCTAGAGCGCCACATGAGCTAGGGCCGGCGCTGTTTAGGCTACTCTTGGTGGGCCCTGCTCCAGCAGTTATAGATACCATGGTGAAAAGAAAGGCAGAGCAGGTGCCCCAGAAAAAGGTCTGCCTAACATTTAAACACGAGTGGCTAGATGAAATAGTCCAAACTGACACAGGTAGGATGAAACTTTCAGACATATTTAAATATGAAGAAAGCAAATTCTGCTCGGAGGCAAAAGTGAAAGGAGAGTTCGCTCGTGGGAAAACGTGTTTCTCTTTTGGTTAACCTGTTTTTCAGATGCTGTTCTTCAGAGACATGTGTCTTCCATAGGCCTGCAGACAAGATGAGCCACATAGCCAGATAGGCCTATCTCCCTCAATGACATTCAAATTACATGTTTTGTAGCCTAGTTTGTTGCAAACCACTCCAGTTATTAAATTGTTTATATAGGCTACCTTTAGGAAAAATGACACCATGTCAATTTAATAGGCCTATAAGTATTGTTAAGCACCTCATTAGCATTTTTCTTTCAATGAAGTTCCACTTAAATGTTGTACCTGCTGAGAAATGACTAAACACCTTTGATACTTTTATTTTTTATATATATCATTATCAGTCATAACCAGTGAACCAGTCATAACCTCCCCTTATTGAATTTCAACAAAGATCCTTTAAGTTCAACTAAACTGACTTGGTAAAACACCATCATTAAAATGTTCCCAAAGTCCAGCCATTATAAAGGATATTGAATAAATATCAACCTTGTATACATATTGATGCATTTGCTGTCATCTCTTTGAATCCCCTATGGCTAACGCAGGCTTGTGGTCATTTTCGGCAGGTCGCGTGGTTGCGAATTGCTCACAGTGCTGAAATGTGCGCTCAGAAATAAAAGAAATTGCTCAGTGCCGGAAAAAATTAGAGGGAACATTGGTTGGCAGCTCTGCTTATTGATAGAACGGTGGACCACTTTACCTTCTGCCTTGTCAGTCCCCTCACCTCAAAAACGGTAGCGTTAGCTAGCTGGCTAATATTGCGTTCTCTCCTGCTGTGTTCAATGACTCAATTCATCAAGCTGTAGCTAACGTTAGCTAATAATTTTCCACCGGAGCTTTAGCTAGCTGGCTAACGTTGCGTTCTCTCCTGCTGTGTTCAATGTGTTCACTCGCGCTCCCTTCTGGCACGTACACCTGTTCGCAGTTCACTGAATATCATTCATTTTGCCGTATCGCGCTCACCATTCATTCATTTCAAACCGTAACGTTAGCCTAGCTTCCAAGCCCAAACGGCGTGCCTATTGTTTTGCTTCCGGTTGAGCTACATCCGGCATGGTGGTCGCGGAAAAAAAAAATTACAATTTAAATGCGTTAACGCCGTTAATAAAATTGACAGCGTTACAATTGGTTTGCGTTAACGCCGTTAATAACGCGCTAATATGACAGCACTAATATATATATATATATATATATATATATATATATATACACTCACCTAAAGGATTATTAGGAACACCTGTTCAATTTCTCTAATGCAATTATCTAATCAACCAATCACATGGCAGTTGCTTCAATGCATTTAGGGGTGTGGTCCTGGTCAAGACAATCTCCTGAACTCCAAACTGAATGTCAGAATGGGAAAGAAAGGTGATTTAAGCAATTTTGAGCGTGGCATGGTTGTTGGTGCCAGACGGGCCGGTCTGAGTATTTCACAATCTGCTCAGTTACTGGGATTTTCACGCACAACCATATCTAGGGTTTACAAAGAATGGTGTGAAAAGGGAAAAACATCCAGTATGCGGCAGTCCTGTGGGCGAAAATGCCTTGTTGATGCTAGAGGTCAGAGGAGAATGGGCCGACTGATTCAAGCTGATAGAAGAGCAACTTTGACTGAAATAACCACTCGTTACAACCGAGGTATGCAGCAAAGCATTTGTGAAGCCACAACACGGACAACCTTGAGGCTGATGGGCTACAACAGCAGAAGACCCCACCGGGTACCACTCATCTCCACTACAAATAGGAAAAAGAGGCTACAATTTGCAAAAGCTCACCAAAATTGGACAGTTGAAGACTGGAAAAATGTTGCCTGGTCTGATGAGTCTCAATTTCTGTTGATACATTCAGATGGTAGAGTCAGAATTTGGCGTAAACAGAATGAGAACATGGTTCCATCATGCCTTGTTACCACTGTGCAGGCTGGTGGTGGTGGTGTAATGGTGTGGGGGATGTTTTCTTGGCACACTTCAGGCCCCTTAGTGCCAATTGGGCATCGTTTAAATGCCACGGCCTACCTGAGCATTGTTTCTGACCATGTCCATCCCTTTATGGCCACCATGTACCCATCCTCTGATGGCTACTTCCAGCAGGATAATGCACCATGTCACAAAGCTCGAATCATTTCAAATTGGTTTCTTGAACATGACAATGAGTTCACTGTACTAAAATGGCCCCCACAGTCACCAGATCTCAACCCAATAGAGCATCTTTGGGATGTGGTGGAACGGGAGCTTCGTGCCCTGGATGTGCATCCCACAAATCTCCATCAACTGCAAGATGCTATCCTATCAATATGGGCCAACATTTCTAAAGAATGCTTTCAGCACCTTGTTGAATCAATGCCACGTAGAATTAAGGCAGTTCTGAAGGCGAAAGGGGGTCAAACACAGTATTAGTATGGTGTTCCTAATAATCCTTTAGGCGAGTGTATATATATATATATATATATATATATATATATATATATATTAGTGCTGTCATATTAGCGCGTTATTAACGGCGTTAACGCGAACCAATTTTAACGGCGTCAATTTTATTAACGGCGTTAACGCATTTTAAGTTTTCAATTTTTTTCTCGCGAGCACCACGCCGGATGTAGCTCAACCGGAAGCAAAACATTAGGCACGCCGTTTGGGCTTGGAAGCTAGGCTAACGTTACGGTTTGAAATGAATGAATGGTGAGCGCGATACAGCCAAATGAATGATAAGACAATAATGAATGGAAAGTTTACTTTCAAAAAGTTGTCAGATGGTTCCCTTGACAAGACCAAAGTGGTATGTGCCATTTGTCATTGTGAACTGAGCTATCATCGTAGCCTATCCAGTCTGAAACACCACTTGATGGCCAAGCACACAGCTGATGCTAACTCTGCGCCCGCTCGTCATAGCAGACAAGAATGGATGACTTCAGAAACACATGGACACCACAACGAAGAACAAACTTATTGCAGCCATAGCTAAATGGGTGGCTACTGCGTGTAGGCCTGTTAACGTTGTGGAGGACGAGGGTCTAGCTCAGGGGTCGGCAACCCGAGGCTCCGGAGCCGCATGCGGCTCTTTAGCCCGTCTGTTGTGGCTCCCTGAGGTTTTGACCACACAAAAAAAAAGACGTTTTTATTTTCTTCTTCTTTTTTTTGCCCAGTGGAAAAACTTTCAAAGGGAATTCCTCTTATCTTGGAGTTTGAGGTGATATTGGGTCACTGAAAATAAAAATAAATGTTTAAATATTTCTTTAACTAAAATGTGCGTCACAGTAGCTGTCAAGCCTCTTCCCCTGCAGGTGGCTACTCGTGATTCAGAGCTCCGCCCTCGCTTATCAACGGATAAATAAATAAAAAAGAAAAGTCACGGAGGAAAGTAGAGCGTTTCATTCTGCGTGGACGTATTAATTTGCTTTCACTGCCAACGATGCTGCTGACCTGTATGCTTGATACGTAGCAAAAGATATGCCTTTTAAAATGTAAAACTCCTGTGAAGAGGACAGATATCGAACCTGCTACCTTGCGATTACAGGGCGAACACTCTACCACACGAGCCACATATATAGACAGAACTAAAGGTCCGGATAGCTGTGCTTTTAATTGACCTCAATGTAGTTGACACATGACTATTTTTTGTCTCCTCTTAATAAGAGTTTGATAGTTATAAACAGGTAAAATAGCAACACTGTCAAAAAGTGTCTTTATTCTTGTTCTATAATTTCATAAATACAACATATAATATAATATATGTAAGCTGTGATATCAAATCACTTTTGCGGCTCCAGACAATTTTTTTTGTGTGGAAAAAATGGCAAAATGGCTCTTTGGATAGGAAAGGTTGCTGACCCCTGGTCTAGCTGATATCATACGCATCGCATCCAACGACAGGACCTACGAATTGCCTTCGAGAGCCACCATTACAAGCCACGTTCAGAAGTTGCACAAAACTGAGAAGGCTAATTTTATTTTGTAAACCCTTGTTTACCTGAAATGTGCACTTTATAATGTTATTTTGTACCGCCCTGTTTGGCAGTTGTTTTTCAATCAAATAAAAAATGTGCATAAAGCAAGCCAATCCACTTTTTCATGTTGATAAGAGCATTAAAATGAAGAAAATTAATTGCGATTAATCGCGAGTTAACTATGACATAAATGCGATTAATCGCGATTAAATATTTTAATCGTTTGACAGCACTAATATATATATATATATATATATATATATATATATATATATACAGGACTGTCTCAGAAAATTAGAATATTGTGATAAAGTTCTTTATTTTCTGTAATGCAATTAAAAAAACTAAAATGTCATGCATTCTGGATTCATTACAAATCAACTAAAATATTGCAAGCCTTTTATTCTATTAATATTGCTGATTATGGCTTACATCTTAAGAAAACTCAAATATCCTATCTCTAAATATTAGAATATTTCCTCAGACCAAGTAAAAAAAAAGATTGATAACAGCAAAACAAAATCAAACATTAGAAAATGTCCATTAATGCACTCAGTACTTGGTTGGGAATCCTTTTGCACGGATTACAGCATCAATGCGGCGTGGCATGGAGGCAATCAGCCTGTGGCATTGCTGAGGTGTTATGGATGCCCAGGATGCTTCAATAGCGGCCTTTAGCTCATTTACATTGTTGGGTCTGGTGTCTTTCAGCTTCCTCTTCACAATACCCCACAAATTCTCTATGGGGTTCAGGTCAGGGGAATTGGCAGGCCAATCGAGGACAGTAATGCCATGGGCAGTACACCAGTTACTGGTGGTTCTGGCACTGTGGGCAGGTGCCAGATCATGCTGGAAAATGAAATCCTCATCTCCATAGAGCTTTTCAGCAGACGGAAGCATGTAGTGCTCTAAAATCTCTTGGTACACAGCTGCATTTACTCTGGACTTGATGAAACACAGTGGACCAACACCAGCAGCTGACATGGCTCCCCAAACCATCACTGACTGTGGGAACTTCACACTGGATTTCAAGCAACTTGGATTTTGCTCCTCTCCAGCCTTTCTCCAGACTCTGGCGCCTTGACTTCCAAATGAAATACAACACTTGCTTCCGTCTGCTGAAAAGCTCTATGGAGATGAGGATTTCATTTTCCAGCATGATCTGGTTTTGCTGTTATCAATCTTTTTTTTTACTTGGTCTGAGGAAATATTCTAATATTTAGAGATAGGATATTTGAGTTTTCTTAAGCTGTAAGCCATAATCAGCAATATTAATAGAATAAAAGGCTTGCAATATTTTAGTTGATTTGTAATGAATCCAGAATGCATGACATTTTTGTTTTTTTAATTGCATTACAGAAAATAAAGAACTTTATCACAATATTCTAATTTTCTGAGACAGTCCTGTATATATATATATATATATATATATATATATATATATATATATATATATATATATATATATATATATATACATACCCAGTACCATTCCAGTACCAATTAGAAATGCTTTGAAGGAAGAATCACAAACAAATCTCCCTCTGGAACTCTTTCCCCAAACTCACCCGAGACTGCACTGACCTCTCCACATTCAAATCCCAAATCAAAACTCACCTCTTCAGAACTGCTTTTAATGTATGACTGTGTGCTCTTATTGTTTTTATTTATTTTTATCTGTTTTATTATTATATTTGTTTTACTGCATAGTTTTTAGGATATTGTAAATGTTGTGTAAAGTGACTTTGAGTACTAAGAAAAACACTATATAAATTAAAAGCATTATTATTATTATTATTATTATGATAATTATGATAATTATGATTATTATTATTATTATTATTATTATTATTATTATTATTATTATTATTATTACACCAAATGAGTTGATCAGCACGATTACTGGTCCAACTTTTAAAAACAATTAAGAGCCCAATAAATGATGTAGCTGATCCGAATCACAGAGCGGGTACACACGTTATGTTTTACATTATTTACCATTGTTAGACAAAGCATGGCCTTGGTGGAGGTCTGTGCTCTCTGGTTGCACTTCTGGTTAGTTAGTGCCAGTTGATAAAGGACTCAATGTGCTTCACATGAAGAGCGTGTCAGATTGTCTAACAGTGTCTGGTGTAATAGACCTTGTTCCCGCCAAACATTCTGCTGGTCATAGCAGGCGGAGCAAAGGTGTAATTGATGACATTAAAAGCGACTGCGTTCCATTTAGGTGAGCTAGATCCAGGGTGCTGGTCTCCCACCTGCTGGTCCACTGGTGTACTGTGAGACTCGATGGAACCGAGCCACCATTAACAACACTTGTTTGCACCCGTGCTTTTTCTGAAACGTCAAGTCAAAATGTTCGCCATGGAAAATCTATTGGGGGAAGCTATGATTTTTGTGAAAGTCTGACAGAAACTCTATTGACAGCGGTCTTTAAACAAGAATATGATATCAATTATCCTCACTTGACAAAACTGTTTAAGTGTGATTCATAAGGCCTAGAAATTCCCCTCAGTCAAATGTCCATCAGAAGTCTGTCTTTGGTGTAATTCAACAAAACCACTTAGTTCGGTTTTGGAAAAACGACTAAAAAGACTTGCAACAGACACCTTCCTTGTAGAGATATTGTGAAGCAGGCCGAAGCTGATGGATGGATTCAAACACAAGCCCTCCCTATTGTGACGGACATTACTAACCTCCTTCTGATCCTTTAAAATGTTATTACTACAGACAGAATGGGATGGAAAGTGAGTACGTTATCGTGGTGTTTGGGTCCAACCACACCTTTGGGATTTCTGTTATGAAGTTTCAACAGAATAATATCACTCATGCATAAACATCACATTTTAATTATTGACAAACTACTGTATAAGTTACATTGTGTATGTCTTCATCAAAGTTGATCATGTTACCAGTTGAATTTGAGTGTTTTTAGTATGTCTCTCATGCCCAGTTCCATTCTTAAGCCTCCAAAATCTGCAAGTGCAATGACGTTAAAAGGTTGTCTTTCAAAAATAAATTCTCAGCTGACAGCACTCTTTCAGTCTTTAATATAAACTTGTGAAGAGCATGTTCTTATTTATGCAAAAACCTGATTTTCAGAGACCATACGCACAATAAGCAAAGTTAAAGATGCATTTGACTGATAGCAATATATTATTTTGGCCACAATAAACATATCATGAACATTGTGACCTCCACGGTCCTCCCGTCGGGTCTCGTAATATATTCATTTCATACTCTAAAATCCGAGTTTCAACATTATTTCTTCAGTCATATAGGCGTCCTTAACACGAGTGCACCTCCAAAAAAGTTGAGCCCAAGTGCAATTGTGGAGGCATCAGGAGCTCAGCAAGCTGGAGTTTTCAAATTGGATTTATAACCGTAAAAAAGGCATCTCAGCCGCTGTAAATCCCAGAAATGTGTACTCAAATCATCTTGAATTATAGATGGCCATATGTCATGTAGTGCCCCGTCTCGGTAAATGTTTAGACACTCAGAGAGGAAGGAAGGGAAGGTTGAGAGATGCAGTCGTTTTCCTCTCCCCACACATACTGATTGTTTCTTTCAGGTCAGTCTCTCATTTCAGTCATTAACCCATCAAAGAGGTTTGGACCATGTGTTGCTACAAATTGTTCTTGAGCTTTATTTGACATAAACGGGGCGTCTGTGTGTTGGATGACGCTTCCTAAATGAATCCTAACAGAAGTAGGGAGCGTCTGCTGGGAGCGGACTGAAACAACCCCACCGCGGTAGACATATTTAATTCAGTAGACTGGAAAACAAAAACACTAAACCACACAACATTCAGAAATAGTATTCATAATGAGTGTGTACCAGCGAGAGAAGGGGTTGGAGTGCTGGAGACGGTGACCAGCACCGAGGGTCAGTAGGGTTGTTGTGCAGAGTGAAAGTGATGACATTAAAACACAACCTCATTTCATTCAGGTGAGCTCGTTCCGGCTGGGACACCGGATGGAGCCGAGCCATCAGTCAAAATGTCTGCCATGAGAAAGGTCTACAGCAGGAGTGGGGAGTGTGTGAGCAGTCACCTGACACCGATAAGTCACGGTTCTGTCAGCAGGTACCGATCAGCCAATGGCATGCATATTGTAATTCATCAATTATTTGGATTCAGGACTACCTGCAATTTGGGATTTCCCGGAAGAATAAGGAATATCTGAGAGAAGCAAAAGAGGCCGGTGATAGTTGTGGCAGCAGAGCCCAGAATATTTGCTGTTCAACTGTTTTCTTTCCATGTTTGTTTGTGTCTAGCTTTTCAGCACACTTGGTTAAAGCTTTCTCTTCAGCAACTGTCATTGCTGCTTCTTGGATAAAAAGTTTCCTGAAGAAGCAAATGAACTATATCCTTGTGGTGCAATCTTGAAGGACCTGGTCAGAATCTGCTTCAGTCATGTGTTAACATGGTGTATCTGGTGATGTGTTGGGCCACCAAAAGGAACTCTAGAGGTGTCCGCCTGTGTTCCAGCTGCCAGATCGGCTACATCCTCTCAACGGATTTCCAATTCCTGCTGCAAGGCTTGCCGGGCTAGTGCTCACCTGCCTCCGGGGGACATCAACCTCAAATTCCCAGACATCCCACAGGAGGACACCGACGGCGGGCACAAGTAAAATGACCTCATAGGCCTCATAGCAGAGCTGGGACAAAACTTTCTGCTGCCCTCCGCTGGCTACGCCCTGGCCTCAAAGCTCGGGGCATTAGAGCGTCTGTGACGGCTGCTCTGACTCTTGACCTGGAGACTGTGGGGCTTAAAGCACCACCAGATCGTAATGGGACATGCTAATCATGCTAAACCCGTCAGCGGGGCACATTTGGTTCAGTTTGGGGATTTCATGAGTTGAATAACAGCCGTCTTTGTCTTGGCTCATTTGAATTACAAAATGCAACTTCTTTCACAACTTTCATGTAGTTTGAACTGCCATCATTTATTTGTTTCTCGGTGTGTTGAAGTTCAAAGCATTACAAATGCCATGCTGGTATTTAAATGTCACTGCTAAACCAAGTCATTATGTCTCAACCACAGTATCAGAGACCATCGCCTCCCCCATGTCTACCTTTCAGACTGTCCCAGTAGGAGGGTCCACCATGTAATTACTGTCCCTTCAGCTCCGGCTAGAAGCACATTCTTTGTAGCTGTTGTGTCAAATCTCTCAGGTTTCCCCCGTCTCTCAACTGCACAGTGAGCATTTGTATTCACCTCAACTTGATCTCACTGTGCTGTAAAAAAAAGAAGAAAAAAAAAGTTATGTGACGGCAGAACTGACAGTTTTACAATAAAAGCAACGGGGAAAAAAGAAACATTATAGAAAAAAAGAGTACAAGTGGGAGCCCCACATTCCAGCTGCCTTCTGCTGGCTCATTGCACTCTTTGTTCCTCTATAAGTGCCCTTCTGCATTTTACAGGTAAACCTATATATTATCAGCTGAGAAAGGTGTGCAAAGCATTTTACTACTTCTGGCATCAGCTGATGCAGGTATGGAGGCTGTGCATATATACACAGGGGCAATGGTGCATCAGTATATACAAATAAACCTACCATAACTGGGACAGTGCAGTTTTGATTAGTGACTCGGATACGCATTGCAACTCCCCATATTCAAAGAAATTAACTTGGCAAATGAACATGGCCTATCAGTGTATTAGTTTGTGATAGATGTCACCTGGATTCTGTATTTCACTTGTAGGGGTCAGTTACAAACAAATCTAATAAAATGTAACCTTCAGATAAGATGGTATGAAACCTAAACCTTAACTTTCAGCTTTTAAAAGAGTATTCCCAGAGGAACTTATTCTACAAAAGTCTCAAAATGAGACAAGTTGACAACCTGGTCTCTCCCCTCAACAATGGTTGATGTCTGATATCAACGCACGGAGGGACCGTTTAGCGCCTGATTGCACCACACTGCGCTTTCAACTAACTCCAACGTAAACCCACCCATGTCATTATTCAACAGTAAGAGCAACTGATCTAGAGCGAGATAGTCCACACCGTGGGAGGGGAGGTGGACGGGTCAAACAAACAGGACTTCTTGCATGCATTTAGTTGTCCATGCAAAACTAAAAGTAAACTTAATGTTGTCACAATTGTCAAGTCTCTGGTGAGTTACTTTAGCCTCGTGACTCGTTTGTCCAATCGCTACACACACATTGGTCAGTCAGTAGTGGCCAACGAAGTGGTTTTGTTTCCAAATACACAACTTCCTGTGAAGACTCTATGCATATAACAAGCAAACACAAAAAACAACACCAGAGCGGTACCTAGAGGTTCAGCATCCAAGGCTCAGGGCCACTGACCATGCGGCGGTACCTGACGAGTTGGGAGTGAATGTGTTGAAATGGAGGCAGTGTGTCCAGACAAAGACCCCACCAAATTGTTTTGCTATTGAGGCTTTTAGGGGAGCTCAAGTGTCACCAAGGGGTCTCGGAACGCCGGGACCCTCCGTCTTTCGCACACTGTTGTTGAATGTGCTGTAAATGAAAAAAGCAGGTAGTAAAAGCAATTTAAAAAACAATGATACAGAAGGTCTGGGAGAAGGAAAATGAAGGCAGTACATGGTTGTCACGGGGGAGAAATAAGTGGCGTTAAAGTTAGTGACAGGATGTAGAGACACCCACTCAAGACTGGGACATGTTGACAACGCACCGGGGATCAAGGAACAGGAATGACAGGCAGCATGAGGAAGAGTTTGGCAGGAGGGACTGAGACGAGGAGAGAAGAGATGGCTCGGTTGTGAATCCTCCTACTCAGCGGCGGGACCCCGCTGAATACATCAAATGGGAAGGAGGGTGATTTGGGAGCGAGGCAACAGATTGATGTTTTGTTTTCCTTTGTCATAGTCACATGGACACCGCTTCCCTTTGCTACAAAGAGACAAGTTAAACATTATTTTATTAATATAATGTGTCACTTCCCAAAAATATCTTTGCCAGCAAATCAGTCGTGATGTAGTGTAACATCTTACAGTGTCTGAAAGTGAAAGGGGCTGTCTGTTGGATACAAATCACATGGAAATGCTCAAGGAATGCACATTTCATCAAAGGGCCTCACTGTTTTATTCTTGATATTGGTCTGATGCTTGGCAATATCTATAAAGGATCAAAGGAGATCGTACATGTATCATAATTCAACCAATAGCATATTTTATTATACATACTCTGACAATTACAAACTCTCCGTGGCTATATATATATATATATATATATATTTTTTTTTCAGCCACTGTGTGAGTAAATATGGGTGTTACAAGATGCTTGTACAAACAGGGAGAGCACATTCTTGTATATTAGCAAGCAAGTTAACTGTCTGGTATAAAACTCAATTGCTACCACAAACTATTTATTCAGAAGACATTTATACCATCAAGTCCTACAATTGTCTAAAAACTATCCCTCTTTTGTCAAGCAGTTTATACTCTGACAGAGGAGGTTGATATCAGAGAATATGAAAGTAAATAATTCCCCAAAACTCGTGCTTCCTACATATTTGATTCCTGGGTCTCTCGGTCCCATCAAAGGTCAGGACCATTTCAAATAGGCAGTGAGTCCATGTTCCCTCATCACTATGTTCCCTCAGCCCTATGTTTCTGCAGCACTAGAATCCCTCAACCCTATGTTCCCTCAGCCCTATATTCCCTCAGCCCTATGTTCCCTGAACACTATGTTCCCTCATCCATATATTCCCTCAGCCCTATGTTCACTCAACCATATGTTCCCTCAGCCATATGTTCCCTCAGCACTATATTCCCTCAGCACTATATTCCCTCAGCACTATATTCCCTCATCCCCATGTTCCCTCAGCTCTATGTTCCCTCAGCACTATGTTCCCTCAGCCCTATGTTCCCTCAGACCCATGTTTCCTCAGCCCTATGTTCCCTCAGACCCATGTTCCCTCAGACCCATGTTCCCCCAGCACTATGTTCCCTCAGCACTATGTTCCCTGAGCACTATGTTCCCTCAGCACTATGTTCCCTCAGCACTATGTTCCCTGAGCACTATGTTCCCTGAGCACTATGTTCTCTGAGCACTATGTTCCCTCAGCCCTATGTTCCCTCAGCCCTAGTTCCCTCAGCCCTAGTTCCCTCAGCCCTAGTTCCCTCAGCCCTATGTTCCCTCAGCACTATGTTCCCTTAGCACTATGTTCCCTGAGCACTATGTTCCCTCAGTCCTATGTTCCCTCAGCCCCATGTTCCCTCAGCTCCATGTTCCCTAAGCCCTGTGTTCCCTCAGCTCCATTTTCCCTCAGCACTATGTTCCCTCAGCACTATGTTCCCTGAGCACTATGTTCCCTCAGCACTATGTTCCCTCAGCACTGTGTTCCCTGAGCACTGTGTTCCCTCAGCCCTATGTTCCCTCAGCCCCATGTCCCCTCAGCTCCATGTTCCCTCAGCCCTATGTTCCATCAGCCCTATGTTCCTTCATCCCTATGTTCCCTCAGTCCTATGTTCCCTCAGCCCCATGTTCCTTCAGCTCCATGTTCCCTCAGCCCTATGTTCCCTCAGCATTATGTTCCCTCAGCATTATGTTCCCTCAGCACTATGTTCCCTGAGCACTATGTTCCCTGAGCACTATGTTCCCTCAGCCCCATGTTCCCTCAGCTCCATGTTCCCTCAGCCCCATGTTCCTTCATCCATATGTTCCCTTAGTCCTATATTCCCTCAGCCCCATGTTCCCTCAGCTCCATGTTTCCTCAGCACTATGTTCCCTGAGCACTATGTTCCATCAGCCCTATGTACTCAGATCAGTACCTCTGCCAATGCCATAGCATTGTTTCAAAGCCGAAATTCCGAAATCCCGAGGCCCATTGTCCCAAAACAAACAGAAGCACACAGATAAGTATTATGCAGAATGAAGCCACTGCACATTCCTGCTTGCAATATATTTCCCCTACTATGACTAAGGCATGACCCGCCCTACTCCTGCCTATAGCGCAATCTCTCAAAAAAGTTACCGACAGATTTTAAAATTGGCCAAAGATGACGCTGTGTGAGCATTGGGCTGCTGTTGGTGCAAGTTTGACTCACCCGAACCCTCAGGTCTGGTCTGTGACAGCCAAGTAGCTTTACATGAAAGGACTGGTGGTGATAGTAGCTGTCTGGTGTGGAGGTCTCCTCTGGCTTTGGAGAGTCTGCTCTTCTCTTGACGTAGTTCAAGTTGTATTTCATTGGTAAATTTGTGAAAGGAACAGCTTCCACATTGTTGACCGGCACAAAACCACCGAACCAAATGAGTCATGCCATCGCTCGTCGTCTTCATCGTTGCTCTCCCGGCGTCTCATCAGGGGCCATCACCCAGCCAGACAGTCTTCTCCATGTGTAATGTCAGTGTCAATGGTACCAATGAAGTACAGGGATCAGAATGATAAGCATCAGCCCTGACAATGTGCATCCTTCCTCACATTCTCATCATCTCCAGCAAGTCTCTGGAACTCTCTGGGTGTCTTCCCTTTTGTGGCGGCGATGATAAGTCACACTTGAGAAGCGGGAGACGACAGAAAGCAGCTCACAGGCACTTCAGTATTTAACGCTGACGCCCGATTTGACATTTCAGTTACTGTGATACATCGGAGGAAAACGAGCGATGGGAGAGTGTGGGGGCGGGGGATCGAGGGAGTTGGCTTTCTCCTTTGCCGCTCCATCATTGTCACTGCTTTTCTGAAGCATCATATTTTAATATAGCAAATAATCGAATTGTGAACCTTGTGAAACGGCCAGCACATTAGCGACACTTTTTGCAAGCTTGCTTCTTCTGCAGATTCTCAATGATGGAGATAATTACCGTCAGGCCAGCTGATGGACGCATGACTCAGCCATGATGTGAGTCGCTGTATTCACATGGAACTGTGCGGTTCAGTATGCCTGTGTGTGTGTGTGTGTGTGTGTGTGTGTGTGTGTGTGTGTGTGTGTGTGTGTGTGTGTGTGTGTGTGTGTGTGTGTTTGCTCTAACCTCTCCATTTTCTCAGAGGCCGGACAGAAAATGTCAGCAAGTCAAAGCTATGAGAGCGGAGAGCCGACCTTTCATTCATCAAGCTCAAAAAGCACATTTGTAATCAAAAACACACTTCAAAAGTACAAAAATGTAATTCTTCCTCAGACAAAACACAGACTGGATCACCTAAATGTCACATACAGCAACATATTAATATTCTATAGGAATGCTTTCATAACATTAAGAATTGGCACTACATAGGAAAGTCATTAAAAAAAGTAAAATAAAGGCTCTTAAGATACAACAGCTAATTGTGTAAGGAGAGTAATTTCTTATTGTTTTCGATTTTTTATTTGTATTGTCAAAGGTGGAAACATGGACATAACAGAGGAATCACACAAACAAAACAAGGGTTATGTAATGCTAGACAAACAATACACACATTACATGTATTAATGAGAGGGTTTGTGGCGGCTTGTGAAGACAAGACCTCAACCTCTGATCACCCAACGATAAATACATATCCAAAAGCAGTGCATTGAGTCTTTTGGCTCTCATACAACTGCTGATACCCGCTGTTTGGAGTCGCGTTAAGTCTGCTGATAAAACTCCACACTATTTGAATTTTCGACTTCAAAATAAAAGCTCTTAAAAAAAAACTGGGGACTTTTATTGTGAAGAATTGAGATCTTTAAGTGTGTTCTAAACTTGTTCTTTTCTTCAATAGAACAAGTCTCCGTATACTGCAGGGAGGTAGAGTGAGCAGTAAATAAGATTAATGTTCCTTTTATTGTGAAGAATGCAATGGAACTGTAACTGTTTATTCACTACTTTACAGTCGTGTTTTGACCACCAGATATATCCCAGCACGATGCAAAGTGTCTTCTTGTCGTTGGCTTCTGCACTCGTCTACTCTGTGGACCCATCACTGCCTTCATGAAAGGGTCAAATCTGCTTTGAGCCCAGAGTAACAAAGGACTGCTGATATCGTAACTTCATCTATGAGCCAACTTCCCCATATTCTTTCACTGCGGCTCACTGGTTAGCTCTATGGGAGGCTGCCAACACTGACATTTCAAACCTGACAGTAAAGGCTTAAATGACACTTATCTGAGACTGCAGATGTAATCACACCTTTGGTTTATTTTTGTACCGGTTTAGAGTCAGACATTCACTTTGCTGGATTCAGCCAGGATTACTGTCCTGGGAGAAGAACAGTGGAAAGTGGATTACATTAGACGGCGAGGCTTTCGAACTTTCAAAGTCAACTTCTTTTTCCATTGAATGTTGGATGTAAATGTTATCCTGCAGAATCGTCCACTGTGAAGATAATTAAGGGAATTGGTCTGGGATGCAACAGTGAATATAACATTATATCAGTTTCTTTTAGGGCCACTGAACATGAGCCTCAAACAGTGGTGCAATTTAACTCAGGTCACCTGGACTGTTTCTTCGGGAGTGAAAAGTAGAGTGAAAGTTTATGTTTAATGAAATGGCAACTGTAAAGGTCATTGCAATGCATTGGTTGGACTTTGATTCCTTGCATGATGTCAGTCACCTTCTCATTGACTGTACATCACTGCGGTTGCTACAGTTAGTGTTTGGATTTAACAAGCGTCAGTACGGGTGAGCACAATGCATGCCGAACATCATTTAGTGTACTAATAACTTGCAATGAACTAGGGGTGTCCCAGACAAAAAATGTAGAATATGATTGGTTGAGTCTTAATCATTGATCCACCTCTATTCAAGCAAAACAACAAAATCATTGGCCGACGTACATGTGATGTTCGTTTAGCTGTTTGTTGTGTGTTGTGTGTAGTGTGTAGTTGTGACGCTGTCTCATTGAATTTTTGGTCTGTAGCCCATTTTCGTCATTGAAGATATCTATAGACAGAAGGGAAATGACATAAATAAGAAAGTGATGCTAGCCACAAACAGCTGCTTACATGCACCTCCCCCAGATGATTTATAAGAACTGCTCATTGAATTCCAAAAATATGTGGCGCTCTGCTAGCCAACGTTCTTATGTGATTTCAGGCTCCGGTTCCATTGAAGGTGACCTCTACGGTGCGCAATCATTCCAACTTTACCTTTTGACTTTGGCTCTCATGATTTGGCTGAATTCAAATATGTGTACCCATCACAGACTCACACTGCAGCTCTAATGGAAGATGATACCACTTTATTTTCATTAGAACTTGTTCCAGCTGGCAAAAATAACTAAATTAGATGAGTAAATACGCCACACATCCAATAACCCACTGCAACGGTAGTTGGAGCAAGGTATCATGCAATGCCCTGTGAGTAATACAATTATTCTCCACAAGCAGTCTTGTTGGAAAAAACACACATTCAATCAGATGTAATCCACCATTAGCATGTTGCATGATAATGGTGGAAACCAAAGGCCGGCTCTTTAGGAATCTTGTGTCAGAATCCTCATTGAAGCCTTGCTTGATTCCCAGCAGTGCCATCTGTTTTCCCGGTTGGATTTCTTGGATAACCCAGCAAATCTGACATGATTCCTAAAGCCCTTTTTTACTCCCGTTTTTTTTAAGTCCCGTCTGGCACCTACACGTGCAAAACGCTCACCATCGAAGCCCACTTGATTCCCCGTGGATCCATGTAGATCTTGTGATTTGTTTCCGGCTTCATTTCTGAAAGCTGAAAGATATGAGATGTCTGTGTTTAGCCCCTCGCTGAATGCTTTGCATCCTCAACATTTAACATGCGGCTCACAATTCCACCTCGCAGTGGTCTTATGCTTTACAAAAAACTAAAACAGCTGTATTATTTTGTAATCATTAAGGGCAATACACTTAATTTATTAAGTATGTGTGTTCATTACAAAACTGGAATCTGGCCAGTTTTAGCCTAGCTTAGCATTACTACTTGAAGAATGGAAAACAGCTTGCCGGCCTCTGTCCAAAGTTTAGTCTCATTTCCAGCTTGTAGTATGTTTGGTTAATATATCTATATCTAAATTATGTTATCCCCTGTTGCTATATGTGCTTTATTCAAACATACCCCTAACATTTTGGATGCACAAGTTATTGCGTTTTTGGTTCGATTCGTTTATGTTTTCAATTACATTTTGTTAATTTCCACTCCGGTCCTGCAGAAATGTTATTGATATCAACTGCAGTTTTATATTTGAAATTACAAATAAACCTATTGCTTACAGATGACACAAACTGAATAAAATGTATTAGACATCACAATTTTCGCATTTTTTTTTGCAATCATGAGTAGCACGAGATGGAGCTGAAGTGCAACTGAATAAACTCAATAAAACAACCAAAATGTTACAATTCACTACCATGAATTGAAGAAAACATGGTAAAAGGGTTCAAGTTGGAAGACAAAAACACAGACAATTGGTGGACAACTCTGGTGTCGACCTGCATATCACCTTGTAGCCCCGCCCCTAAAGCATCCCCTGCTTTATGGTCTGTTTGACTCTAAATGACCATAATCTACTAAATGAACATCATGCTGTATTGAAGAAGACTTGAAACTAGAGATTGAGACAAAAACTCATGTTTACAATGTTTACTGAGGGAATACATCAAGAGTCATTTTCTCATAGATTAATAAACAATAAGTCTTTGTGTTGATGAACATTAGAAGTAATGCATTTGTAAAGCATTGCCTTTCCTTTTCAGGACCGGAGGTTTCCACCTGAACATCACAGGCTCAGGTTCTTTATTTTAAAAAGGTAGTGAAGTATTGGATGCTTTGCCAGTTCTCTCTTATTTCCCTGTCCTACTCACATCTCCAACCTTGCCTCACTTTTTTTCATCCGTCTCTTTCTGGATGTCTCTCCAAATTAATCTGTCCAGAATCTCTCTCCTCCTGTCTGCTGAACACAATGACTCCAGCTATTTCTTTTTTAATTGACAAGTGGTACAGATGCAGTGAGAAAGTCTAACACATGAGCAAATCAACACCTCAGATCTATATGCACTTGTACAAGTAATCAAAGTGTCACCTGGAATAGGTTTGTGGAAGATGGGGGTAAAAGTGTACCTTGTGTGTGTTTGTGTGCGTCTTGCCTTGGTGTGTGGGCGGTTCGATGTCTGCATGTGCATATGTGCATTTCATTCTTCCATCACCCTTTAAGACAAGAGGTGGAACATTGTTCTCTGTAAGAAATTCAAAGACTTGTCTTAATACTTCCTGAGGCAGTGTTAAATCCATTTCCACAAACTGTGAGTCCCCAAGAAGGACTGCTCTGGGCTCCTCATTACTGTACCTCAACATATTGAGACATTAGCAGCCTGTAATGTGTTACAACTAAGGTTATCAAAGGAGCAAATTATCTAATGATTTTCATTTTGCGTGCCAAGATTCCCACAACTCTCAACCAGAAGGGTTCTATCGATTTAAAACGCCATTAAAATGTCTCTCAAGTTTGAGAACACACAAAACAGGACTTTTCTTCCTAGAAAACCTTTTATAATGGAAAGGTGCATATTTAATGGTGACCTCATGCTGCGCCAGTTATTAACTCTAAACCGATAAAACCACAAAAACAATCCTGCACTTGGACAATGATGCAACATATACTGTGGCAGCAGATTCCATTTACATGCAAATCACTTTATTTGGGTGATCTACCAGAAGGAATAACAGGAAGTGACAGGTACCTCCTGAAAATATTAACAGTAGCAGCAAAAAAAGCAATCACTCGTAACTGGTTACAAACCGACCCACCCTCATCAGAAAACTGGACTGGAATAATTAAAGAAATCCACGAGATGGAAAGAATGACCTTCCTTCAGAGACTGAGAAAGAACATATACATGGCTAGATGGACAAAATGGACCATATACACTCACCTAAAGGATTATTAGGAACACCATACTAATACTGTGTTTGACCCCCTTTCGCCTTCAGAACTGCCTTAATTCTACGTGGCATTGATTCAACAAGGTGCTGAAAGCATTCTTTAGAAATGTTGGCCCATATTGATAGGATAGCATCTTGCAGTTGATGGAGATTTGTGGGATGCACATCCAGGGCACGAAGCTCCCGTTCCACCACATCCCAAAGATGCTCTATTGGGTTGAGATCTGGTGACTGTGGGGGCCATTTTAGTACAGTGAACTCATTGTCATGTTCAAGAAACCAATTTGAAATGATTCGAGCTTTGTGACATGGTGCATTATCCTGCTGGAAGTAGCCATCAGAGGATGGGTACATGGGGGCCATAAAGGGATGGACATGGTCAGAAACAATGCTCAGGTAGGCCGTGGCATTTAAATGATGCCCAATTGGCACTAAGGGGCCTAAAGTGTGCCAAGAACACATCCCCCACACCATTACCCCACCACCAGCAGCCTGCACAGTCTCTCCTCTGACCTCTAGCATCAACAAGGCATTTTCGCCCACAGGACTGCCGCATACTGGATGTTTTTCCCTTTTCACACCATTCTTTGTAAACCCTAGAAATGGTTGTGCGTGAAAATCCCAGTAACTGAGCAGATTGTGAAATACTCAGACCGGCCCGTCTGGCACCAACAACCATGCCACGCTCAAAATTGCTTAAATCACCTTTCTTTCCCATTCTGACATTCAGTTTGGAGTTCATGAGATTGTCTTGACCAGGACCACACCCCTAAATGCATTGAAGCAACTGCCATGTGATTGGTTGATTAGATAATTGCATTAATGAGAAATTGAACAGGTGTTCCTAATAATCCTTTAGGTGAGTGTATGTCAAAATAAGGAAATTGACAGGTGACTCGACCCTCCCTAACCTCACGGGATTCTGGACTTTGTTGACTCTAGAAGCTCAGTATCTCTTTAAAAAAACAAGCATTAAGTTTCACCAAGATGCAACCACATATATATATATATATATATATATATATATATATATATATATATATTTAAAACTAAGTTAGAGAAACCCTGTGAATAGAATTCTTGGAATATATATTTGTTTAACATATCTGTATGTTGGCTTGAATGTATGGTTGACAAGATTGACTGATGATGCCTTTGAAGGTGTTGCATGGTTGTTTTGAGTGCTTTGTTTTCTTATTTTTACTTATTTACCTGCTTAATTTTTTATTTGTTTTATTTTTATGGCCCTACTTGGCCAGATGCATGGTTGGTTTCTTATATTCTTTCGTATTTTTTAAGGTTGTATGTCTTGTTAAATTGTAAAAATACCTAAATAAAATATCAAGTATAAAAAATAAAAATAAATCCTGCCTTTTCAACTCTCCTCTTCAACACAGCTTCCTTTCTCCACTTGGCTGGTTCCCCAGTGGTCTCCTTGTCCAACACCTGTTGTAGACTGCATGTCTCCAAGTGGCAACCATTTCAACCAGAGACTGATTTGTATTGCATGTTAGATAAATACGTTTTGCTGCAAAAGAAGAAAATCTAAATAAATGCTGTTACCACCAATTGTACAACAATTATTAATTGCTGGTATTGTTTGACCAGAGAAGTTTCGATACTACTTGGGTTATTTCGGTCGATACCTTAACCGAGTACTGAAACCCAGCCCAGTGTAGAATGCAATGGAAATGTTAAAGTGTCCACTAAACAGCGTAAACTCTACTTCCTGCAGCCATTACTTTCATTTCAAAGCAGCTGGACCATTTTGGTTCTTAACGCCTCGGCTCAGACACAAACTCCTGTCGCAGTGGTACAATGATGTACTCCAGTATACTCCAGTATACCTTCTGTCTGTACGTCCCGGTATCCGTGTTTGTGTTTTCTCAAAGCATTGTGGATGTTTTTCTTTGGTTGCAGATAGACACAAACCAAGTAAAGCATGTCAGTCCAACACCTGGAATCTACTGCTGAATGTAAGGTGTGTAAGATATGCACACCCACCATAGCACTGCTCCTCCAAACGGTACGTTTAATCATAGCGGCCTGCTTCTCCACCATTTTCATCACTTCTTCCTTAACACAATAAAATGGGAATGTAATCAAACACATAAGCGGCGGCCCGATTGAAATTCTCAGCAAAGCACACATTTTCATATATTCTTCCCCCGCTGCATTCTGATTATATACTTACTCAATAAGCGCTCCTCCAGCCGTCCTGCTGCCATTACCTGTTAAAGTGGCATCACCGGGGTTCGGATGCCTCCCTTCATTTTAACTTGTCATCAGTTATTGAATCACACTCCTGGACTGATGCAAAGTCACTGCTCACTTCACATAGTTCTTCACATCACTGCGGCAAAAGGGTTTCATTGTATTTACAGCGACAAAATACAAAAGGTTTGCAATGTCAAGGTCACAGATTGTTTACTTGCAACCGTTCCCAGCAGTAGAAAAACCTTGAAAACTATTTTTTTATGCAATCAAAACAGAAATCACATGACGGATTCAATTATTGTTATTATTAAAGTGCAAATGAAAACAAGGTCAATGTCAAGTTCATTAATAAGCACAAGTGTGATTTTGAGTCACTTGTACTTTCCTTTAGTGTTTCGATATCATGCTACTTTATACCTGTAAATAAGTAGATTTCCAAAGGTAAACATTGTACTTTTTAACCCCACTAAATGTTTTTCACAGATAAACTTACTTTGAAGAATATACAAAAAAACATACAAGCCTATGAAGTATAATGCCTCGTCAAAGATGAATCAGTGACCATTTTAAATTTGACTCCATAGAAAAACAAACCTAGTTGGGGCCCCATGTTATAAATCAGATGTGTATGATGTTACCGGCTCCACAAAATAGACTCTAAACTTATCACAAAGTGTAATTCTGCTCTTTGTTCAAGGAGGTAAAACCCATCAATATTTGAGCAAGAATTCATTTGAATTTGCGGAACATACTTTTGTTGTTGTTGTTCTGCTTCTTCTCTACATCAATCATCTCATAACCCCTTATGCACCTTTGGAAGGGCCCAACACTCTATATAACGTTGATTAAACAAGCTCCATCTCTACCAGCTACATTAGTACTGGCAATGTTCTTGTAAAATTGAAAACATGAAACTTTCCATCTTTTTATTTGTGTAGTTTCTGAGTGTGATTGAGCTAGAACACATTCCTCCAGTCAGCAGTAGTGAGGATGGCATGTTTTAGTCGACCACTTTGATCCAGACATATTGAGTAAGTATATTAATTCAATACCATAACAAATTCTGACAAATGTTCAGCCTTATACCAACGCGCATTATACCAACGCTACTGTGTTTTCAGTATAATATTCACACTGTCAGAGTTCAGAGAGCTTTTCTCTGGCTGCTATCATTTTTTCGGTCTGTTTAGGCTTCCCGTCTCCTCGCTCCCATCTCTGCAGTAAAGACATTGCATGAAGCTTTCGGTTCATGGAAGCAACACATTACGCATACCTTTTAAAGAACGGACACAACAGTGACAGCATTGACTGCACATGTAGACATTCTTGTCACAAACAAAACCAGAGGTTGACCTTTATGTGACATACAAATCTAATACATCTTCTCTGGACATCCTCCATCTTCATACGTTACTAAATCAGAGCTGCCTCAGTCATCTGAACCGAATGGAGACGTGCTGATGTAATAGAAATGCTGAGCGGCCCCGCCCAGCCCCATCACAGCTCCTCCCGCTTGGTGATTCATCACCAGCTCATCTCACCCTAACCAACCCAGACACTGATTACGAGCACCCCTTCAAACAGAAAACGCCGGCCCTTCCAACCCTACAAAAGCGGTTCGCGATCACCCTCCTCTCCGGCGACCGTTAATATTTGATGGGATGCGTCACGCCGCCGTTGTTTCTGCTGATGTAAAAGCTCCACGGTTGTTTAGATTAACCGAGAGGTGCGAGGGGGCTGATTAAGTTAGCTCGCGAGCTAACAGTGAGCTAGCGCAGACCTGCTTTCCATCGTGCCTCGGGTGGCCAGGTAGGGTGAGATACGCCGCGGGGCGGGGAGGACAGCAGGTCCAAGTGTTATACAGAGTCCATAGGGAAAGTCTGCAACTGCTTCTTCTTCTTCTTCTTCTTCTTCTTCTTCTTCTTCTTCTTCTTCTAGGTGCATACCGCCACCTAGTGTACCGGAGTGTGAGAGCCTATCTAGCTGGCTGTCACCATGTAATTTAACCGCTGCTCTACCATAGAGAGAAACAGAGGTGTTGCACCAGCGCGCTGGCCAGAAGCGGAGGAACATATAAGACAGGAACTGTGCAATGAGAAAATAAGCTAATAGTTATAATAGTTATAATACATGTAGTGTATATGTGAAAAACATTTTTTATTTTTTTAAATGAAATAATAAAATAGCTATAATTTTGTGATTCTGTTTAGGCCAGCAGAGAAGGCTTAGCATGCCCTGACGGCCCACCACTGCCGGAGGCAGAGAGGCCGTTCTGACCAGGTGTGAGGATCCTTCGTTTCACAAACGACGACACCTTTATGTATTTTATTGGCTCTCATTGCTGTCAATCTAGTCTTGGTTTGCACCGCTCAATTATATTGGCATTAACAGTTCGAAGGAGGTGTCAACCACGAAAATCGACCAATCCCTTGCAAGATATGGCCGTGCTAATTCATCAGCAGCCACCCAGGGGAAAAGAGGCCATTACGCACAGGATCAACTTCATTATCGTGGTGTTTGTTAGTGTTACAGTTGATTTCTGCAGTTTCTTGTTATTCGTCTTGTGAAAGATGTCCAAACAACGACCCACACAATATTTCAAGCTGGAGCAAGTCCTGGACATGACGGACGAGGACGATGGGAACGGCATGGGTCTTCTAGATTCATCGTCAGAGGAAGAGGTTCTGGTGAACACGAAGGACACCAGTGACTCCGGTTACAGTCTACCATCACTGGAAAGGTATGGGTTCAATTTTCAATTCAATTCAGTTTATTTTATATAGCCCAACATCACAAATACAAGTTTGCCTCGGAGGGCTTTACAATCTGTACACATAACATCCTGTCCCAGGACCTCACATCGGATCAGGAAAAACTCCACAAATAAAGATAGTAAAAACCCTTTCACAGGGAAAAAAGGGGAAGAAACCTTCAGGAGAGCAACAGAGGAGGATCCCTCTCCCCGGATGGACAGAAGCAATAGATGTCATGTGACCAGAATGAATAACGTAACGGAGTTACAGCACATTCAATGAATATGACAGAAATTATTCATATGAGTAGTAGGCATGATCCATGATCCAGATAACCACGGTCCATGAAGCAGAAGGAGGTAGAGAGGAGGGGGGGCATCAGCAGGGCCATGCTAGGAGGTAGGAGGCAGGAGACAGGAGGCAGGAGGTAGGAGACAGCAAGTACGAGACAGGAGACAGGAGGTAGGAGGCAGGAGACATGAGGCAGGAGACAGGAGGCAGGAGACAGGAGACAGGAGGCAGGAGGCAGGAGACAGGAGACATGAGGCAGGAGACAGGAGGTAGGAGATAGGAGGCATTAGACAGGAGGTAGGAGACATGAGGCAGGAGGTAGGAGACATGAGGTAGGAGGTAGGACAGCCACGATCCATGGCAGGGGGGTACATATATAAGACCACCTTGGTTGTCTTATACATGTAATGTTTATGGATGTATTTATTTATTGGTGGCATTTCTAAATTCTGGCTTAGATTTATTAGGGTAATGGTGTGTGCGTGTTCTTTAATTGTTCCTCTGGATACTGTTTTCTCTGCAGACATGTCTTATACATTTATCGGTGTTGAATGTTCTATCCATCTATCTTTCTAAGGGTGAAATTCTGTCTGGCTGTGAGGAGGGGATGTGTTTGCCTGGGCTTGTCTGTCACCCATCAGTGCAGAGGAGAGTACCAAGTGTATTGCTTTTTTATGTTAACATGTATTTCAGAACCAGACCACTGAATGCATATATGTATTTCTCTTCCACATTTGGGTTTACAGTGATGAGGATGAGGACTAGAGGTGTGCATCTAACCGGCCACTCTCTGATTCACGCCGGCCGGGCCCCCGGGCCCCACATGTGACTTCACCACAGCTTGGTCTCCCATCAGCCTCTTCCAGGGCCGCAAGAGAAGCCTCAACAAACAGGTGAAGCAGCAGCGGGACGTCCAGAAAAAAGAGGAAGCAGATGCTCAGCCGGAGTCCAAGATGTCCAAGCCCACCCTGGACTTCTCCAGGAATTAACAGGCTGACAGACTCTGCAAACTATAGGTTCTAAGTGCATTGAGGTGTTCAGGCTGTTGTTGGAGGTTGGCGGGAGAGGGGGAGGGAGTCTAACATACTTCACTGATCTATTCAGGTCAATTTCACTCTCCCTGCTGTAATAAACATATTTCATTTCTAATTCTGTGACAGACTGAGAGGCATATAAGAGCTCTCAAATGTAGCTGATACTTCAAGACTTTTCCCCCCAGTGGGAAATTTACCAAGCAAAAGATGAAATACAGACGCATTTAAGGCAAATTGGATGCAATCACATCCAGATTGATGCAGTAAATATGAAGTACAGAGCGTTGTGTGACAAGTTTAAGCACTTTGTTAATTGAAATGAGGTTTTGTGACTTCTTTTTTACAATAACTTCTCAAATTCTTCTGATGCCATACATTTGTATTTTCATTAAAAATGAGACAATCAATGGGAAAACTTCAGTTGATACTTCTGGTTTATCATTCCAGTGTCAACAGGAGTCCCCACACTGTGTTAACCTTCACATTAGGGCTTTCCCAGGTCTCAGGTCATCGATCTGTGCTCTGTAATGAGCCTGAAGCAGCCGATCACCCTCACTAAACTGTGCACTGCGTTGCTGATGTCTCTCTGAAGTTGTTCGGGACTCAGAGGATGTCTGGTTTCATATTGTGCTCGCTGCTCAGATCAGTCCGTTAGGACCGAATCTGTAACCCCGTCACACAACCGCAGCGGGTAATCTTTTCAAACCATCGACCCAGCGGCGCCTCGGATCAGGATTTCCCATCCAAATGTCAGGATATAAAATGGCCTGATAATCTCATAGTGTGTCCCCAGCCTCAGAGGAATAGATGAGATGGCCTGTGGGTCAGATAGACGCTCATGTAACCAAGGATGCTGACAACCTGTCTGCAATATGTGCATTCATTTACAATGAAGAGGACGATGCTGCTCATGCATTCCTTTATTGCTTTTTATCAAATGAAAACTGACACAGAGACCTCAAAGAGTGAAGATGTACAGGGGACAAATATAATAAACTAACAAGCACAGAAAACTTTATGTAAACTTGCCGACGTTGAAGCTTTTAGCAAACATATGTACCTTCTCGTATGAGGCACGCCCCTCAAGCACATCTACCCGAGAGCCGAGCAACCTGCCCAGGCACTGCACAAGTCCTTAAGTTACACAAGCTCACTTTACTTTGCTGCTCCACAAATACGGCTTTATCAAGCAGATGTAAAAAAAAACATGTTGTTCTACGTTGCTGCAATTTTAAAGAAAGTCAGAAAATGTAAAGCACACAAAGTAATGTGACTGTGATGGTCCGTGTCAGAACGAACATCTGTTTGTTTTTTTCAGTGTCCTTAACCATGAGAAGGTCTGGAAGGCGCCGATGGAAAGTGGAGCTTATCGCACACACAAGCTGGGCTCAAGCCCAACGAGTGGGACGATTAAGCTGAATCCTTAAATCATGAAAGAAAAAGAAAAAAGTCAAATTTAGTTGGAAGCTACGGGCTGTGTGGCGCTGCCAAAGCTTTGGATGTCCCTGTAATGGAACATAAACTTCCCAAAACCCCGTTGGGCTCGTAGGTTAGGTCACTATAAACAGCCTTGACATTAGCCTGCCACTAAGTCTGCTGGGAAAATAAAGATTAACGAGAATCTTCCCAGAGGAAAGGTATGATCTGAAATGTGACTTAAGAGGTGAAGGAAGTTAGTATTGGATTGAATTTAGTATTAGAGGAGTCGGGCCTAGCAGTAGCACGCTAACCCCAAAGACAGCATTACTTCCTCTTCCAGGTCATTGTAAAGTCTTTCATGACTTTACAAAATCTATGAAATAGAAAAAAAAGAAACTGCTGTTTTGTTTTTTCCTTTGTGATTATTAAGCTTCCACACAAGTTTTGTTTTGTTTGCCCACTATTTACCATCCACATCACTCTGCTGTATGCTGGAGGGCAACTGAGCCAACAGACCACAACGCTTACCTGCTGAAATGGTACGTTTCCACTGACTCATGGCCTGAGAGTCACTACCGCTTGTTAATCTGCAAAAAGAACCGGGGCAGAGGAGAGGCAGGGAAGGCTGAACGGGAATGGTCGGTAACGGGAAGGCAGTTGGAAGGTAATCGCTGGAGGTCTGGCAGGAAGGAAGAGAACGATCTGGAAGTGAGTGAGAGTGAAGCTGGGGCTAATATACTAGAGGGAGGGGCTTATAGACCAGAGGGAAGAGTTTATATACCAGAGGGAGGGGCTTATATAACAGAGGGAGGAGTTTATACACCAGAGGGAGGGGCTTATATACCAGAGGAGGAGCTTATATACCAGAGGGAGGGGCTTGTGAACCAGAGGGAGGAGCTTATATACCAGAGGGAGGGGCTTATATGCCAGAGGGAGGAGCTTATACCAAAAGGAAGTTACTTACATACCAGAGGGCAGAGCTTATACAACAGAAGGAGGGGCTTATATACCAGATGAGGAGCTTATATGGGTTTGCAGGCGAGTGACACTTTTTGAGTTTGTTAAATAGCAGAAATGATAAATTTGGCCCCACAATCTGTGTGTGAACCCTCCTTCATCGTCTTGTATGAGATAAAACAATGTAACGCAAGTCAAGACCTCTTCCAACTGTTGATTCTTGATAACACACAGTGTTAATGTTCAATACAGAATATCATATGTGTCACGGAGGCTTTGAGTGTTCTAACCCCGGCCCAGGGACCCGTTCACTCCAGCGTCAGAGAATCTGAGAGTTGGCTCTCGGCCCACAGGACCCGCTCATTGGCTCCCGGAGCCTCGCCACACAATGGCTCCTTTCTCTTCCCGTCTTGTATCATTATCGCCATGTACTGGGAGAGATAATGATATACATCTATTCAACCTGGGTGACATGAGAGTCTCTCTCTCTCTCCTCTTTCTTCTTACCTGCTATGTTTCTCTAACAATGACTTATAAATAGGGTGCTGCTTAGCATATCAAGAGGCACTGAGGACGAGAGAGAGAGAGAGAGAGAGAGAGAGGAAGTAACTGAGAGATGAGGAGGAAGATATCAAAACGTGTTGGCAAGACGTGAAGAAGAAGAAGAAGAAGAAGAAGAAGAAGAAGAAGAAGAAGAAGAAGAAGAAGAAGAAGAAGAAGAAGAAGAAGAACAAGAACAAGAAGAACAAGAAGAAGAAGAGAGTTTATGAACTCGGGTATCTGTGGCTCTGTCACTCAGACACTGTGTGTTGATGGAGTGGTTAGCTGCATTGTGATTGGCTGACTCATCAGACAGGGCTGCTTTTAGCATCGATAAGCTACCAGGAGAGGCGACATGAGCATAAACACACACACACATTAAGCGAGAGCTACAAAGTCGGTGAGTCCTTCTCCTGTGTCGGGACCTTTTGCATGTCCGTTCCCAGGGGCCCATTGTCCCGTGATCCGCCCACGATTAGGTCACGTATCGTTCTTATGTGAAGCAACGTGACCACCAATTCGGTGGTTGCCTGGCAACAATAAAAGAAAAATGTCAAAACTATACTTTCATTAGTGAGCCCTTCACATCTATATATTTATGTATGGGTTGCAATCTGCACTTTAATGCCACCAAATCCTAAACACATGCTTTTATACATATGATTTGACATCAGCCATTATCATGCGGAAATAATAATTTCACATGTTTATAACTAGGGCTGGGTATCGTTTGGGTTTTTTTCCGATACCGGTGCTAAACCGAAACTTTTAAAACGATACCGGTGCCTAAACGGTGCCTAAACCGATTTTATTGCCAAGGCACATTTTATATATTCAGTGATTTAGAGCCAACAAGCTGTTTGACACTCATGATGCAGGCGCAGCCTCTCAGCTTCCTCTCAGCTTCCGGTCAGCATCCTGCATGTCGGGCTCTGCGTCTCCCGCTGCTCCTCATGGAGTCTGCTGATGCATTTAAACAAAGAACGTCCTTCATAATGACCCGGACATGGTTTTATCATTCTTATGGAGTGCATGATGTTGCTACAGGTACTGCCTGTCTCCGTGGCTTCTCTGGCCAAACCCTTTGCATGAGAACACAGATATACAACAGTCAATATATGGATGCAGCAAACTGGGGAACAAGAGTTTTGTTATTTTCCCAGATAGGGTTACTTAAGAAGTGGGCGGGAGTATTGATCCCAGTAAAGGGGATAACACTGCTCTACTTTGTTAATTTAAAGCATCTGTAAGCACCCAGACAGCCAGAGGGAGACCAGCAGGACTGTCCCAATGAAACAGGACGAGGCGTCTATGACACCCTGTTTCTCTATCTTCACACTTTCTTTATGCCATAATAAATAAATAAAGAGAAGCCGTGTCTAAATAGCCATCCACTTATAACTATTTGTTTATAATCAGTTAAAGGAACAGTTCATCATTTTGATAAGTGTACTTTTTTCTCCGGAACTTTATATTGAAATGACACTCTTCATGTAACGCAGACACTTCCAAAACTGACACTCGAGGGGAAACTAGGGACACCAAGCTTTGGCATTGGATGGAAATGTGCTGACCGGTTAGCTTAGCTTAGCATAATTAGTGAAAAAAGCTAAAAATTTAAATTTAAACTTTGTGATTCTGTTTAGGCCAGCAGAGAAGGCTTTGAATAACGTTTGCTACGAGCGAATGCAAAACCATCAGCATTCGACTTCTCGGTGGTCTGAGAAGCCTACAAAGCCAAAAATTACAATTATTTTCGGTACGATGCAGCTACTCATAAAACAAATGTATTCTAAAAAAGTTAGATTGTGACCCTCCATCGGAGCTCAACGGGCCCTCGCTGAGACTGTGACCCTCCATCGGAGCTCACATGTGAATGACCCCTGTGTTCACGTGGGATACCACAGGGTCTGAGTCTCTGGCTGAGTCCACCGGGACCGAGGTGTGTCTGAGCCCAATTAACCTCTGTCTATGTCTTTGTGGATCTCGGTGGACGAGGGAGCTCCCATGCTGAGTACTGAGTACCCCGTGAAGACCCCGCAGACGGCTGATCCATCCTCAAGGGGGGCGTGTATTTACAGTGCTTTGATATTGCCAAGACACAAAGACATGACCTGTGGCACAATTATTAAAGATAGACAAACTCATTCAGCCTTTCTATTGACCAGCTATGTTGAACCATACGCACATTGTCAGATTTTCACTTTTGTTTAATTTTGTTAGATATTATATAACACACCTTTATTTTTTCTGTTTTTTTTATTCGTTACCTACTTAAAAAACATAATTCAGTACTAAAAGCCTGTGTATTGTTTGCTAAACACTGCCGTGGAAATACCACACTCAATTATCAATCACCTGCCCCCAGAATGCACCAGTGCAAAACACCTGGAACCAATTCGATCACTTTTTTTGTTTTTGGAGGACAGTTAACCCTTCGTCCACTGAGCCCGCGGTTTCGCGTGGTGACACTTGAAACGTTTCTCTAAGTTTCTAAAATATTCACAGCACCCCGATAATACATCGCAAAAATATAATTTTACGTCTGGCGGAAAGAGACGGCTTCCTGCTTCCGGGTGCCTGCCCAGGCAGAGCCCAGCATAATTTTAACATCATCAAGCAAGCGAAAGGGCAGCAGTGTGTCATCTGACGCTGAAAAAAAAAAAAAAAAAATCCTTCTCTGTGATTAGTTGAGTCATATGTCCGTCGCCATTTCGTGAACTAAACAACCAATGTACACTCAGGAAAATCTCAAAAGGACAACCCACTTGTACAGCATGTACACATGCTACATTTTACAATCAACATGACGACAAAGAGATTCAACACGGAGGAAGCAAAGCGCATGATTCTGGAGAGCAGCGAGGAGGAGGACGACGCGTCGTCGTCAGAGCTCGAAGGCTTTAGTTCTTCTGAGGAAGATGGGTAAGTGTAGTTACTAAACTTTGTTACGTGTCTGTAAGGCTGCATGGTGCAAACTAGTAATGTGTACAAACTAGTAATGTGTACAAACTAGTAATGTGTACACTGTAGGAGAGCACGAGAGCCAGCCACGCGGTGCACACTGCTTCTCACGTTACTACGTCATGATCTAAGTAATGTTTACACACAGTCTGCTTTGTACAACACTCTGCTTCACGTTACTACCACTAATATTTATACATCCAATGCGGAGCACTATGCTAAAATTACTACCACAGTCATGATCTGAATAATATTTACACATCCAATGTGGAGCATTCTGCTCAATCGTTACGTCATCTTTCTTTCAACTGACTAGTATTGATTTATTTTACAGAGAGGAGTACCAGCCGCCCCGACCAGCCTGGCCAGCAAAGAGGCAGCGTGTTGGACGGCAACTACCACGACCAGCAAAGAGGCAGCGCGTTGACCGACGACTAAAAACACCATCTCCAGCACCATGCCCGGCGACTGCTTTCACCTCAGGCCAGATCAAGAAAGACAGCAGCACGTGCACCACCTGCACCTACGCTGTCCTGGAGGACGGATGAAGACCCGGACACTGCTCCCCCGTCATCAAGTTCCAGCCCGGACACCAGGTCCACATGTCAGTGCCACAGCAACACCCATTGAACTCTTCAAACTGTTCTTCCAACTAAGTCCACGGTGGGTCGCAGGGTTTGCGAGCTTTGCAGCATGAAGAAAGTGAGCAAAGACACGGCGTGGAAGTGCGAGGCGTGTAACGTTCCCCTCTGCCTGCAGCTGAACAGAAACTGTTTCCATGACTGGCATGCCATGGCATGAGGATATGCCATTGAAGCATATATACTTGTATATTGTAAATGGTCTAGTCTTTGTTCTGTTTTATATTTCTGAATATATATTCTGTACATATTTTCTTTTTTTTTTATAATACATATTTTTATTTAAAAAAAAAAAAATTGTTGTGATGGTCATTTTTCATTTGCACACACTCCCTGAAGCTTTATCTGCACTATGAAGTCATTTCTCAGTCCCATTTTTATCATTTTGGTGAAAGCTGTGAAAGACCATATTTCTACTCAAAAAACGATAATAAAAACTTTAGTTTTAGACATTTATTTACATGTATCTAACATTTTATTCATATATTTCACTGCTTTTGTGAACCTAAAACCTTTGGTAAACCAATTGCCATCACCTAAACAGAGTCACCACCTGAGTAAAGTTAGGTTTTTTCAAGCGATATGAAGAATTTCCAAAAATCGAGATTCCATTTTTCAGCTTTAGTGTCATATTATAAAGTTTTTTTCTTTACACTTTTGCCTTATGACAATGGTGCCTCATTATATAGATAGCTGAGATTGTTCTGCAATTTATGATGTAAAACATGGGTATATATCTTATATGCAAGTGCCTTAAAAGGTGAATCTAAGAAAATTATGTCAAATCGAGAAAATCGACTGAAAATGACCTCCAGTGTGCAGTGAGTTAAAGGACTGTATATGCAAAATACAATATTTTGTTGACGGAAGCACACATTTATATGTCTAGGTAAAGTCATCTTTAGGACTGAGAATAAACCCATTGCATGTGTGTTCATACAGCGTTTCAAACATTTTTATATTGCATGTGGAAAGCACTGTTTGAAAGTTTGTGTGTACAGTTCTGATAAATAGAGTTAATATAGCTTTGAATTAAGTGTTTTGCTTTAGTGAGAGATTTTCTTAATGTATGAGGGTCCCAGTTTCAGATAATGATGTTTCTGCCATTGCAAACTAAGAACCTGTGACCTGGCAGCACATCTCCTGTCCCGCTTTCCCTCTCCGGGACATTAAACAGTCCCCGTCATCTCTAAGTTGGCATATTTCCACACACTCTGTACACCTCAGCTGTTTGTAATAAATGGGGTAGCAGCTCACTCCGCCGGTGCGCGCCGCTGAATAAATAACGAGCTATCAAAAGCCGATTTATGTAAAACTGGCCGGCATTGTGAGCCTTCATTTCTTTCCTCCCGTCGCTGGTTGAGCGCAGTGATGGGCTCAGAGCAGGGCGTCGCTGTCAGGCTGGTTTATCAGGCTTGTTCATGGTTCATGGTTCAGGCTGGTTCATCAGGCTGGTTCATGGTTCAGGCTGGTTCATGGTTCAGGCTGGTTCATCAGGCTGGTTCATGCTTCAGGCTGGTTCATGGTTCAGGCTGGTTCATGGTTCAGGCTAGTTCATCAGGCTGGTTCATGCTTCAGGCTGGTTCATGGTTCAGACTGGTTCATCAGGCTGGTTCATGCTTCAGGCTGGTTCATGGTTCAGGCTGGTTCATGGTTCAGGCTGGTTCATCAGGCTGGTTCATGGTTCAGGCTGGTTCATGGTTCAGACTGGTTCATCAGGCTGGTTCATGGTTCAGGCTGGTTCATGGTTCAGGCTGGTTCATCAGGCTGGTTCATGGTTCAGGCTGGTTCATGGTTCAGGCTGGTTCATCAGGCTGGTTCATGCTTCAGGCTGGTTCATGGTTCAGACTGGTTCATCAGGCTGGTTCATGGTTCAGGCTGGTTCATGGTTCAGACTGGTTCATCAGGCTGGTTCATGGTTCAGGCTGGTTCATGGTTCAGACTGGTTCATCAGGCTGGTTCATGCTTCAGGCTGGTTCATGGTTCAGGCTGTCTGGCTGGTTCATGCTTCAGGCTGGTTCATGGTTCATGGTTCAGGCTCTCCTGCGGGTGCATCACGTGCCATCACTGCTGCCTAGATTATTATGGCCTAAATAAGTGTTGCACTATAGTTGGCTCTCCAGCCTCATGTTTATTTTTATTTTTATTATTTAACCTGTTCCTTACTGCTTTGGTCAGGTTGCAGGTAAAAGAGGTGCATTTCTCTTTGTAGATTGTTACATTTAAATACATTTTAAAGCTAAATAGGTCAGACTAACCAGGAAAAAAAGTTTAAAAAAAAGAAGAAAGAAAGACTAGACCTGTACTAATAAATCGTTGAAATATGTTTTTTATTTTTATTTTTTCCTATCCTGTTAATCATCACTGTCTCGTATGAATTTTTAATTTGCGACAACAACAACAACAACAACAAAATGATGCGAGGGAAAAAGCATCTTAAAAACAATTAGTAGAATATTAATTCAATTTCCAGGAGACACGGTTTAGGTTAACAATGCAACTATGTTGATCATATGTATCATGTGACTCCTTAGAGTTGGAAAATGGCTTCTCTGTGGGCGCTATGTGATCTTACTCACATTCTCATGGCCATTCTCCTAATTATCAAATATAATTGATCAGTATGTTTTTTTTAATTTTTTTAAGTGCTTTGACAAATCAAGATGAGATCAAAAATATGCAATAACAAGTGATAGCAACAAAAGTCAACCCAAACTAAAAGGAGGAATTAAAAAGACAGATTCCAACGGGGTTTGTTGTTATTGGATCTAAATGGAGGCTGTAACATCTAAGCATCATTGAAATGGTCTAAACTATAGTTTTGTTTTCCCTAAATGGCAAATATAATCAGTCTACAATCATCTGTAACACTTGTGTTGATTTGGTCAGCAAACACTGGCTGCTGGTCTGACCCTCAGCTCTACTTATAGAACACTGTGTTCTCCAGCGTTTCGCTCACACTTCAAGCTGTAAAGTCTCGGCGCTCTTAGTACGACATCTCCGACCTGACGGCTCCCATCAGGCCTCCAGAAGCTGCCAAGCAGGCCTGCGGGTGGAAGGCCTCTTTTCACTAGACGTCACGTGATGGGCAGCTGGAGCTCATGGGGATGAGTGGTCATCCTGAAACCATAAGGTTGCCGGTTTGATCCCCAGCCTCCCCATAGTTTGCATGTCTAAGTATCCTTGAGCATGAAACTGAAGCCCCAGTTGCGCCACACAGGGCATCACACTGCTCTTAATCACTAAGGATGGGTTACATGCAGAGAATACTTTTCCCAAGGGGATTAATAAAGGGTACTTTCTTTATTTTTCTTCTTTCTGATATGTCCTGTAATCAGTGGCGGCTGGTGACATTTTGTTTTGGGGGGGCGCAGTTGGGCGGCGCGGTTTAAATAGCACTCCACAATGAGAAGAAAAGAGGTTTTGAGTAGAATATTCTAAAAAACAAAGCTTTATTTCAAGAAAACACAGTGCTCAACACTGTCCAATAACAACTATCAACAAACTGTAACTTTGGGCATGAGAGGTTCAGAGCAGAATGGTTTAAGAAACATTCAATGTGGTGGCCAGAGCAACTTCAGGGAATACATTGACGCAGCATTCAAACTGGGGGCCCTGCAGTAAGGTGGCACTGGTGAGGTGGTCTTTGAAGGCAAAGCGTTCCCTGGTGTGTCCAAGTATGGTGTCACAAACCTACAGATAAATATATAGAGATAGAGACAGAGACAGTAAGATAAGTTGTGGGGAAATATCTACTACAAACAGGCTTCATACTACAGACAAAAAACTATGTTTTGTGTGTCTTGATGGCTCAGCAACATAGACAAAAGGCCAGGAGCCACCTTGATGGCTGTAGCTATGACACACACACACACACACACACACACACACACACACACACACACACACACACACACACACACACACACACACACACACACACACACACTAACTTGTTGGGGGTTGAATTGGTATTTTAGATAAAGTTATAGCCTGATATGATATCCACCCAAATCTAACAATGTCCAACATGTGTTCTGCTGTGGGAAAGATAAAACATTAAACTCTAACAGGCATCTGCTGATTTTGACACTCACTTCTGCAGCAATCCTTCAAGCTCATCTTCCTTCACAGCCCGGCGCTTCCTCGGCTGCTCAGAGCCACTGCACACTGAGCCTCCAGCTAGCAGCTCCGGTTAGCATGTAGCTTGGTGCATGTAGCTTCACTGCCTTGCTGCTGAATATTTAAATCCGGACGTTCGGGTCCCAACTCTTTCAGCCTCTTCTTGTCAACATCTGATCGTGGATTGAAAGGTGTTTCGCGTAGAGATACCACAGAGTTTTCAGTCGCCATACTAACATAATCAAAGTCTCTGCTAGCTGTGTTGCTCGCGTAGCTACATGGGGTGTGAGGGAATGATAAAGGTCTCTGATTGGACGAATAGTCCAATCACGTTGCAATAAGAAACGATGTCATTGGCTAGGGCGCAGATTCGTGCGCCCGAAGATTCACGTTTCATCCGCCAATGAGAAGCTGTCCTTGCCGTCACGAGGGTGAAATGTTTGTTAGCTTTCCATAGACACACATTTGGCCGGCGCCCCGAGAGGGGAGGGGCTTTTCTCAGTAATGATGAATGGCGATATATTATATTTAACTTAAGTGGTTGTTGACAGGGGCTTACGGTCTCCCACACACACATTTAGCGCGTCAACACAGTATATTTCTTATTTAAATTATTTGATATATAATGTTTTTTGACAGTATATATTATATATTTTTTTCTTCTTTTTTTTTTTTCATCGCAAAATTTTAGGAGGGGCGGCGCCCTAGCGCCCTCTATTGACGCACCGCCACTGCCTGTAATCAGACCAGGTTCACCGGAGGCTGAATGGACTGTCGGTCATGCCATTCACCCGGTGTGTGCATCGGTATTGTACTTCATTACTGTGCTAGACTTTACCATCCAAACCCCCCAAAAAAGAATGCGAATCATGTATGTCAATGTATAATTTAGACATTGATTACACCCGTCACATTATGCGTCCAAATGTATGGTCTTCTAATGAAAAATAGAAAACGCTGTGTTTTGCTGTATACAGTAATTTGATTTATTAATGTTGTCAATACACTATCACAGGGCCTTTTAACTGTCAATTAACCTGACGCATTCAGTGAAAATATCTAATTTTAGTTTTCCTCATAGAAAATACTCTAACCTTACTTAAGATCTCATTTCTGTTATGTTGGTCAACTGTACTTCCTGTCAATTCAATTCAATTCAGTTTATTTTATATAGCCCAACATCACAAATACAAGTTTGCCTCGGGGGGCTTTACAATCTGTACACATAACATCCCTGTCCCGGGACCTCACATCGGATCGGGAAAAACTCCCCCAATAAAGATAGTAAAAACCCTTTCACAGGGAAAAAAGGTGAAGAAACCTGAGGGAGAGCAACAGAGGAGGATCCCTCTCCCCGGATGGACAGAAGCAATAGATGTCATGTGGCCAGAATGAATAACGTAACGGTGTTACAGCACATTCAATGAATAATATGAAATTATTCATATAATGAGTAGTAGGCATGGTCCATGATCCAGATAACCACGGTCCATGAAGCAGAAGGAGGTAGAGAGGAGGGGGGGGGGGGGCATCAGCAGGGCCATGCTAGGAGGTAGGAGGCAGGAGACAGGAGGCAGGAGGTAGGAGACAGCAAGTAGGAGGCAGGAGACATGAGGCAGGAGACAGGAGGCAGGAGACAGGAGGCAGGGGGGGGGGGGGGGGGGGGGCGCATCAGCAGGGCCATGGCAGCAGGCAGGACCGGTTCCAGGCCGGTTCCATCAGCAGGGCCATGGCAGCAGGCAGGACCGGTTCCATCACCGGGGCCATGGAAGCAGGCAGGACCGGTTCCAGGCAGCCACGATCCATGGCGGGGGCAGGTCGACGCCATACTTCCTGCAGGGTGACCCTGCAGCCCGTGTGGAGCCTGAGAAGCAAAACAAAGTCCACCAATGAGTCACTCCGGCTCTGAAAGCTCATCTCCGTGAGCGGACTGATAACTGAAGGTCGATGGGCGTAACAGCATTTTAATCACCTTCTCTTTTCCCCCTCATCTGGGCCGTCAGAACATGAAAGATAAGATAATGAAAGTCAAGATAATGACAAACATGTTACACTTGTTTTGAAGAGCACACATAAAAGACCAACGCATCTCGAAAGGGATTCAATCAAATTCCTGGAATGATCGAAAGAGAAACAGACATGAACTATAAAAGGTGCACTCAGTAGAATGCAGATCACCACCAGATGCGTCTGAAACTACCGCTGCTGTAACGTGTGGTTCATTACCACCAGCTAACGTCTAGACACCAAGGCGTCTGAAACTACCGCTGCTGTAACGTGTGGTTCATTACCACCAGCTAACGTCTAGACACCAAGGCGTCCGAAACTACCGCTGCTGTAACGTGTGGTTCATTACCACCGGCTAACGTCTAGACACCAAGGCGTCTGAAAAACAAACCCATTTCATCTAAACTCAAAAACCAGCAGCGATGTACGCAGGCAACAGGCTCCAAGTCATTGTATAAAACACGGCATACAATCTTGCCAGAAACCAAATGAAACTCCTAAACTCACCAAGCGGTAAACAACCGGCAACAAACATATTTTGAGAAATTAAGAGTCACCGCAACCTTCCTTGCGCATGCGGCAATAACTTGTCAATAACTGGGCAAGATTACCCAGAATATTACGCATTAAGCAGCAGAATCTGAAACACAACAGGTAGTGTGGCCAAGCGGTCCAAGGCGCTGGATTAAGGCTTCAGTCTCTCTGGAGGCGTGGCTTCTAATCCCACTGCTGCTATAGATTTTGGGGCCGACTGAGGTGGTCGTCCTTCAAAGGGTCGTTGGTTTGATCCTCGGCTCTGCTAGGCCATGTCGAGGTATAGGGAACGACACTATACCTGCTGTTCCTGTGGGGTATGAATGTTAGTTAGTCCTGATGGGCAGGTGGCACCTTAGCTCCTCCCATCAGTGTGTGAATTATGACAAGTAGTGTTAAAGTGCTTTGAGTGGTCAGAAGAGTAGAACAGCTCTATGCAAGTACTTTACCATTTAGCATTTACATTACCGGGACACGAACAGAGGTGAACACTCAGACACACATGGAATAAACTTTATAAAGAATAAATCCATTATGACATTACAGAAGAAGGAATACTATGATAAAATACTGGAGCATAGTAAAAACAATATTCAAAGGACTAGGAAAGTAATCAATCAGATTATCCGAAATAAAGGCTAAAAATCTGAATTTCCATGTTATTTTCTAAACAGCTCTGATGCCAAAGACCAATATCCCTTCTTCCTCAATTTTCTAAAATATTAGAGAAATTATTTGTGCAAAAATTGGATCTCTTTATAAGTAAAAATAAACTATTGATTGAACATCAGTATGGATTTAGGAAAAATAGAACTACTACCCATGCACTAATGCAGAGAAAAATTTCCCCAAGGGGATTAATAAAGGATAATTTCTTCTTTCTTAATGACGTGGTGTCATCATGAATAATGCTGGTTACTACGGTTACTATGAGCACACATATCCATTGTTTTTCAGATCACGTGTTATGAAATTTAATGATTTGCTATATGATAAAATAATGCAGACAATGTACAGAGCTAAAGCAAAGTCACTGTCAAACTGTGTACAAAGGTTGTTGTCAATACATGAGTGTAAATATGATTTGAGAGACGTTTGTAAATTTATTGTACAAAAAGCATGAATGTAAGAACTGTCAATTCATTTATGGTTTTCAAAAGGATTATTTATAAAACAATTTGTGATGGTTACAAGTGTGAATGAAATGTATGTATATGGAAGATGTATATATGTAAGCATTTTTGCTTCTACCTATACCTTTTCAGTCTTTCTGTTTTATACATTGTATATACTAATAGTGTATTGTATTGTAATGATTGACTGAATAAAACACACAAACAAAACAACCATGGCCCTCCTGGGAGAGATGATGAAAAGAGGATAAAGACCTCAATGAAGGGAAGAAGATTGTTAGAGGAAAACGGCTCCACAATGTGGGCCGACGACCGTAAAACAACACCACAACTTAGGGTTTGGACTTTCTATTTTTGGAGGAAATCATATTTAGAAACACTGATTTAAGATTATTGAAGATCATTATTATTATTAATATTTGAAAAGAAGGAGTGAAATATTTTAGCTTCCTTGTGTGTCTTATGAGTTTTCATTTGATCCATAAAAAGAGAGAGAGTGTGTGTGTGTGTGTGTGTGTGTGTGTGTGTGTGTGTGTGTGTGTGTGTGTGTGTGTGTGTGTGTGTGTGTGTGTGTGTGTGTGTGTGTGTGTGTGTGTGAATAAAAAAAAGAGAAAGAAATCCAGGAGGAAGCAGAGCTTTCGGCCTCAGCATCACCTGCATGTCTCGTGTGTGCACTGCAGTTACCTTTCCGTCCAGACGGGGGCGACACATCAAACACTTAGAAGCCTTCAGCACAGGAGGCCCTCACAGCAAGAGACCAGGGTCTCACACACAAACCCCTCTTCTTCTCTTCTAACACATAGTAAGGTGCTTTATTGTAATCCAACAAATGGGATTAGAGCACATGAGATTAAAGGTCTGCCTCCATTTGATTGGATCCCCAGTGTTTGGACACAGGAAGCAGAGGCCCGGCCACACGGC
>JBAMJR010000025.1:1030000-1047500 GCA_038501785.1 Myoxocephalus aenaeus
CGCACCAATTCTTCCCCTTTTGCTCTCAGTTGCTTTCCTAAATACCCTGAATGTGGTGCGGCTGCTGCTGGCTTCAAATGAGACCCCTTTCAAAAAAAAAAAAAAAAAAAAGAGAGAAAACTGCAGCGGTTTGACTTTGATTATGTGGAATACGCTGAGAGGTGAAGAATAACAGTCGTGCTGCTGTCTTAGACAGTTTCCAAGACGATGCTTCATGCTTTGACTGGCAGGAATAAGACGCATAGATGTGCAGCCGATCACGGGTTTGAGTCATTTCCAGAGCGGGGGGCACTTTTCTTTTCCTGCGGTAGCCGAATAGTCTGCATCAAACATGTCTAAATCATTAGGGCCAATCATTGCTTCAATGCCAAAGCCGCTCACTGCAATGATTCCAATAAAGACAAGTGCAATGGTTAGAAATGTGCACCTTTAGCATGGTGATTTGCTTATTGTTATAATTACATGAATAAATTATAATGCAATCCCTGAGAGAAATGTTAAAGAATGGATTATATATTGTGTTTCAGTGTAATCGATATCAAATATGCATTTTTTTGATGGTTTTCCTTATGTGTGTGTGTGTGTGTGTCTGTGTGTGCGCGTGCCTCTTTGGGCTTGTTTGCACATACGTGTGTGAACCTGTGTGTGTGTGTGTGTGTGTGTGTGTGAATGTTTGTGCATGCGTCCATCCCTTTTATTTGTTTTTCCTCTCCAAAAGGTTACTAAATGGTTTTCTGGGGGAGGATTTCTAACCGGCGAGATGCTGCTCGTTCTCCTGCTGGCAGCCTTTTCCTCCTCCCTCTCCGGCTCCCTCTCCTCCTCCCTCTCCTCCCCCTCCACGTCGGACGGACCCCAGATGGCGGACCCGTCCGCCTCGGACTTGATGGCCGAGACCTGCAGCGCCTGCTCCTGCATGTCCGTGGAGAACGTGCTGTACGTCAACTGCGAGAAGGTCACCGTCTACCGGCCCACACAGCTCATCCCTCCGGCCTCGTCCCTGTACCACCTCAACTTCCAGAACAACTTCTTGATCATCCTCTACCCGAACTCCTTCCTCAACTTCACCCACGCTGTGTCGCTGCAGCTGGGGAACAATAAACTGCAGAACATCGAGGGCGGGGCGTTCATGGGGATGAGCGCATTGAAGCAGCTGCACCTGAACAACAACGAGTTGAAGGTGCTGCGAGCGGACACGTTCCAAGGGATCGAAAACTTGGAATACCTTCAGGCTGACTACAACCTGATCAAATACATTGAAAAGGGAGCGTTTAACAAACTGCACCGGCTTAAAGTGCTCATCCTGAACGATAATCTCATACAGGCACTTCCTGACAACATATTTCGCTTTGCCTCACTCACACACCTGGATATAAGGGGGAACAGGATCCAGAAGATTCCTTATTTGGGGGTTCTGGAGCACATTGGGCGTATTGTGGAGCTGCAGCTGGATGACAATCCCTGGAACTGTACTTGTGATTTAGCGCCTCTCAAGGCATGGCTTGAAAACATGCCCTATAACATTTTTATCGGCGAGGCCATATGTGAAACGCCAAGTGACTTGTACGGGCGGCTCCTGAAAGAAACCAACAAGCAGGAGCTTTGTCCCATGGGCACAGGAAGTGACTTTGATGTTCGGATGCCTCCGCCCGATAATGGGCAGTCACCCTCCAAAATGTCCCCAACCACTGTGGCTCCAATAGCCACGAAAGCGCCAAAAACCACTGACTCGTCTAAGGTTTACGGTAATGGCATTGTGGCCGGTTTACCCCCTTTTGGAAGGAATAGCCAGATTGTATCTTTTCAGACACGGACGCCGCCGTTGTTGTGTCCGCAGCCCTGCAGCTGTAAAGCCCACCCTTCGGACTTTGGCATCAGCGTCAGCTGTCAGGAGAGGAATATAAAAAGTTTAGGTGATCTCCTTCCCAAACCCCCAAATGCCAAGAAGCTTCACATGAGTGGAAATTACATCAGTGACATAAGCCCGGTTGATTTCCAAGGGTTGGAGGGCTTAGATTTGCTCCATCTTGGCAGCAATCAAATTGTCACAGTCCAGAAAGGTGTGTTTTCAAACCTCACTAATCTGAGGAGACTGTATCTGAATGGAAACCAGCTTGAGCAGTTACACCCAGAGATGTTTTTGGGCCTCACAAACTTACAGTACCTATATTTGGAATACAATGCCATAAAAGAAATCTTAGCGGGTACATTTGACTCCATGCCGAACCTCCAGCTCTTGTATCTCAACAACAACGTCCTGCGGAGTCTCCCTGCCTACATGTTTGCGGGTGTCTCTTTAGCCAGACTCAATCTGAAAAACAATCACTTCATGACCCTCCCAGTGAGTGGGGTCCTGGACCAGCTGCGGTCATTGACCCAGATAGACCTGGAAGGGAACCCCTGGGAGTGTTCCTGCGATCTTGTCGCCCTCAAACTCTGGCTAGAGAAGCTAGGTGATGGAGTGGCTGCCAAAGAGGTGAAATGTGCCTCCCCTGTGCAGTTCTCCAACATTGAGCTGCGCCTCTTAAAAAATGAGATCCTGTGTCCCAAGCTTGTGGCAAGACCGCCGTTTATTCTCACCGCCGCCACCCCGGTTCTGACCTCAGTGTCGCCCGCCGGAGTTGGCAAAGCACCTCCGGGAGGTCCCGTGCCTCTCTCCATCATGATCCTCAGCATCCTCGTGGTGCTCATCGTCACTGTGTTCGTGGCCTTCTGCCTTCTAGTCTTTGTCCTGAGGCGGAATAAAAAACCGGTGGGCAGGCAGGAGGGGCTCGGGGACCAGGAGTGCGGCTCCATGTCGTTGCAGCTCCGCAGGCACAGTCACAAATCCGGCAAAAAGGGCTCCATCCCGGGGGACGACCTGGGAGGCGAGACGTTCATCCCGCAGACCATCGAGCACATCGGCAAGAGCCACACCTGCGGCATCGGACGCTCCTCGGACATGGACGCCGGGTACAAGTTTGCGGACTCGCAGAGGCAGAAGATCATCCTCCGGAACAGCGCCGACAAGGACAAGGACTCGCTCTCGCTCTCCACGCTGGAGCGCAACAAACGCCTCAGCACCATCGACGAGCTGGAGGAGTTCCTCCCCCACCGCGAGCCCAGCATGTTCATCCAGAACTTCCTGGACAGCAAGAGAGATTTCAACAGTATAGGGATGGGCGGCTACGAGATCCGCTATCCGGAGAAAACGCTGGATAAAAAGATGAAGAAGTCGTCGCTGATAGGCGGGAACCACAGTAAGATCGTGGTGGAGCAGAGGAAAAGTGAGTATTACGAGCTGAAGGCCAAGCTCCAAGGAACGCCTGATTACCTGCAGGTGCTCGAGGAGCAGACTGCGCTGAGTAAAATGTAGGGATTGTTGTGTTGGGTTTAGTGCATTGATTACACACACACACACAAGGAAGTGAGACACGCATACAGGCAGACAGACAGCCAAACACATCTGCCTTTCTCTGGTTCTTTCTCCCCCTCTGGCCACACACACACACATACACGCACACACTTCAACCCTCCAGATCTCTTGTTTTCTGTCTTCATCAACCTCTCTGCAGCCACACACACACACACACACACACACACACACACACACACACAGAAAAAGTGCCTTCTGGAAATCCTTAATGACCAATGCAGAGATGGACAAAATGGCTCCACACTACAAAAGCTATTACTAGAATCGGCGTGGATCTATTTCACAGTAAAAGACCTTCTGGATTATCCATGCCACCACATGTATGAATCCCACATACATGAACCACAGGACACCCTATGAGCAACCAGACAGTCATGTTATTATCTTTTTATTTGTGTTGCTGCTATTGAAATGGGTACTTATCATCAGATTTTTGTTGTTGTTGTTCTCGTTGTTTTTTCTCCTCCTCCTTTTGTTATCTCCAACCAAATCAAAAGGGTCTTGAAAACAGTGCTTGAGAATATAGCCCTCATTTTAAGAAAAAGAGAGAGAGGAAAAAAAAAGGAGGGCACGTCGGTTGTTGTTCTTTTGCTCTGGAAAGTATCCAACATCACCTCTTCTGGGATGAAATTAACAGAGTCTTGACTCCATGGATGCTACTTTTCTTTTTGTATTGCCGGGGATGTGTTTGTCCCTGTGGAGCCGGAGGCCGACTCTCTGCACCTCGTCTGGATTACACAGCAACCTGCTCCGGGTTAGAGCTAGAAACTCTTTTATTTGTGTGGAGGTCATGACTTGTTCTCTTTGTGTGCGAGCCATGTTAAATATAGTGTCTTCTGAATGGAGTTGTGTTTCTCTTCAAAGTTGCTACTTACAGTTCCTGTATGTTTTGGGTGAAATCTAACAGCACACACACACACACACACACACACACACACACAGTCAGAGGACGTTGTTTCTGAAAAATGATAAAAACCCAAGGATAAAAATAAAAAATAAAAAATAAATAATAATAATTACAAAGCTGCTTGCCATGTAAGCGTAACCTGGAATTTATTTTGTAAGTCTTACATTATTTGTATCTGTGGGACTGGTTTGTAAATTACAAGGAAGGGCAACATCGACACACACACACACACACACACACACACACACACACACACACACACACACACACACACACACACACACTGTACAATGGAGCATCGTCATCAAGAGACTAGAAGCCAGAATTGTCAAAACTATAATTCAACCGGTGATCCACCTCCCCTTGTCAGCTCTCAATTCGTAGTGAAAGAATTTAACAACATAGTTAATTTATTTTTCTATGCAGGAATTATTTAAAGAGTTATCGGTATTATTAAAAAAAATATATAAGAATAATCCACAAAGAGTGGAAAGGACTTGACAGCTAATTCAGGCCAGCAGAAGCGATTGAAGGGTTCTTGTTTCTCCGTTCTCCGGAGAACTCGACCCCGGGGTTGTGAAACGTGATCTGTGATGTTTCCTTTTCATTGTGTCGCACGACAAGACGAGGCCTGAGAGAAGTCTGTGAAGTCTCCAGCCGTTTCCTTATTCTTATATCTCCCACAGTATCTTGTAAAAGGTTTCTTATTAACATTATGCAACCAAAATAAATGTGCATTAAACTGGATGATGGTGAACGGGGACGAGGACGGCGACTCATTCAAGCTCTAAATGGTTCGATCCGGCAGAATCATATCATGAAAACACCATGTGCAATATTAGTAAAAGAAAAAGGAAGAAAAAAAAGAAAAAAGGAAAAGAACAAAAAAAATTGCTCGGTCATGACGGCTTCAAACAATTTTGTTTAATTTATTTAGTTTTGAGGTTATATTGTCAAGGCAGGTTCTATTTGGACATTCTTTTTCTCAACTTAACTCTCTATCCGGTCCTTATTTAAAAAGTATTGTTACGTTGAACTTCTGAGTGTTTATTGACATTACAAATGAATAGAATGTATCTTGGAAAGTATAATAAATACAATTTTCTATCGGTCATAAATCTCCTGTATATTGGTTAATTTTCTCTTGTATAATCATGTTGAAATCAAGGTATTAAAATCAGCACCTATTTGCACTGTGTCCCATATTTCTTTTAGTGCGCGTCGTCTCGGCTTCTCGAGGCTGCGTTACTCCTCCGGTTCCCCGCTTTGACTTTTCCCAGAGAACCCGTTGGGTTGAGCGCCAGCTGGGCGCCGGCTTCAGTCTAGCTCCAGCGACAGAGCGCCGTACTCGTTCATGTGCAAACAGCGGCCGCCCCTCAGGCGCCGGGACGTTTGCTTAGTGTGATCAGTTCGAGGAACGCTGCTGCTTGTTCCACCAGTCTCTGAGCTCGTGGTTTCCTCTGAGCTCGGGTCATAATTTAAGCACAACATATTCAAGCTAAAGCAAACTTCTGGAGCTTGAAAACATTTACACAATATGTGTTTATTTTCTGGTTCAGATGTCCTTGGATGGCAGGAAGATGTTATGTGATTTGCCCGTGTTGGTGTAGCCTCATACACATTCATATTATTTTTTTTGCCTCTCTTTCTGTTCTTTCCACATCTGAATATCCCAAATCGTACTTTCTGAAGCTTCCTTTTCTTCTTCTTCTGGCACAGGTATTATTGTCTAGCAGGTATCATCGCTCCATCTGTTTTTAGGCACATATCAAACATTCATGCCTGCTCCACTTTAGGGTTAAAAATTCAGATTTCCTGTTTCTGTGTTAATCCAACCTATGGGGCTTTTGGGAAACCAAGTAGCAGAAAGGATGACTCATCCGGACGCCAGAGAATTGTCCTCATTAATTATTAATACCCTTGGCAGTTCTGAACTAAAATAGGGCTGTGGTGGTGTTGGCGGTGGGGTATAGGAGTGTGATACGTCCGCCCACTCCTTCCCTCTCCCTCCTCCATCTTCCCTCCTTCCCTTTGTCATATCTCCGATCAGAGCAGAAATATCATCCGTCCACTTAAAAAAGAGAAGAATAAAGACTGGCTGGAAAAGTGTCTTTTCAGTCCAACGTTTTACTGCAGTGACTTGGCTCCTGGGCAGGGTTCTGTTCCTGGAGGCTCCAGGGGGGTTCAGGGGCCCTTCAGGGGCCGCCGTGGCATCAGTAGAAATAGAGTACAGTACAGTGAGAAGGAGTCTGGTGGTTTTCTTAGTTTTTCACTTTCTTTAGAGACAGTCATGGCATTCTGTTCTAAACTCATAACGGTCATGACTCAGAGGACATTCTTGGGGAAATGCTGCTGTGTTGCTGTGCTTGAATGCGTTATGTCTGGGATTGGCCACAAGGGGCGCTGTGAGCTAAGGACACAGCAGAGAGATGGTGTCACGGGGCTGCGGGAGGATTGCTGTTGTCTGAGAGACAGAGAGGAAATACATATGTGTAATGTATTCTATTTCTGGCATTGTCTTAATCTGCCCTCTTTTATTCTGGGAATGTAAAGGTGAAGAACATTTCAGAGGATGGTTTATGAGGATTTTATCAAAGTCTACAAGTGAATTATTTTCTATTTTGCACAGCAGATGTGACTCTTTTCATTGGCACTTTAGGATGCCTTTTTTATTTTCCTTTCTGGTTGGTGCTGGATTATTAGTCTGCTATTGACTGATCACACACTGAACACACACCTTGTATGTGGGTCCAAACTCAGGGTTATGAGATAAATGGAAACCTGGCAGATTATTTATTTATTTGATGTGATGTAGTTTAATTTGCATTGTATTATATTGTAAACCAAGCAGTTAAGAAATAATTCACTTTTTGAAATTAGACATTTACGCCAATAGAGCTGCTTTTACAATTACAAGAGAGAATACACTGGTTATTGTTATGAAGACATGCTTGTGTTGTGTGCAAATGTTACTACAATATGCACTCTTAATGAACTCTTTTCAGTTCTCTTCTATTTTCTTTCTTGTTTTGCTGTACATCATTCTATTTATATTCCGTATTATCATTATTTAAAATAATGGAATAATAGAGGAATAACGCATTTATAAGGTAAAAGAGAAAGAGACAACATAAACAAAACATAACTCATTCCAATATTGTATTAATGAATTAGCACTTGTAGAAATATCTTTCCTTCAGTGTTATTTGTGTATTATAACACAAACCGTCACTTAACACAGCTGCTCCCAGACTGCTGTCTTTGGGAACCGAACATGAACATGTTGTGTCTACAGTGTAGAGGTCAGAGCTCGTAGACGGACCGTTCTACACTGAATTTGGGAAGTAAATAACCAAAAATGGCAATTTGAAACGTGAATACAATTTGGAACACTTATTTTTTTCGACAGTTGTCATTGATAAAAAATATCTCTTGTTTTTCCTTTCATCAAGGTATAAATATTAGACAGTTCTCCATGACCTCAAAACTCATTGAAAAGTATTTCTGTCAAAAAGTGATTTCTTCACCATTTTAACCCAGATTTTTCCTTAATTTAAAAGAATATAAGTTATATGTTACCTATGCTTGTTTGAGTGAAACAAGAAAAGAAGTTTGTTTCATAGTTGGAGTATTACAGCAAATGTAAAGATTCAAAAGACTTTTTAATTACATTGCATCTTCCAAAAACGCTGTCTCATTTATTGGTATTTTTAATATTGAGCTAAATTTCATTAATATGTGTTTGCCAATGTCATGCGTACTTTCTCATTTCACAACATGTTCATATCCATGCGGTGCATTTAGGTTTTGTGTTTATACTTTTTAAAGAAACCAGGCACAATTCGTTCCCATTAATGTATTTATTGTATACAAGTTAATCAGAAGAATACTGAAACTCAATTGTGTTATTCAGCACAGTGAACATCAACACAGTGATCCATTATTGTTGTACCCTAGTGCAGATTGAAGAGGCACTCCAGCCATTTTACACAGGAAGGTCAGTCTCTTTGTCACAAGAAGAGCTATTGAACCTGTAGAAACAATTGCGTAATGGGTTCTGTGGTTCTCGAGGAGCTTTGTCAAGTCTGAAATAAAGAACCTTGATGATATTACCAAGGCTTAAGACTTCAGCTATGAACAGTGGAGTTTGGAAGCGGAGGACATTTACCAGGACATTTGTTCAATGACCCTCAGCGTCTGATAGCGACCCCCTCTTTAGTCTCTACAAGACCAGCACTCCAACGTAAACCCTTCTGCATCATCATTAGACAGTCATAGCGACTGGAAGGAGAAACAGCGAGAACGTACTCGTAGGGCGGTTGGGAAGGGAGGTTGGACGAGTTGAACAAACACAGGACTTCCGGCCCTGAGATCAATGTTTGTGTCCTGAAAGCAAGTCAACATTGACAAAATCTACTGTTGATCTTGTCTACCCCAGTTACTTAACCAACCTACTTATTTTAATCCAAACTATGGGCTTTTCTAAAACCATACCAAGTGGTTTAGTTGTGTAAGAGAACCTACAAAATTAAAAAATTAAAAAGTAAACCCACATAGGAAGTTTATTTAGAAAAGGGACGATATACACGTAACGAGCGGAAATTGCTTTTTCTGTAAACACGGAAGTTTATTTAAAAAAAAAAAGACTATGCATGTGTGGAGTGGAAACTGACATGTTCAAAATTGACCCGAACCATTTCTGTACTGACCAAACCAATGGAACCAATTGCAAACCAATGAATGCCTGGAATAACAGGAAGGAACAGTGCAATGGTTTTCACAATAGTAACTTGTGATGTAAAGCACAAGGAAGTAATTTCTAATGAATGTGCTAAAACATTTAAAACCAATGGAATGGTTCTAATATTGGGGCTTGAAGCACACCTTTATGTGACAATGGATCTCATGTTAGTTCCATAAGTGTGTACAAGGTCAAGAGTGAATTCCCTGTATCTTAGCACTGTTGTGATGTTCCTGTTAGAATCTGTTGTGATCATTTTTTGTTGTATTACATGTTTTCTGAAAATGTACGTTTAAATATGTAAATTGTCCATCTTATTGATTATGGACTAGTTTGAATACATTCCAGAATAGAAATCTGAGCATTGGACAAACCCAGTTTCCACATTATTGTTTCATTTTCTTGAAGATTTTTAAAGAAGGAACTTACAAAACAAAATGTTCTAGAAATCAGGCTATGAATGATGGATGAACACACCCCTCCTTTCAACCCTTCATAATATGTAAAGACATGAAACTGGAAAGTTAGATGTAAGTGCTACTGAGGTGTATATTTACGGCATAAAAATATGTATTGTAAAATGCCATACGTTTTAAAAGACACGACAGGAGAATAGTATAAACAATATTTAATAGTCATCATCGTGAAACTTCCCCAGTTTATTACTTTCATTAAGACATTTTCTTTCATGCAGTCTTTCACATTGTAAGCATTGACTCCCACGTGTGTCCCTGGTTGCGCTGGATGCATGAGTTGTTTGCTGAAGCTACACTGTCACCGCCCCTTTTACACCATTTTAAGCTGTGGTGGCCCCACGGCGGCTGAAGTCCAACAATGTGCTCAGGAATGGGCTTTTACTTTGGCATCCGCCTCAGACAGGCGGACATTTGAGGTGGGATGAAAGGGGATTGAACCATCCCCCCTCCCCGGTTGTTACAAATTACTCAATGCATCCCCAATGAGAGGAACACAATGCCACGGCCTCCCCACCAGCTGCCGCATTAAGCATTGGACAAATCCACCAGAGCTGCTCTGTTGTGGCTACCCGGCTGCCATTTAGGGTCTTTCACGAAAGCCCGGTCTCTCTCCGCGTTGAGGCCTTCCCAACCTCCAGAGAGTCAACGTCTCAAGTGATGACTCACACGAGGGCGTGTGTTGCTTTTTATCACCTGAGGTCATAAACCTTAAGTGCTGCTGTAAACGTCTTAAAAAACACAAGACAGCAGCATCGTGAGATGTGCTCAAATTTTTCTTCTTGCTTTAATTTAATGCCACATATTAAAGACCATACTTAAGGTTGAATGTCACAGACCCTCCAGAGCCTATTTGGCCTCGGTGTCCACACCATTAAATTAATTCCATTTCCCCATTCAAGTTCTGTCCTTTAAATATTCTTTTTTTGCAAGAGCTTCGTCCGGAAAGGATATTGAGTTCCTGGCCAAAATTAAAAAAGAAGAAGTGTCACCTGCTCTCACAGAATAATTGTGAGAATGAAAGTCACCATCATATCCTGTCTTTAAGGTTTTCTCTTCAAACATGTTTTTGTTTTTAACCTCAGGAAGCATCATTTATTTTGAGAGAATCCTGTCCAATGACTTCTGCTATCCAAACATTGTTTCACACAACGCATGCAGGCCTTTTCTTCTAAAACACAATGTACAGTGGGACTGGAAAAGGTTGTGTGTTCACTTTAAAATCGACAGGTGTATGGAATGTCTCATTTCCAATGTGTGAGGATTGGAAATGTATGCTTAGTGTTAATTAGTTACATTTCCAAGGTTAAGGTTAAGCACTAATTATGTCTAAATTGTTGTCTTCTATAGACTGTGTGGGCCACAGTGTAGATAAGCAGCCGCTACACTACCTGTAATGTAATCGCTGAGGGTTCGCAAGCCGTCGATGTACATCCATTAAACTCAAACTCTGACTCCCGTTTGCACCGTTGTCTTCCGGCAACAGTTCACATGACACACCTAGAAAGGTGCACTCAGTAGACCGCAGATCTCCTCCGGGTTTGTGTGCAACAATTACCCCCCACCCCGTCTAGACACTAAGGTGCTGTAAATACCTTCATTCAAAGAGAAAAACAAGTGACAATGTATAGGCAATTGGCTCAAAGTCATTGTCGAGGATCAAATTATTTCAATGTATGCCAAAAACTAAATTGACCTACCCAAGCTGTCGGCCCGCGTCGCAGCGGCAGAGAAACGGTGATGTACTCACAGGGTTCAGACACATGTTGACCAATGGATTTCCATGACTTTTCCATGACTTTAAACCAAATTTCCATGACCAAACATTTAGTGAAATATTGGTGTAAACATGAAAAAGTGAGAAAATGTAGTATTTAAACTAACAATGAGAATTCTAAGCATACAGTAAACCTTAAATGACACAAATGAATGAGACAATAGTTTGATTAAAAGAATAAACATTTCTATAGATGCCTGTATGTATGCCTGCTTATATTTTGAGTCTTTATTTTAAAAGCATATTAATTATTTCAAACTCAGCGTAAATGAACGTCATGGACACATGAATATAACACATTTACATGACGTTTACAAAACCTTTGGGATTTTATTTTTTTCAAGGACATTTCCAGGCCTGGAAATAACCATTTTAAACTTCCATGACTGTTCCAGGTCTTCCATTACTATAAGAACCCTGACTCAGCAGTGTGTGTACTGGTAGTTCCATTAGCTGTGTACTGGTAGTTCCATTAGCTGTTAGCTAAACATACCAGAAAACTGTCCAGCGGACATTTTGAAATGTCATAGCAAGAGAGGCGGTGGCTCAGTTCCATCAAGTCTCACAGTCAGCCATGACAGTGAGACTTGATGCCATTTTGAATGTATTGAATGCACCTGAGTGTCTCCTGCTGTGACGAGCCAGACGTCTGCTGTGGGTTCATCCCAAGTCTCCTTTGAAGGAGTTTAAGTCTGCACACGTGAGCATTGTACTAATACTAATACTACTAATGCAATAATGTACTAATACTAAGACACACAGTAATTATTACTGCCAGAGCAGCAGGGTTGTGTCTCTATAGCCCGTTGCCTGTATTCTGTATTTATGCTGTGACCCATTTAGAGGCTACAAGATCGATTCTACTGGCAGAATGCGTTTTGGTTATTTATTCATCATTCACATCTGTATTTATTGATGGTCTAATTATGAAGTCATTATTAAATAAGCCAGGATATGATTATGGTGACATTTGAACACTGGAAAGTATTTATTAGGATAAGTGTTTCGGGGGGAAATTGAAATGATGTAACTCATCAAACCCAACACTCAGGAATTATCTGCCTTCCGTGACTGAAGGCAATGACGATAATGTAAAAACGGCTTCTTGCTGACAGACAGACTCTCCTGCTCTCTCTAGACTTTAGCTGTATCCGACATAACAGTTATGAGGGAAATGACAGATCATGAAATGACAAATATTTCTCAAGAAGAAAGTTGTTTGTGGTCCTTCTGTTGAATTAACATACATTTTAACCAGATGATGATGGACCATGAACAAATCAAATGTAAAACTGGAGACTGAGAGTTTATTTAGTGATCTTTTTTCACACTTGTATGGAACTTCAGTGATGTTGAGGAAAAACATCAGATGAGTCCGATCGGCTGCAGCCTGCGTGTCGCGGTTAAAGAACCTCGCTGTGTCCCAGTTACATCCCACTCTCCATCACAGTTCTGAGGAACTTTTTTGAGCACATCGTGAGTTCCCACTGGATAAGTGACTAAATTGAGTCTGAAGACTGAAGTCCAAAGACTCAAAAAGAATTGTGAAGAAGAAAGTATCAAATCTGTTATTTTTAATTAGCGGTGACATTCTAAAGTTTCCAAACTGACCCTTTTTTTATTGCAGACATTCAGAATCGTCCTAGCAGGAAAAAGCAACAGGCGTGACACATTTAGTTAACGATGGCTCAGTTATATCAGACAGATACCAGCACCTTGAAACATTATTAATGCTGTCAAATCCACCAAAAGACCTATTAGTGTGTGCTAAATGTATACAGGATCTACTGTATGAGTTGCAATTATCATGAAGTCAATGTACCACTATCACAGTGAAGTCATACTTTTACACGTAGAGATTTTGTGTTTGATAACGGGGAATAGTTTTATTTTGTGAATGCCAGCATTCCTTTTAAGAAGTATGTATGTCTAACCACACATACTGTAGTGGTTCAGCCTTTTGTAGAAGAAAAAAAAAAGTTCTTGCATAGTAAGTAGCAAATACTGTCCTCGGGAAGATGCGGTGCAGTGAAGGTGTACAGTCTCCCTCAATGCAAATCAAGCAAAGTACCATTAGCTCACAATTATACTTCAGTAAAGTACTTGATGTACTTGGCTACTTTACACCTGTGAAGCTCTAAATCACAGTCTTTTTTTAATAATCGCACTTAAGCAGCCGAAAGCCTCGAAAGCCAAGAAAAACCTTACAATTTGACAGACGAGCCTCGAAAAATGGTTGTTAAACCAATCCGCGTTAGCTAGGGGAGCAACCGCGTGCGAGCGTGGGCTGTGATTAATGTGCTGCCGTCTCATCTGGGTGCAGAGCTACACCTGTTTCTGTTTTATTACACTGATCGATGTGAGATCGATGAAGGCAAGGGAACGATTGCAGAGAAGTAGAGGAGACATACTTTAGACCTCTGGGACTCGAGGACTCTAGAGGTTGCTTGAGCATGTGTGTGAATCTGTTTTCCCTTTGCGAGACATCTTATGCGGGGAGAATATCAGAGGCTCTGCTCGTCCTCTCGCTAATCAATAGCTCGTATTTCATCGCGGAACCTGCAGCTCCCTTAATAATGCAGCTGAGTGGGGTTTCCTTCACAGGATCTGGTCAAATAGAAATGTTCGTACGATGCTGTCAATGTCCGTCTTTTGGCTGCCTACCATCCCCTTTCACGCAATGAGGTCCGCAATCAAAAACATGTAAAGTATTTCTGTTTGTTGCTACGTACCTCATCCTCCTGGCTTTTTTAATTCTTTTTATTTTTTAATATCCTTTTTCTGAAACAGTCTTCTGAGAAACATCCTTAAGAGGGAAATACACAACAGATATACACTCACCAGCTGGTCAAATATCACCGCTTCAGTCATCAGCCCCACGCTTCAAATCATGATGCTCTACGTACCCCTCAGGTATCACAATAGTGTGTCTTCAAAATAGACTCCTGCGTTCACAGGAAACCTACTGTTTCCGATCTTTACTTTGTTTATAGTTTTGCTTACAGAGTTACAAAAACAATATTGTGTTTGGGTTAAAATAAGAACAGTTTGTCACCTAAAATATCTACTTTTTGGTGTTTTTCTCGTTAGTAAAGAATGCGAGTTACGTAACACTGAAAGTCTTGCCTTTTTTGTCCATTTCACTATTAATACATGTATACGATAACTTTAGTTACTTTTCAGATTCATAATACCAATTATAATCAACAAATAAATTGTGACTATTACTATGGATTAACATACATCTGTATTCATCCCTTGGTGAAATTCACAAGCTACCCAACAGCATATCAAGAGATGCAACCTTAATTAAGGTGATCAACACATTAATGAATCAGGATTTATAAGTCAAAAATATAATGGACAGTATACTGGAATGAACCAATGTGTATTTCTCCTCTGTCGTATTGCTACTTTTACTCAAGCTAAAGATCCGAATACCTCTTCCACTGCGTTGACAGGTGCTCTCTAATGACTGGGACACCAAGCAGCTCATGGGACAGTACCACCTTAAACCGCCTGCGGTTACAGCTGCAATCATCCCGCCTGCCAATCTATCTTGTTTGCCTTTCTTCACATCCAGTCCTCGTCTCATTTCCCTGTCTTTTCTCTTTGCTATACCTGAGCTGAATTATGATCCGTAGTCTTCCCTGATACATTGTGATTGATTGGGCTTTCCAGCTAACTAATGAATTGGCCCCTCAAGGACATGCAGCGGGCCAGCGTTGGTATTAATGTGGACTCTGCTGAAGGCAGCTCAAAGACTCCTGACACCACAGATTTAGCGCTTACAGTGTTTATTTGGATTTGGCTTTAGCAGGGGGATTGTTGGGGTTTAATTTTATAAATAGCTACCAATTGCATTCTAATGGTTCTGTGCATATTGTCTGATAGAGACATGCTGCAGGGACATTATGGTCTTCCTGTTTTGTTGTGATGATATGGCAAATCATGTATATTAATATACAGGTAATAGTGCAGTAGTCCCTCGCAATATTGACTGGAATATATCTTGTATTTTAAAACATCCATTTAGTTTCCTTCTAAAACTGTGAAATGGTTGATATGCCTTGTGTGTATATGTATCAATATGTTTACATTAAGAGTATATAAAATGTGCAATGTGACATGTCCCATCAGAATGACGGGTCCACACTTAAGTATCTCGAACTCTGCAGTTAAATGGGAGTTTGTATGGGTCAGACCAAACTGTGTTCTCCCTTCACGTTGTGCAAGGGAAACAGTTGTACTTTTAAACACATAGTTCACATTTTGAATTGAAACCAAACTACTATGTTAGGTTTCAGGTAAATATCACGTTTTGGGTAAAAATTATGTTCGTTATGGGTTGTTGTTAAGTTAAACTACGATTTGTATGCAAGTTATGTGCTTAACTTAAGTTTCTTAAGTCAGAGAGTAAGTTAAATTATGTTACGTACATAACGTTAAGTTATTTACATCAATTTAAGTTTACTGTCACAGTCCTGTGTCTGTCGACCCATCCATTCACCCCCGACCTCCTCCACACATGGACTTTGGTTCTCTTTCTACTACGTCACCTGACCTCACCTTTGGCTCCGTCATAAATGCTATGGCCGCTCACTTGGTCGTCTTGTGTTTGTATCTGTGATCGACCACGTGACTAGACTAGCCTTCTGAACCTACTAGTAGGTGTAGCTTATATCTACAAGGCTGATAACCACCGATAAAACCTGTTCAGTCGGTTTAGAATATTCAAAGTGTGTGTCCACGGAGCGTGTTGCTGTATTTCTGCTTGCTGTTTTGTTCTTGCAGCCCTCCATTCGGGCGCTCTACAGCCGTCAGAGACCAAAAAAGCCGTTTTGGAGACCAAAAAAGAGTTAAGAGAAGAGTGACAATTAGACTAACTGCTTACAATGGCATGATGTGTTTTAAGCTCGTGCTGATGCTCCATAGAGCCAACATGCTTGTATCAATGCAGCATTGAATGACTCTTATTAGCTACTTTATTTTACATGTTTGCACTCACACCATGGTTAGCTTGTATATCCTTATACGCATAAGGTATTAGCCTCCTCAGAAATAAACGTACATGTCTACAAGATGCAATTGAGCCCATGAACATGTATCAAGACTGTGTATGTGTCGGATTATTTTACCGATATCCAAACCAACTCCTGCCGGTCTCCAGTGGATGAGCATCATGGAAATGAGCAAACAATCAGCCTTAAAAACAGCTGTATGTTTTCATTTCCAGCATTTGACGCAGTCCACATTTTGGGAAGAAGTGATGGAACCAACCACCAAGAGACCACATTGATTTAATATGACTGAAAATGTAAAACAAATGAGTGGCTGTGATTATTGCACTGTTGGATTGCACTCTCTTTAACTCCCTACTTCCCCCTGCCCTGCTGCAATAGATCAACATAATATATGTTTTGCATTCATCATCTGCTTCTATGTGTGTTTATTTAATTGTGCAGAGTGCAAACTGAATCAGCGACTGCTGTGATGGTTTGGTGTGTGGGTCCAATGAGGCGTTGCTGCATTTTACTCACTCTAATGGAGCTTTTTACAGTGCTGATGTTGGGCATCCCATCTGTTTGGTCAAATGCAGAAAACAACATTTGCCATTCATTGAATAATTCTCAGGATGTTTGTCATTGTTTCGTGTCAAACAACAGCTCGAGGATGGTAAACGGCTACTTTTTCTTGTTCTCTGCATTATGTGATGCAATTGCTAGAAAGCGTATTGATGACACACTTTCCAAGCAATGAAGTGGAATATGGATCCGTGCCGTTTGCTGTCGATCAGAGGTAGAACAATCAAGATGAAGATCAATGTCAACGTGCATCTTGTTTGAAGAAAGACGTCAACCTGTAAGTCTGTGTGTGTGTGTGTGTGTGTGTGTGTGTGTGTGTGTGTGTGTGTGTGTGTGTGTGTGTGTGTCATATCTCCTATGATGGTAGGCAGAAAGAGGGCACGTTTGTCTTTGCAGCACCTTCAATATTTGTTTCTGCTCTCTCGCCTATTACATCATTGTTTGGTTTTAAATATTCAGAATGTCAAATTAAAACCCCCAGAGTGACGGTGATGTGTCAAACAAAGCTCGTAACTGCTAATTCAACCCACTGTTTCAAACTGAGATGCTGTGCGTGGATTTGAAGAACATTTGAACACCTGTGGTATATTATGTAAGCAAGATTC
>JBAMJR010000025.1:1052500-1072500 GCA_038501785.1 Myoxocephalus aenaeus
GAAAGTGCCTTCCCTTTTCCAAACTGTTGCCAATGAAGGCTTTCCAAATGGGTCAGAACCATCCGAAGGGGCCGGATTTGGTATAGATGTGCTTTTGTTAAGGAATAGGAATCATTCAAATCTGCTTTTTACTGTTACATTGGCTTAAACTTCCCAATCTACATAACTGCAAAGGGCAGGAGAGTGAACTTGCAATCGGCAGCTCATAACTGTGAATGTATTGTGTCTCACTCAATAAAATGTGCTTTTCAATTAGCCTCAAACAAAGTGTGTAACCGTCAGAAAGATAAAGCAGCTGTTTTTGAATAACCTAATGGTCGAATGAAAAGCCAGACATTGTGTCAAGAAATTGATGACATCACGAGTTGGTCCACGGTGTGAAGTCCTGTGGGCTCGTGGTATTTTTATTGGAAAATAAATAAATGAAAAAACGCAAACTCAAGGCTTCCAGCTGTGAATTACAAAACGTCCACGTATGCCAAATAAGCCACTCTGGGTGCTTCAGTGTTCAGGAGTTGTTCCATTATTCACAGTCTGAGCAGAAGCTCCGGGCTTTGTCTTTTTGACAGCATCATACAGCATCGTTCAGCTGAAGAAGCTTGTTCCGAATTGTACGATATAACTGACGTGGTAACCCACACGTCGGGAAGCATCAGTGTGCATGGATTTGTCAACGTTTTTCAAGATGCTCAGGCCTCGTGGGCGAAGCTCACACGATTCGAGGAGCAAGCCGAGATGAGAGAAAACGTGCCAGACCGCCTCATCCGAGAGGGTTGAATCGTATTGCAAAGCGCCTCGGTGGTCGTTTACGCCGGTATTTAGAGTGTTCCACGCATTTTAAAACCAAGTGTAAACAGGGTATGAGAGAACAGAAACAGGCAGCGTTGGAAGCACACAACCTACTGGACAATAAATGAGGACTTTCAGGTAAAAACAGAACGTTTCCCAAATAAATGTGATGAATAAACACAGCCCATCTGTCATTAGTTTGATTACACATCCCACTGGATATAACTCCTCTTCAGAGCTCATCTTTCCATCTCTCTCTTCTCGATGCTGGTCTTTTTATCTGCCTCTCACCGGCTCTCCAAGAGGCCTTTGGCTTTAGCACCAGTGCTGCATCTAAAATTACCACTCTCCAAGTGGGCCAAAGAGATTTAGATTCCACTGCTCTGATGTGTAGGTGCCCCGGTTGCTGAGTTGGAGAGCTCCTCGCGTTATGCTTCACATATTGAGACAATTCTTATCACACCGGATCTGATGCGGAGACATCAGACACTGTGTTGGGGTCACAGTGCAAGACCACAACACCTCCAGACCCGGGAAACAGGTTTGATCGCGTCAGAGTTGAAGGGCGCCATTCGACTTTCACTCTCAAATCAAATGAAAGTCTGCCGTTGTCTCAGGAACTTGGTATTCTCTGCAACAGTTTCAGGATGTGAAAGGTTTGTATTCAACATGAACTCATGTTAATGTAAAATGCAGTGGGCCTGCATTGTTAATTAGATAAAGAGAGTAGAACGTGCCATAGAGCTCTAAGAGACATTGGTACTAGAACCTACTGTATATCGACACGAGGATGAGAATTACTGTGTTATAACTGATATTTTGAAGTAAGCTCCAGGCAACACATTTAATAAGTATAACTAAGGACCCTATTTCTAAAAAAAACACACAGGCAGGTGTGGGTCTAGGCTAGGGCAATACTTGACTGCAAATGGTCCCTCTCTTGGTAAATGCTCATGTCTAGCAAACTCCAAACCTCCGTTTTGGAACTTCTGTTGATCATTTGTCTACAAGCCCAAGCTCAGATAACCCTGATGACATCATCCAGGCTTATTTTCTCCAACTTGCCAAAGCTCCTGCAAAGCCACAAAAGACCTTCACAGTATTACACTGAGTATTACTGCATCAAAGCTGGATTACCAACTGTGCAAAGTGGGCAACTATCCTGTTGTCTCAAGCCCCCCGGGGGCCACAGATGTATTGCATTCAAACTGGTTTTGATGACGTGATTAAGACGACGAATGAGCGTCTGCTGAGCAGCCACCGATTAGCTGTGTGTGTGTGTGTGTGCGTGTGTGTGCGTGTGTGTGTGTGTGTGTGTGTGTGTGTGTGTGTGTGTGTGTGTGTGTGTGTGAGAGAGACGTATGATGAATTGCTTTACAATCAGGGGAGTTCAGAGGACGGATGTGTGAAACAAACACAGGACTTTCACTCAGGTGACCGCTGTTCGTGTCTTGTCTGAAACCAAATCAGCGTTGACTTATAATAACGGCAGATACATAACAAGTATATTTATTTGAACTCTGAGCACAGTCTTTGAACCTGACCTCGTAGTTCTGTTGCCTAAACATAACAAAGTAAACGTAAATGAAGTCAAGTTTATTTTGAAAAGACACTACTGCATGAAACTAAATGTCCTCACATGAGGCAGCTTGGTGAGAGGCTGCCGTTGAAAAAGCATGTAAACAAGACAACTTTGGAAGTAACTGGGAGTAACATGTCTTCTTTTCTGGTCGAGGCTGAGAGCCTCCTTACGTTTCAGTCACTCCCATACTGATCCCATTGTAATGCTTTGGCCTGAGGTATGAGGCAGCAGAGCTACCTGGTTAGGTTTAGGAACATGTCATGTGTTGGGTTAAAACAAGTGTATTTGTTCCATAAGAAGAGTAGGGTAAATTAAGTCAGTGGGCCGACGTCCTGCGTCCTGTTTGACACATCAATCGTCCATATCGTATTTTCCCCCATGGTGCTCAGCTGTAGGAACGTTGATAAGATGAGTGGGACCGTTTGTCGGGAATCACCAATCGATGACTTCCAGATCTTCTCTGCTTCAAAGGGGCAACATGGAGCATTCAGTTTGAATCCAGGGAGGACATTAGCTCGCCTTTTGCTCCTTTAGTAAGCCTTTTCTGATCAGTCCTATATTTTGATCCGACAGGGACACATTCAGAGTTAAATTCTGAGCCTTTTCTCATTTTTATTTCTTTTTTTCATTATTCATATTCAGCCGTCTCCAAAAAAATCAGACAAACTCGGATGCAAGATTAACTACCAAAGACATATTTTACAGGACATAATACACCTGTGTCTCTTAAAAAACGGCAACCTATTTGTGTACTCTTCTGAACTTCTTCTGAACTTTAGGTTTTGGATATGAACTTTAGTCTGTTCTCAACCTTTGTGTTGTTAGGGTCGGGTTCGACCCAGTTATAAAAATACGATTTGCTTGATTGGTTGTTGTTTGTTTGACCTTGCAAATCTATATTTTGTGTTATGACTTGTTCTGCTTTTCATTTTGTGTTTGTATTAAAGTTCTATTGCTGAAAAAATTACTTTTTAGCCTTTTTCTTGAAGTAAATATATATGGGTCGAAATTGACCCGTAACACCATAAGTGTTACTATAGTTGATAATATTAAAATGAAAACATAAATAAAACAGATGTATTTAAGAGATGTGTTCTAATACCCCTCAGTAATAGTCAGGTAACACAACAACCTTTTATTTATTTATATGATTCTCTTGAGCTTCATTTTAACATTTATTTAATAGAAATCAAGGTATCCTGACAAAGAAAAGGCCCAGAGGCCCACACCAAAAGTATTAAAACATACACCAATATGTTCATGGATAAGGAAGCCTAACAAGGTAAGACATGGGTCAAAACCGACCCGTTAACACAAGAGATGCTAACAGAAAGCTAACACAAGAGATGCTAACAGAAAGCTAACACAAGAGGAAGGTTAATTCCATGTTGGTGGCATCAACACACGCTTCCCATTTCTCTCCAGCAACGCACCTTTCCACACCTACTGTTCTCAAACACGTGTTGTTGTTTTTTTTCTGGCGTGAACATCGGAACATAAATCAAAAGAGAGAAAGAGAGAGAGAGAAACAACAACAACAGAAGACTGGAAGGGTATGAATAAATAAGGGATCTGCTCCCCAGCTGCTTTCTGGGGATTGTCTGAGCAAACAGCTAATTAGCTGACTGACATGGCGGCCGTGTCACATTTCCAGGGTAAACACGAAAGGCGATGGAGGACAGGCTTTCTAAGATATTCCGACATACCGTCTCTCAGGCTGGTGACGGCTGACTACTACTACTATTGGGTCTTTTCCGAAAACCAAATAGGAACACGTGATATTTCCACGGCCGATGAAAGTCCGATCATTATCTGTGAACAGCTTAATCCCTCTCAAAGACAAACAAACTAAGACATTAGGCTGACGCCACACATTTCGAGTGTCAGCACTCACTTTTGGATTTGGAAGATAGTTGTTCACGGTTATTCATATTATTCATATGTTATTCTTTTTTTATTGACTTACTCAAACCTAAGGAATAGCATCTATGGTCCCTTCACAACCACACGACTTTAGTATTCTCATAATAGCGTACACTTAAACTGATATTGATGTTTTTCTTCGGTGGGCCTTTATTTTAGGTGTTTGAAATAGTTTTTCCGAGCGATCCCCTTTAGGTAACTCACTGACTTTGGAACTGGACCTCATAAACCCCACTTAAACAAAAAACCTGTCCCTTTAGTTGATAGTTATGACCAAACATAAAAGAAAAGCACCTAACCCAGGATGCAGAAGCCCTTCCCTTGCCCTCCAGTGTGACCTGAGGCTCATGTGAGCGACAGCATCATCCTCTCCCGTCATCAGCGACATCGTCAGAAGGAGCAGAAGACGGGACGCCGGTCTCGCTCCCTGACCCGCGACACCGGCGCCTCGAGGCGGTGGAGAAGTCAACCGGACTTGTTGTTGTTTTCAGAGACGTGACACCTGAGCTCAGCTAATGGGTTCGCGGCCCCATCCTTGAACTCTCTCGTCCTTCCATTCCCCTCATCTCTCCATCACCCCCCCCCCCCCCCCCCCCCGCTTAACTGTCCTCCTCTTCCACAACCTGCCTCCACCGTCACCTTCGTCCCTCCTCGCTCATTTCATCCCTCCTTTTTTTTCTTCTCTCTTCTCGCCTCCTCTTCCTCACCCTTCCAACCTTTCCTTTCAGAGATGCTTTCAATATTCTCTCTAAGTCTGTCGGTTATGCCACCCACCCACACACACACACACACACACACACACACACACACATACACACACTGTCCTCTTATTTCCCGTCAGCCCAAGCCCCATTTGACCTTAGTAAATGCAGCCATAGAACGCCTATTGATTTATGCATACAGATGTAGTGTGTGTGTCTCTTTGTGTCTCTGTGGGTGTCTGTGTGTGTGTGTGTGTGTGTGTGTCTTGTTCACCCTTCTCAATGTCACATGCTCGTTAGCTTCCCAAGTCCCTTTCAGAGTGTGTGTGTGTATCAAAAATACAAGAGTGAGTGTTAAGTGCATGCTGTTTGTTTGTGCATATATATATATATATATATATGTGTGTGTGTGTGTGTGTGTGTGTGTGTGTGTGTGTGTGTGTGTTTGCTCGTCAGGCCCCGTGTGTTTGAGATGGAGAGGGTGTTGCCAGGCCGCTCCTCTGCATGCACAATCACCCGGACCCCGACATCGCCTTGATGGACGCTCCTCCGCCCAACCGGGCGCCGCGATCGGGACAGGGCCGCGCTGTGATTGGCTGATGAAGGAGACGGATGAACCCAGAGGGGGGGCTCTCGCTCCCATGCTGAATAATGTAGCTGCTTGTTTGATGAAGAAGGAAGCGAGGGGATGACAGAGAGGCATGTTGGAGGGCGGTGGTATCGAGCAATCTGGAAAATTAGAGTAAATCATAGGAGCAGGAAATCCAATCTGCATGAAGGGAGAAATGAAATGAGAGGAGAGGAAGCAGAGGGGAGGATACCAACATGAGGAATGAAGTGCAAGCAGGACACGAGAGGGGGAAAACACAACCAAACAATCAATATGGGTCAGACGATGCAAAATATGAGAGAGAGGCTTAACACTCTGGGGTCTGTGGTCATTTTCTCGTTTTACATAATTTTTAAATGTCCCTTTTCAAAGTCACTTGCATATGATACGTACTCATGTGTTGTATATCAAAAATTACAGAACAATCTCAGCTATCTATATAATGAGGCACCATTGTCCCAAGGCACAAGTGTAAAGAGAAAATATGACTAAAGCTGAAAAATGTAATCTTGATTTTGGAAATCTTTCATATTTGTTGTGAAAACATAACTTTACTCAGGTGGTATATCGGTTTTGGTGATGGAAATGTGTTTACCAAAGGTCTTAGGTTCACAAAACCAGTGGAATATATGAATACAATGGTAGACACACGTAAATAAATGTCTAAAATCAAATGTATAATTATATGGTGGGGATGATGAGCTGTGGCTGGCTTTGCGGCCTGCTAGGTGATGTGTTGGCAGGCAGACGGACAGGGAGACTGCTGCAGCGATGCTGCATGTTGTCCTCTGGACCCTCACAGCTCTGAATCCACTCTTTAAAATACATTAATACAGTCAGTATGAGTTCACTGATAGAAAGTAATGATTAGACACCGACGTGTAAGGAAGATCCAACACTGACTATGCTCAGACACTGCATGAGCTAGCTACGTGCAAACATTGCTAAAGCTAATAGATCCAACTATGCTCAAGGCATGAGCTAAAAATGCACAACGTTAGTTACAGCCTTACAAACACGTAACTGAGATCCAACACTACTAATCGTACTAAGTTCACTGTAAGAAAGTTAACGGTGATAGAGACAACAGTTGATTATGCACCGTTCAGTCGTAGACACGGACGATAACATCCAACACGGCACTATGGAGTGACGTGCTAATGCTAAGCTATCGTCAACAAACAAACGTTATTTACGGTCTTACAAACACATAATGGAGGTCCAACACTACTGGTCGTACTATGTTCACTGTAAGAAAGTTAACGGTAATAGGGACAACAATTGATTACGCACCGTTCAGTGTCACAGAAACGCTGTAGCCAGCTATCTGGCCCGTTAGCTCCGGCTAGCTCCTTGTTAGCGAATCCTTCAGGCTCTGAAGCTGCGCCGTCTGTCCATCGTCTCCAAGATAGCTTTGCTCAGGACTCTTTGCTTGGCATCTTCTGACTCACACTGAAGCTTTGCACGCGTCATACGACATGTCCATGTTTAGATGCTCAGACGCGGAAGTGGAAACCATATCCGCCAGATTTGAAACCATATCTCTGTGACGTATTAGAAGAAAGAAAGAAAGAAAAGAGGAGGAAAGAAGACAGGAGAGACTCTCATTCTCTGTCTGTAACGTTTCCTCACAGAAGCAGAAGCACACAGTACTGGATACGAGTCAGAATAAAATGTGATTTATATCATTGTGTTGCATTTTCACAGCTCCCTCTTTTTTTATTGTTTTAATTGTTTTAATCTGAGGTGAAAGCTTCTTGTGCTCAGCAGTGAATAATTCAAGCTAATGAGATCAAAGAAGAGCCGGGCTGTAAAATGTGTTTTGGTGTAAGCGCGCACAATGCCATGTGAATGTATTGCAGTAATGCTGACACTATGTAAAACATAGTTTCTAAAATAAAAATAAAGAAACCAAACACATTCCAATGATGTCTTCACCTTTAGTTGTGCGTGTTGAGGCCAGGCTGGTCTGGAAACTCTGTTAGCCTGAAGCGGCGTAACATCTGTGTGACGCTCAGTCTGCACGACAACAATCTAAACTGAAGCGCACAATATCTTTGAACTGGACGCGGCGGCTAGCCTCAGGATAGCCTCAACTAGCTCGCTACGAGCCACGCCCACTGCGAACAACGTGCCAACTGCAATGGTTAATGCCCTCAAGCCAAAAAGCTGATTTTTGGCAAAAATTGCAGATTAAGGCCAACCAGTTAAGAGTCACACTCGCACTAAAACTGCAGAATATAATCTCTTTATTTCCTGATTTAATTGTGTAAACATTTATACAACAAAACTCGACACTATTTACTATCCAGACTGACTGAATACCGTGTTTGCTTTTCTCTCCACATCTGCCAAAACTCCTAGCATAATTATTCTTGGATTGTGGGTTTAAAAAAGTGAAATTGTTAGAATAACCCAGTTTCACATGGGGCACCTGTTATATGATAGCTTCATCCAAATCTGGCTTTGGAGGCGGACCCCCGTCAGCTCAGCCGGGACACAGCCAGGCTGCCAAATAGGTCACGGCCGAGCGCCGGCTCTCGACCCGACGAGAGCAGAGCGACGTTGGGATGTTCCACCGGTCCGAGGCTCCGCCCCCAATTCCCTCTGGAGTCCGGTCCAGAGACGACATCGCTGCAGAATCCTGGAAAAGCCTTGAGTGTGTGAGCCAGCATTTAGAAGGACGCGGAGTGTGTGTGTGTGTGTGTGTGTGTGTGTGTGTGTGTGTGTGTGTGTGTGTGTGTGTGTGTGTGTGTGTGTGTGTGTGTGTGTTTAACGTCATTTGCAGAGCTGCTTATCAGCTGTTGATGAATAATTGTTGACCATATTGGGGACTGGATGAGTGCCTCTCTGGTTCAGGGACACTCTCTGTAACCAATCTGCCTTTCTAAGCCGTAGTAAACCACGCTAAGCCAGTTTGAAAGTTGCTGCCGGTCTGCTGTATGCCCAGAGCATCGGGTGACGTGTGTGTGTGTGTGTGTGTGTGTGTGTGTGTGTGTGTGTGTGTGTGTGTGTGTGTGTGTGTGTGTGTGTGTGCCATAATGCCCAGAGGAGGTTGTTGGGCTGTAGATAGGCCACATACAATGCTCCCATTTGAGAAAGAGAGAGACGGAGAGGGAGAAATGAAGGGAAACAGACAGAACTGGAGAGAGGAAGTGAGTATTTTTGGGTCATGTGGGTTGCCCTATTTAGCGTTTTTTTTTTTTTTTGCCGACATCTCAAAGGCACAGTACACACCCACACACGTACACACGTACACACGTACACACACACACACACACACACACACACGCACACACACACACACACACACACACACACACACTCATACATACACACACTCGCTCATAAATACACACACTCGCTAATAAACACACACACTCATAAACACACACACACTCCGGCCCCCGGTCACACGGCGATAACCCGTTTTGCTGAGTAAATAGGTGAGTTTGCTTGAGCAGCTTTTCAGTATTATGAATCTAAAAATAAGCTGCTTCCACCACTTTGGAGACAGGAAGTGGACTCCAGCGTTGTGGCATTGAGGTCGGTCCTGGTCTCAAGACCACTTTCTGAAGCCGCTCTTGTCAAGGTCTCAGGCGAAGAGGACTCTGGATTGGATTGAATCACTGAACTGACCTCTGATTGCAGGATTTGTTTGTAACGCCTTTACTGTTTAACTTCCCAACCAGTGACACCAGTTTGACATTATAATGTTGGGCTGGGTATCATGGTGGTGCCAATTTAAAACCTCCGTGTATAACACCGTCCTATACTTATTGTTATAGCTTACAATGGGAAATAAAAATAGGATTTGACAATTCAAGACGTTCATAAATCGTGATGACTATCTTTCTGGCTCCCTCGGCATCAGAAACCAGACAACATCCGTTTCAAAAGGAATTCTTCCCCCAAAACACACACATAGTCACTCAGTCACGTGGTTACAGTCAGGAACGCGTCCTTCCTCTGAAGCAGCCATTGTGAGACGGCTGCCCTCGCATTGAGGCGTCTCCACGCTGGAGCCTTCCACTGTGTGGCTGCACGGCGTATCTGGTGCCGATCAGGGGAACCAGCTGCTGTCGGTCCCGGCTGGAAGGAATACAAGCAGCAGACTCTCGGGACGCGTCTGAAAAAGCATTGATGTGCAGTATTAAGGAGGCCGACGACAGGATGCCCAAATGCTTTTCAGTCAGTGGAAGACACAACAGCAGAGTAATTGTGATCCACGAAACCATTATCCCACCTGTGATGGTCTGGTAATGTCGTCCCGGAGGAGTTGCAAATGAATGTCGGCCACCTGCGCAGTGAGCTCCGTCACATCTGGATGTGCGTCGAGTGACTGTGGTTTTTAAAACTTCTATCGGGACTACATCGTTTTGTGAATAATAATGAACAGTTCAGGGAATTCAGACACACACTCATTAATAGTGTTTCCCTCCATTTTGCCCCCTGTGCCCGGATGGTTGCGTCCTTTCTAACGGGCACACTGGTATGTGTCGCTGGGAGTGAGATGCTGGCTTTCAGATCCCAGTGGTGTGTTGTTGTGTCTGAACGGACCAACAACGTCTGTGTTATTCTCCCTCCTCTCAGTCCCTGTCATCTTTCTACTCTCAACTTGTCCATAAAGGCATCAAAAAAGACTTAAACCGAAGTTTGGTTAAAAAAAAAAAATCCCCAAAAAAGGGGAAATGGAAATCAATAATTCAAAATGAAGTTCTCGCCTCTGCATAAATATCTTAGAAGTGATGAGACAGTCACATTGTCAGGGAAACAGAGGAAGTTCTTTCTGCAGGTATCAGCTGAACGATGAGTCAAGTTACAGACTGTTACATCACCAAGAAGACAATGGCTCCATCATCGTCACACGATGTGAAAGACAACAGACGGTCTGTGGCTGCAAGCGATCCCAGATGACAAACATGCTTGTGCTGAGTACTTCAGTCAATAAAGTCAAACCTCTGAGTCTTATGTCATGCTATGTGACGTTCTGGACAAAACCTGTGGTTGAACCGATCTCGTGACTTGTTTGCTCGTAATGTCTCGCTGGTGTAAAGCATGCACTCAAGGCTTCTCCACCCTGACCTCGTCATTGCTTACAAACCCTAAAAGGGTCCACGGGATGGGGTAGCCCTGTTTTATTGTAATGTGGCAAGAAAGCCATCAGACAAGGAGCGTCTCCTTCAGGGCCGCTGAGCTCATCGGGTCCACATGGCCTCTGGTCTTTCTGTTGCATGTATCTGTGCTAACTGGGAATAAGCGATCAACCGGCCACGCCGTGCTCGGTGCAAAGCAGTCAGGATGTCAAAAAGGGCCGGGCAAACTCAAAATGCTAATGCATGCTAATGCAAATGAATGCTAATGCTAATGAAGCAACTTTTCCGACTGGGTTATCAGTTATCAGATGGACTGCTCCTCCAGCTGCCACTGGAAGGTTTGAGAGACCGGGACCGCTGACATGGACTCCATACGTCCTGGATATGCCAACACTGGCTGCACACTCTGCTCTGCTCTGGTCTCACTTCACCTCTGATGTGCTTTTGCTCTCAACTTGTATGACGTGTATTTGTTGACGTGTTTTGCACACGGGCCCAAACCGAATTTTCCCTCGACTGGTTGATGAGACAACGTGATGATACGATTCTAATGGAGGAGCCCACTGCCTAAACATATGCCATCACAATAACATCATCTGCCAACACAGCCACTACGCACACACACACACACACACACACACACACACACACACACACACACACACACACACACACATGCTGAGGACAAGCTCTGCACCTCCCCTGCTGCATGTTGTGCACAAACAAGTCATGTCAGTTTTCCGGTCACAGCCTCTCCATTGCCAAAAATGTGAATGGATGGTGATCCATAAATATTTAATTGGCCCTTATATCCCCTCCTCCCCCCTGAGAGGAGACTCCGAACCCTCAATGTCTGACTAACAAGACTGAGGGGAGAGGAGGAGGAAGCTCAGGAAAAGAAATGTCAGGAATGAACATTTGATGTTTGTGTGTGTAAGACACCACCAAAAAAGTGGAAAGTGTGCGCTCTTCCGAATGGCTGCATGCATCACGGCACAGCGTGACAGTGATGCTCCACTGACGTTCAGGAAGGAAGGAAGAGAGCGAGAGAGAGGGAGAGAGAGAGAGAGAGGGAAGGAAGGCTGAAGGGGACGAGGAGGAAGGGAGAGAAGGAGGGATGCTAAAGAGTGACACGAGTAGAACAATGCAATGCCATCCACTCTAAAAGGAGATGAATTGGCTGAGATGATGATGCTAAGAGTGATGGATGGGAGGATGACGAAGGTGAGGGAAGGAACTGAAAGAGGGAGACGGATGAGGAGGAGGATTGGATCTTTATTTGCAGCTCATGAAAGAGAAAATAGGAAGAAAAAAGCAGTTTTTTTCCTCATTTATAATAACAATATAATGTATTCATGTATCACTTTTATTAACAATGTTACAAAGTGCCTCACAAAAGACACCAAACCAAGGGCAGATAAAATGATAATAAGGCTAATGGCAGAGGAAGTAAAGACATTACATGAATAGGATCAGAGAAATAGGAGTAAAAAAACTGTATACATGAAGAAGTGTATCAAATATTTCTAAAAGCTTTCACATAGAGAAGAGTTTACAGACAGGACGTACTCAAAGCTCCAGACTCACCAGCAGGGCTCCATCCTGGGATCTTACCCGATCATTACATCAGAGATGTGCTGAGGGCCGGCGGTTTGAGGCCTAAAAGAAGGCTAAAGTATTTTAAAACCAACATGAATACGGAAACGAGGCATTGGATGGAGACAAACAACTTTGACAACTTTTAGTGGGTCAATAATTGATCGAGGTGACCTATTTTTAGAAATTATTTTGAACTGGAAGAAAACAAAGTTTTAGGTTCCGAGCAACGTGCAGAATGTCGTTCCAGTCTGCTGCGGGCGACTGGAAGACTTATTGAAACTCAATAGTCTGATCCCTGCAACTGTTTCTGAGTTTGCTTCCCCAGGAACACTGTGTTCATGGATCGTGGTTATCTGGATCATGGACCATGCATACTACTCATTATATGAATAATTTCTGTCATATTCATGTAATGTCCTGTAACTCCGTTACGTTATTCATTCTGGCCACATGACATCTATTGCTTCTGTCCATCCGGGGAGAGGGATCCTCCTCTGTTGCCTCTGTCTCCCTCAGGTTTCTTCCCCTTTTTTCCCTGTGAAAGGGTTTTTACTATCTTTATTTGGGGAGTTTTTCCTGATCCGATGTGAGGTCCCGGGACAGGGATGTTATGTGTACAGATTGTAAAGCCCTCCGAGGCAAACTTGTATTTGTGATGTTGGGCTATATAAAATAAACTGAATTGAATTGAATTGTGTGTTTCCTATAGCTTGTACACATTATGATATTAGCACATAATATGTAATGTACGATTGAGCTATAGATGTGTTTTAGGTGTTCTTTTTTAATCTTTTTTGGAGAGACCCTGTTGCTGGGGTTGTGGTTAAAATACATAAATAAAAGCAGTTTAAACTGTGAAAAGCACAGAGCACATTTGGATCTCAAAGCCAGACACTTTGTATGTTATTATTATTTTTTTAGAACTACAACACAAACCACCTTTCAACTAAATGTAAACATTGGAATGAAGGATGAATTAAGGATTCATGGACAGAGACAAAAAGGGATAAGGAATGAATGATAGAGGGAATAATAGCTCAACTAGGAAGGGAGGAGTGAAATAAAGCCACGAGGAGGAGGAGAGGGGAAGGAAACCGAGTAAGACAGAGATAAACTGTGTTCTGACCTCAAGCAACAGCATCACTGAGCTGCTGTCTGTCTGATTAGAGCGGCTGCACTGACTGTGGGACCAAGGACGCCACAGTGATAGGCAGGACTTAAAGGAGTATTAATTAATCTATGACCTTTCATTGACCTCTATTGGGGTACGGTAAGAATTGCTATGATGTTAATAGAAAAATGTGTTTCAGTGTGTGCCTCCTCCACCCTCCTGTCCACTGACGGTATCAAACGCAACCAGCTGAGTTGAGTGTCGACATTTCCAGCTCCAGAGGACACAAATGGGAGCTGGTTCTGGCCCGTATGCGGCTGTCAGCTCTGCATAGTTTATTGCATTGTAAATGGGGAACACTGGGCTGAGAGTCACACCCACTTAGGAGGAGCTCAGGGAAGCTTTGGGCCACTGTCGGTACCCGGAATTGGACCGTTGTACGTATACATCTCTTTATATTATGTATAATATATGGTTTGTTAGTATTATGGAAGGATTCCTCAACAGGTCTACTGCGTACAGGCCCAGGGCCCCCGGACCAGAGCCTCTGAAGGAATTGATAACAAAGTGTTGGAAAGTTGATTAAACATCCACATAAAATGACTTAAAATAGATTAAAAATGACCAGAAAAAAAACACAAAATGACTTAAAAGAAATGCAAATTGACCAGAAAAAGATGCAAAGCGATTGAGACGAGACACAAAATGACAACAAACACCATTTTGTCAATTTGCCAGTGGCTCTAGGCAATTGTTAGTTTCAAATATTATTTTGAGCTAAACAACCACAAAGAGATACTCGATTACCACAACGAAATGCAAAAACAACCAACAACAAATGAACACACAATGACCAAACATTACTACAATGAGAATTGACCACAACAAGACTGAACATAGCTTGAAAGAGAAACATGACATCTTACAGACACAAAACCACAAAGAGACACAACACAACCACAAAGAGACACACAACAACCATAAATAGATTCAAAACAACCATAAAGAGACTCAAAACAACCACAAAGAAACACACAACAACCATAAAGACACTCAAAACAACGAATAAAGAGACACAAAACAACCACAAAGAGACACAAAACAACCAAAAAGAGACACAAAACAACCACAAAGAGACACCAAAACAACCACAAGAGACACAAAACAACCCACAAAGAGACACAAAACACCAACAAGAGCACAAAACAACCACAAAGAGACACAAAAAACACAAAGATACACAACACAAAACAAAGAATCACAAAACAACAAGGCAAAGAACAACGACCACACCCAACAAAGAGCTCCAAAACAACCACAAAGAGATCACAAAACCAACCACAAAGAGACACAAAAACCACAAAGAGCAACACAAAACCATAAAGAGACACAAAACAACCAAAGAGACACAAAACAACCACAAAGAGACACACAACAACCATAAAGAGACTCAAAACAACCACAAAGAGACTCAAAACAACGAATAAAGAGACTCAAAACAATCACAAAGAGACACAAAACAACCACAAAGAGACTCAAAACAACCATAAAGAGACACAAAACAACCACAGAGAGACTCAGAGAACCACAAAGAGACACAAAACAACCAAAAAGAGACACAAAACAACCACAAAGAGACACAAAACAACCACACAGAGACACTAAATAAATACAGAGAGACACAACAATGTTTGTCAATGACTAAGCTATTCTAACCAGACGTTAGTCATCTGGATAAATGCGCGTGCCCGCTCTTCTTCAGAAGGGATAATAATCAAGCACTGACACCACGATCTTCTAACAGTACAATAGCAAATAAACTCAGAGGAACCTCTTTTTATTTCTCCACTGAGAAGCAGGAGATGATCATGAAGACATATGAGGAATTTATTACCTTAATCATTCACAGCAAACGCGTTGTGAATATTCGCAACACATTTGCAACGTTGTTGATGTGAATGCACCTTAACATCGCCCCGCTGCGAGACACAAGCGTCGCAAATATATCAGACAAGTTAAATGTGTCAGTGTTGGGAAAATGTATCGGCTAAGTTTAAGTCCTTCATCACCCAAATCAATCAGATTATATTTATTTAAATGTATCTGCTGCCAGTAGTATACACATTACTATATACTTATGAGGATATATGTATTGTATGCGCGTATGTATCATGTACTATATACACCGCGTTCCACATTATTAGGCAAATTGTATTTAAGGGTCATAAACATTCATTTTTTGGTTTTTCAATGAAACTCATGGATGGTATTGTGTCTCAGGGCTATTTGGATGATTGAAATCATCCAAATAGTAATAATAATAATTAGTTTGCCAGGTGAGCCCAATCAAAGGAAAACTACTTAAGAAGGATGTTCCACATTATTAAGCAAGCTACATGTTTCAGGCAAAATGGGGAAGAAAAAGGATCTCTCTGCTGCTGAAAAGCGTCAAATAGTGCAATACCTTGGTCAAGGTATCACAACATTGGATATTTCCAAAAGAATTGCGCGTGATCATCGGACGGTGAAGAAATTTGTCACCGATTCACAGCACAAGCGGGTTCGTTCAGACAAAGGCAAAATAAGGAAGATTTCTGCCAAACAAATGCGTAGGGTTAAGAGAGCAGCCACTAAAATGCCATTGAATAGCAGCAAACAGGCGTTTGAAGCCGCTGGTGCCTCTGGAGTCTCGCGAACTTCAAGATGTAGGATGCTCAAGACGTTTGCAAGTGTCCTTAAACCTGTTATTCGACCACCCCTAAACCAAGCTCATAAGCAAAAAAGGTTGCAGTGGGCTCAGGACTACATGAAGACTAACTTTCAAACTGTTTTGTTTACGGATGAGTGCCGTGCAACCCTTGATGGTCCTGATGGATGGAGTAGTGGATGGTTGGTGAATGGCCACCATGTCCCAACAAGGCTGAGACGTCAACAAGGAGGTGGCGGAGTCATGTTTTGGGCCGGAATCATGGGGAGAGAGCTGGTAGGCCCCTGACGGTGTGAAAATGACCTCGGCAAAGTATGTAGAGTTTCTGACTGACCACTTTCTTCTGTGGTACAAAAAGAAGAACCGTGCCTTCCGTAGCAAAATCATATTCATGCATGACAATGCACCATGTCATGCTGCAAAGAATACCTCTGGGGCATTGGCTGCTATGGGCATAAAAGGAGAGAAACTCATGGTGTGGCCCCCATCTTCCCCTGACCTTAACCCTATTGAGAACCTTTGGAGCATCATCAAGCAAAAGATCTATGTGGGTGGAAGGCAGTTCACATCCAAGCAGGTGCTCTGGGAGGCTATTATGGCATCCTGCAAAGACATTAAAGCAGAAACTATCAAAGAACTCACAAGTTCAATGGATGCAAGAATTGTGAAGTTGATATCAAAGAAGGGGTACTATGTTAACATGTAACTTGACCTGTTAAGATGTTTTTGATTCAAACTTTTCTTGATTTCAGTAAATATGACCTCCTAATGCTGCAAATTCAACAAATGACAATTTTTTGTTCTTTACAACCTATAAAATATCTTGAAACTCTGAAATTCTGCATAATAATTTGGAACACTGCATTTTGAGTTTTTTATTTTTGAAAAAAATACTGTTATCATTAGGAGGTTTGTTCAATAGAATTTGACTTATACTCTAACAGTTGATGACTTGAAAATGATACTGACTGACTGTGCATTACTATTTAGGAAAATCGGAGCAAAGTGTAATTTGCATAATAATGTGGAACGTGGTGTATGTGTATATACATGTATGTATAGATTACCATATAACTAGGAGTTTGAATATGTGTATGGGCGGATCAGTATATATGTATTATTCATAATCAGAAATTCAAACAATTGAAGCAGTGTGTGATTCTCTGTATTCTTATCATGAGTCCACCTTAATCATGTTCTACAATAATGATATGTATGGTGTACTAATGATATGTATGGTGTACTAATAACACTATAATATAATATAATTACACATCCATAAGTTTCTTAAGCGCTAAATAAACTTAAGAACAGCGCGGCATGCAGCGGCGAGTCTCTGCCTGTGAGACGGGCGATCGGCTGCGCCTGTGGTGATCAGTGTCCGCGGCTCGAGAAGCTCTCGTAAATAAATGATTCCTTGTCGGCAGAATCTATTGCGCCGCGTACAGGAAGTCATCCTGATGTGAGAACGGATCTTGGCGATCTGAAAGAACTCTCTCCCAATAAAACTAATATAACTAATATCGCTCCTTCATCAATGAGGAAGTGAGCTGCCTTTTTTGTCCGGTGGGAGTGGCCAGTTTATCCAGTGAATTTCAGTAAGCCTGCCCTGGAGCAGGTTTACATTTTTGGCTGTGTTGCTATGGTGATTTATCTAAGCTTGCTTCGAGAAAATGAATAAGCCTGACCTACGTCATCTTATCCTGACAATTAGCCCGCTAACTCAGTAAGCCAGGTACGAGAAACAGGACCCAGATAGACGAGGGGAAGAGAGTGGAAGGCACAGGATGAGAAAATGAGTCTGAAGTGGAAGTAAGCAAGTGCTTTTGACGGATCATTGTAGTCCCAACATCTTCACCGGAGACACTCACTCCTCCTCCACGTCGGCTCCTTTTCCTCACCGTCTCTTAATTCCTAGACAGACTATATGACAGCCTGTTCCTCTCGCATCGAATAGAATCAACAGAGACAGTTTTCCAAACGTCTCTCTGTTTGAACGCGACAAGGCCAAAAAACTCTGTGCAATTCGGTTATGTTGCCTTGTGCATTTGTCGATGTTTTCCACTCATGCAGCTGCTCTAACTTCAATAAATTCTGCTTCTTCTTGCTCCTTCACAGTTGGGACGTCTTCAATCACGAGGTGCCAAAAGCAGCTTGCATGTGAATCTTACTGCTCCAGCATACAATGTTATACCGGTAAGGGAGGATCAGAGGAAACATGCTAACGTCAGTTAGTCACATTCCAGCTAGCTTTCTTACTAACCATTTGTAACCAAGCTCTGTACCTTGTTTGCTCATCTCCATGAAAAAATATCTGTATATGAATAAATAATCTGTTGGCACTAGTCCGTACGGAGAGCAATTGGCTGAAATGCTATTTCTGAACCCATCGGCTAACGTCTAACGACCATCTTGCTGTTTATTTGCGTAAAATTAGCTTGTAAACTAGCTACTTCTGAAACAATCTAGTTGTACAATTGTGTCCTTCAACTCAAACTCCTTTAGAAATTTCCAAATGTTAAAAGTTTCAGAGAACAAATCAAAGCATGGGCTTTTCTATGGTGTTCCTTGACCTCTTTAATTTGGTACTTTTGGGGAGATTTTTGATAACTCTTTTGATCAATTCTCAAGGGGTAAACATTGGTTCCATTTAGTCTATGCAGTGAATAGTATCCTTGAATGTCCTATTCATGCATGCATGTGACTTATGGCTGCTGCTGTACTGGCTGGCTTAATCACGAAGTTGTGTAAAATCAATACCTTTTAATCTGTGTCTGTCTTTGTTGCAGCGCTCTTTATATTGATTTGCACTTATCATTAAGCCAAATCAATCAGTATGTGTGGCCTGCAAGACAAATGTTGACATGCATGACACACATGGGAGTTATTTTATGGGGAAGAAGAAAGAAACTCAGCACTAACTTGAGAGAATACGCCCTAAACACGATAACGTATTGGTATTTTTCTGTAAAACAGTTTCAGTTAAGTTCTGCTTCACACAAAAAAAGTACAGGGCTCCTTCCTAAATACCTATAAGAGCTCCATGTCTGCGAGCACTCATCCAATGGAAAATAACACATTATTTGTAGAGAGGACCAGTTTTTTCGCAGTGCAGTTGTGTGATCACAAGGAAGATGGCAGCCCGAAGGCCACCGCTCGAGGAAATACTCTTCTGCTGAGACTGAGGAGGGACGAGCAGGAAGTGACTGTTGAGGCCGCTCTTGCGTACATGATTGGTCTCGAGCAACGCCTGCACGCCTCCGTGATCAGCTGTCTGAACTCACGGTGGCAGGCAGTGATGGGCCCACGGGTGGAGGGGTGGAGGGTAGAAATACTGATAGTCTTAATTTAAGAAAAAAATAGGATCTTTTACATTTAGATTTTCGTATTGTACTGTACTGTGGGAAAGTAAAAGCACCAAGGGAGCACCTAATTGGGCCCCAGGACAAAGAGGCATTGGCGTAGAACCAAGAGGTTTCAGTTAAGGCAGGCCAGGGTTTCTATTTATACACGTCTTCTAGCTCGAGAACTATAAAAACTAGCCAGAAATCCAACGATGACATGTAACCTATAATCACCATAGACACATAAATGCTTTTATATTTAGATCTCAGATCATAGAAGATCAACTACTAGTGTGATGACATTCATCTATGGCATTTACACTGCTTATTACTTGATGGATGGATTGTTTTTTCTGCAATTTGCAAAAATCATACTATTTCACTTCGCTTCACTGTTCAAAATGACACATGCAGAGTTTGAATGAAACAAATGTATCACCTGTCAAAAACTAATGAAAATAAAAGAAATAGAGCCAGTGGATTTCAGTCGAGCACAATGGTTCTTATATTGTTCTAAAACAATTGTGTGCGTTTTCCC
>JBAMJR010000025.1:1077500-1157500 GCA_038501785.1 Myoxocephalus aenaeus
ACGAGAAAGAGAGGTGATATGGTTTACAGTCAGTTGCACAAAGAAAAAAAAGGGCTGAAATAAACCATCTCTCCGTTTCGCTGAGGGAACAGTTCATTCATACGAACCACAGTTCCAAATTCCTCTTTGAGATGGGATAGCTACGCAGCGGTCTCTCAGGAAAGCACAAGACGAGGAGTATATATACTATTGCTGACATGCTCAATGGAACATCCAGGGGGGCCGTTCCCTTTGGAAGCTGCAAGAGAACTACATCATGGAAGAAATTAACCTGCATCTCATGAGATGCCTTTGCTCCGTTATCCCGATATCACTAAGCTCTGCCGTCCTCCGACCCTCAGCCAGCTCTACCTTCCCAGAGCCGTTCCTTTCATCTCCTGACATTCGTCCTGTTATTTTTTTATAATTTATTTTCATCTCATCCCCCTCATCCTTTTTGTATTCCCTCTATCTGTTGCAAGCAGAGAAACATAATGGTAGTGTGGGAATGGAGGTTCCCGCTCTTTGATTTCCCCCCAGGCTGAAAATGTGTGTATATAATTATATAAATAATATATATATATATATATATATATATATATATACGTATAAATATATATCAATTATATAAATTATATATATGTGCCCGAACGTGAACAGGTTTTTTTTCCGTTTGTGGTTCAGCTGAAGAAATAATTCTAAACAGCAAAGAGGCACATGTTCCGAGCAGGCAGATGGATTCCATAGAAAACACTGCAGTTACCAAAGCAGTGGATTCCTTTCCCTGAAACGTGTCAAACGCTTCAGGAGGTTCACTTCAAAAGAACATGTTATGTCACCTTTCAATGCATTCAATCCACTGTTTGGTTCTTTGCATGCTTTTTTTTTTTTAACTAAGCACAAGGAATGATATATATGTCGCTATGGCAATGGCGGTCCCATGAATTTTGCTTAATTTATGTATTTTTACTGTTTTTTTTGTCCCGCATTCATCACTAATGGCATATGAAAGAATACATCCATCCACATCTGAAAAGGAAGAGCAGCGGACTGTGAGATCATCACCGCCCACGGCCGACACAACCAGCCAGACCTGCCGGACCCAAACCCACCAAGTTACCCCCAGGGAGGAGAGGAAGGGAGCTAAGCTAACCCAGCTGGGACCTGAGGCGACTCCACTACCCGGCCTCCATGCTGGCTGGCTGCTGCCAGGTAGCAGGACAATAAGATGGATGAAAGAATGCGGGAGGTCAAGGACTGCTGAGCCCACATCTTTACGGAGACCCGGCTCCATCGGTCATCCTGCTTCAAGCTGCACTCGTACGGGTTGTTGGAGCTGACTTCCTCTGTGATTGCAAAAGCTAAAGGCTCTGGACTGTGGTCATATTCAGGGTGACAGTATTTTCAGAAAAGGATGGCCAGGATTTGGCTTGACTTTGATCTTCAGTGCACACAATCCTATCAAATGTATGCTGAACAATAATGCATACTGTCTGTAAATATTCTTTTGTGTTCCCTAAAATCTTTTGACATCCCTACACTTCCATATTTATAGAGAATTATCAGTGGGGTGAATACAATGGAGGACGATTGTACTTTATGTTCTTCAAACGTGCCATTTAAGCGAGCGTTACAGCATTGAAAAAACCCTGTATATACTGCAATATATATACTAATATATTGCAGTATATATTTGCAAGGCAAATATTTGCAACGCAGCAGCAAACAGCCCAATTTTCCCCATAGCACTTTGCCAGCTCTCAGGCCGAAGAGCCTCCTGAGTATCATACGTGCAATGAAGAATTATTATTGTTCAGGTACTCCAGTGTGAGATGAAACCATTTGGATCTAAAATGGCTTCTCTCTCAGATAATTTGCCTTTCTGCAACGCATCAAATACTTTTTTGATGCATTGGTTTATGATTCCATTACTCTACAGTTAAAGAAGCAGATGAAAACACCTCTCAGGTCATTATAGTTCAAGTCAGCCTGATGTAAGAAAGCAGGTATACGGACTGACACTACTTGACCTTTTCTGAACGAAAGCTTGTACTCTGCACTTCATGAGCCATCATCTCCTCACGGCTCTCAGGTACAGAAACCATGGTCCAAGACCAATTATTTTGTCTCAAACTCAGAATGCCAACCATTACTCCATAAGCCGAGCTGAGCTTTGGACCACCCTGCGTGTTATTTCTGATTTACCTTTACACAATCTCCTCTGTGCTAGTTTCCAAAGAAGCATACACTTATAGAAGCGTTTCCCAAAAGCTGTTAAATCTCCTTTTCAGGGGGACGCATGTGGCCTCTATAACTCCTCTATAACGCCTCTATAACCTCTATTAACTCCTTTATAACCTCTATAACTCCTCTATACCTTCTCTACAACTCCTCTATAATCTCTATTAACTCCTCTATAACTCCTCTATAACTCCTCTGTAACTCCTCTGTAACTCCTCTATAATCTCTATAACTCCTCTATAACCTCTATAACTCCTCTATACCTTCTCTACAACTCCTCTGTAATCTCTATTAACTCCTCTATAACTCCTCTGTAACTCCTATATAACCTTTATAACTCCTCTATTACCTATATAACTCCTCTATAACCTCTATAACTCCTCTATTACCTCTATAACTCCTCCGTAACTCATATATAACCTCTATAACTCCATCACCATCATTGTCGAGCTGCCACAGGAAATAGTCTGAATAATATTTGAACATTGTTTTTGTAACAGCACCACAACTCATACCATTATAGGATTCAGATACATGAGTGTAATTGACAGAGCATGCCTGTGTGTTTTCCATTATCTAGTTAATTTGCCCGATGTGTGGAATTACAATTGCACCGAGGACTTCAGTGAGTGCCTATTCAAAACTAAAAATGCTGACCATAGTAGTGACTAGAACACCTCTATCCAGTAAGCATTTTAATAGCTGATGATGCAACATTTTTGGAGTATGCCGAATCTTTGTTTGATCATGTCAACCATATCCCGTGAACAGAAACCCAGATATGCTTAAATTTGCAAAATAAATTGTTTAAACACAATTCTGAAGAAAATGATGTACTTGCTATCGTGCATAATTCTTGACACACAGCACATTCTCAGAATCCTCAATCCATTTTGTCACAACAATCTATATTGCTCATCGATAATGCAATGCTGTTCTGAACAGAACCCCATGAATCTGTTTTGTTATCAAAAATATAAAACATTCCAAACGTCAAATCCATGAAGAAAATTTAGAAACTCCTTTAAAATACAAGTATGTGACGACATGACCTTGGCAATATGCTATGACTCATAAACCTTCAATTTCTTTAAAGACCTCGCCACAGTCCAACGCGTTGTACCTTTTTATATTCTATACATATAATGTTCTATACACAGGCTACAAATGTCAGCTGTCATTTACAGAGGCCGACTGGTCTCCCTTCCAATGAACTCACTAAACTCCAACTCACACTCCATTTTTTTTTTTTTTTAAACCTGCTATCTGGCTGCACAATACGCCACATTTCACCGACAGCGTGATGGAGAGATCACATTGTAATCTGACAGGTTGAAAAACCAGCAATGTGAATAGGTAGAGGACAATGAGCTCGACAGTCGGAGCTCCTGGCTGTGAGTCATTCACACATGTATATTTACTCCAGCATTAGCTCAGTCCCCAGGCGGTACCGCAGTACATGTACCCATTAGTATTGGGTAACCTCAGCACATAATAATGCACACTCTATCCTAACGCTGTTGGTGGTAATGTTGCTGTTGGTTATCTGTTACGTTATTCATTTTGGTCACATGACATCTATTGCATCTGTCCATCCGGGGAGAGGGATCCTCCTCTATTGCTCTCCTGAAGGGTTCTTCCTGTTTTCCCTGTGAAAGGGTTTTTACTATCTTTATTTGGGGAGTTTTTCCTGATCCGATGTGAGGTCCCGGGACAGGATGTTATGTGTACAGACTGTAAAGCCCTCCGAGGCAAACTTGTATTTGTGATGTTGGGCTATATAAAATAAACTGAATTGAATAATGTGTTGAGTGTCTTTCCCCGTAATAACTGTTATAGCTAAATATTATTTCAATAAGTATAATGAAAGAAAATTCTATCATAAAGATATGCTTATTTATACTTGAATAAAACATAGAAAAGTATCCCTCCATCTGAGGTAGTAACTGTCTTGGCAGCTAATCATCGTTCCCAGGGTGAATGAACCTGACCTGCCAGATGGTTTGATAGACAGATCAAACTGAGAACTCGTCTTTGGAAAGCATTTAAAAAAGGGCAGGCACTTCTAAAATACCCAGCAGGTGATTGGATGGACCGTGTTTCAACAAACCGGTCGAGAGAAGAGCAAAAACTTGCCGTTCTTTGCTTTTTGTCCGATGAATACATTCTCCAGTTCTGCTACAACTGTTGCTACTGCAGCATCTACGCCACCCTTTTGTTTAGAACGAATAGTTGCCTCCCTTTACGCTCACCTAAGCCACGCCCAGGTCACTGGGCGCTAATCGGGGCGTGCACTTGCTTGGCAGACACATGACTCGAAAACTGTAACATCTTAACAACTCATGGATTGCTTTGAACTAAATCAATATTCGTTATCAATCTGCGAATGTGCATGCCGACATGCTAAACTGATATGGGGATCATGATAAACAAAGCTGAACATCGGCATGTCAGCAGAGACGCTCTGAACATATGCTACACTGATAAATTATGGCGGTTGACTGAACGCTTAGATTTGTCTAAGATCACGCGACAGGTACAGCTAATCAATTGTGCAATTACTTCTCCGTGTCCTCTGTGGATGTTGGTGAATGCACTTGTATTCATCGTACACGGGCTGACTTGAAGATGAGCAGAGCCATTGATCCCGTATTGATTCCTTTGTTAAAATGTCTTGTGATGTGCCGATAAGGCCACTGCTGCAGCCGAGCAATGTCCAGCCTGTATGATCATCCACACACTGAATGTTAGTCGACGCTGGATGATTCTGTTGAACTCCAGATTGCTTCATCTTCAATTATGACATATATTCTGCGCCACTGCTCAACTACAAGGTGGAACTAAAGCTGATCTCTTTCAACCGATTCTGCATTCATATGCAACAGGACAAGATTCTGGTGTTAAAAAGTGTTCTGTGTTTTCTGTTTGTAATCCGTGTAGCATTGATCATCACGCACACGGGTACACTATCCACGTGAGGAGCAAAAAGGCGGAATACATGGGTTGAATGCAATCTCCAATGATGATTGATCCATTGGTCAGTTCAGCCCCCCCTCCTCCATGTTTGAAAGACACATCGCAAAAGAGACCTCTTGGAGGGCCCCTGCAATGGATAAAACATCAAAAAGTGTCCTCAGGGGTTCCTTAAATGGAGAAACCGTGATGCAGTGCCAAATTATCTGCCCTACACACGCTGGAGAAGTTTCTCATTGAAGCAGTTTTCACAACATCAAAATATTTTACCTGCCTATTTTTTTATTCCCTGTCCGACCTGTTTCACCCTGAGTGTATCCTTTGAGAATTCTTCTCTTGTTTCATTTTAGCAGGTCTAGCGGCAGTAAAATAAGTGCTATCCTTTGGTGAATTTACCCCAGTGAGGCCACATTAAGGAGGCAAATGCGCCGTTTTAGTCTTAAATCCCTTAAGACAAAAATGGCACATTTGCCTCCTTAATTTGGCAAAAAAGACAAAAAATTTCAGTTCAACTTAAAAATGCAACCTTCACTGTGATTTATATTTTTATGAAAAGCAATAACTATGACTTGTCTTATTAAAGACACATAGCAAGTGTATCATAATACATTTTCTATTTAGATTAACTAAATGTAAATAAATAATAAAAAAAGACAAAATGACGTAACACTTCTTTAGAGGAACTACCAACTCAAGTTCACAACAGGGCATTTCTACAAAATTATGTTGTGTTTTAATTTAGCATAAATAATGAGTCTGAAGGGGGAAAAGGAGGAACTGCACTCTGAAGCAATATGATGCTGTTGTTTTAAACAGCGCCACTACGAACATATGTAGGATGTGGACAGGTGGGGACTGAAACTCCCATGTTATGTTAAATCAGATGAGGTAGAGAGAATCAGAGGAGAAAAACAGGGATGTCATGAAAACAGTCAACATAAAGCATAGAGACAGCCCTCTTGACACCTTCTAGGATGCAGTGGTGTTTATTTATGGGAAATAGGATTAATATGCAATGGTAATATATGTAAATCTGCTTTTCAGGGCATCACAAAAATACAGAGAGGAGAGTATATATATATATATTGGATTAAATAAAAATAGATAATGTCAATGCATTCACTGCAGTTATAGGGTAAACAACAACAACTGGGGTTTGTGGCACTCCGCTGGGGAGACACTCAGATTGGTGACGCATCACAAAACACCAGCAGCTTTTTGCCTTTTCCCTCATTAAATCTGCACTGCAGAGTCATGTTATGTCAAATCCAGCCGTCCAAACGCCCACTCACGGACTCGCGGACAATCAGAGCAGTGCACACGCACTCAGACCACCCGTGGGCGGTCAGTTAGCATGTTGGGTTGTGTGCTCGCAGTGGCTGAAGACCGCCTTGCCTAAAAGCCTGCAAATAGTAAGAAGAAGGCTCTCTGTTGCAAACAGGAGTGCTGAAGCGGTGGGCGCAGCGTTTAAGGTCATTTAGCATGTGCGTAACATGAAACAAACTGAGAGATTGCTGCTCTGTCACGGCAGTTCATAAACCGTGTGTAGCCACTAGCACTAAAGCAATTTCTGCTGTGCTAACGCAGGGCTAATGCTACACCTCCGGTGTTAGAGGACTGTCATTTTTCACTACATTAGTATACACTTACTCAGTCTTTAAACGGCCAGTATGTAGCTTTTAGGGTAATTTTTTTTCATATATATGTACAGTATATGTGTGTGTGTGTATGAAAGGAAGTATGTTTTCATTGCATCAGAAAGGTTTTCTGATGCAATGGGAGTTTTTTGTATCCATATCGTACATTCATCAGAAGATGCTGTCTGAGCGTTCCACTGGGATGAAACACTTCCTCGACGGTTTGCTTTGTTGGCCTTAGAAACACACGAGCACATGCAAATGCAGCATTGCATCAGGCTCTGACTCCTCTGCTGGTATCGTTCTCTTGGCTTCGCCTACTTCATTAATTTCCAGACAGGCTTTTTGTTCCCCCATCAAATGCTATGCAGCACACTCATGCTAAATATTTGACGTATTAAATTAAATGTGTAAGAGACATGGGGAAACACCATTTTATTCTCATCATATTTCTTTTACTACAGAGTTTTTTGTTGGTTGTCACATAGTTTTATTCTGATTCAGAAGATCTAAAATTGTGTTTGTCGGGTGAAATAAATCCTCCAGCCTGTCATTGTTCTTGTGTTTTAACTTGAGAAACACAGTATGTTCCCCCGGACTGTTCTGAGAGTTATGGTTAACTGGTATCATTGTACTGTTGAATGCCTCTCTGTGCGACAGATGAGCATAAAAGCCATTTTCTTATTGATCTATTCTTTGATAGTGTCGGTGCATGACAGAGAAAATCAAAACCTTGTAGTTTCTATGTCTTTATGATGACCCTATTCATTTAATTTCCCTTTAAGCATTTCGATAAACTGATTGATACATCATGCATGTATCAAAAGCTTGATTATAATAAGTCTGTTACTTGATCATAATCTTGAAGGTGCTGATTTCCAAATTTAGAGCATATATATGACTGAGGGATTGCCTCCACACCGTTCTCAACATGCCTAACAGCACGCAAACAACGGTAACAGTGCTGACGGGGCCATTTCCAACCAAAATTTTTCACAATTACGACCATGGAGCTTTGGAAAGAGGCCACGCAAACATACAGGCAAAACTGTAGCACATCAGTCATGCAGATAAGAGAGAGAAGGGACACAGATTCAGATCCAACATGAGGAATGAGATACCGACAGCCACAGGGCGGGCGGGTGAGTTAAACCTTTTTCACGTTTGCCGGTTTGCGGATGATTTTGGAAGTGGTAAAAGGTTAATAGAATCATAAAATGTATGCATTATCTGATTGATTTATGATTATTATTATCGTCATGACACTTTAAACATAATTCTCGTATAACAGGTTGCATGACTGGCAGCAGTGGGTCGTAGTTCTGTAGCTGACCATGACCTTTGACCTCACTGTGGAGGATGAAAAAGAGAACAGAAATAGACACTAGGAGAGACAATAAACTTGATTGGAGGAGTTAAAGTTTCTTGTGGGCTGAATCAGTGGCACTGGGTTGCTGTCTAGGGCAGTGTTTCCGTTATTCTATGCTGTCTCTGCAAAAAGGGGATTGGAGGGAAGTTTGTTGTTGTGTGCTGGTTTGTCTGGCAACGGTGCTTTACTGAGCGTTCACGGCAGTATTCAGCAAAGCACCGCTACCGCGAGATATACAGTCGGAAATAGATAGGTGGGGAGATAAAGGGAGACAGACGGCCGGCAACACAGGAACTGACTGCAGGGAAGCGAAAAAGGACTCGGGGTATAATGCCAGTGCACTGCACAATCCTCTTTTATCTCCAGAAACGTTGCAGAAAGGGAGAAAAACGACCATTGTCCCCCACTGACAGCTACGCAAAGGTGGTATTTTACAAACCATTAACACAGGGATGGCTCGGATTATTTTCTATACATGTGAGGGCCAACATTCCCTTTCATTTCCAATCCAAAGGAAATCAAAACTGATGCTATGAGGATGCCAGACACCACGGATAAAGTACTGAAGCAGTGTGTGCTAGTTTATTGGAACCATATTTCTGCCATGCTGTTTTATTTTTTGATGCTTCCACAGGGGTTTAGGTAAATGGAAAAAAAACAGGGCTGTAAGGATTGATGGAGGAGATTTGAGGTAGGTGGAGTATTTTGGTGGTTGGGTTACAATTTAATGGTTTGCTGTATACTCTGATAAAAGGAACGTCTATATTCAAATTTAGCAGGCCAGAGCAATCCCTCTCCCCGGATGGAAAGAAGCAATAGATGTCATGTGACCAGAATGAATAACGTAACAGAGTTACAGCACATTACATGAATATGACAGAAATTATTCATATAATGAGTAGTAGGCATGGTCCACGATCCAGATAACCACGATCCATGAAGCAGAAGGAGGTATAGAGGAGGGGCATCAGCAGGGCCATGGCAGCAGGCAGGACTGGCTCCAGACAGCCATGATCCATGGAAACTTGAGGCGAGGAAGCACAGAGGCTCCCGGAAAAAAGTAGAGTTAGTAATGTGCATTGAAGAAACAATAATGTATTCAGAAGGAGATAAAGTAGAGGAGAAGAGGAGAGAAAGAAGAAGAGAAGAGGAGCTCAGTGTATCCTAAGATATCCCCCAGCAGTCTAGGCCTATAGCAGCATATCTAGGGGCTGGACCAGGGCAAAACTGAGCCAGCCCTAACTATAAACCTGAAACAGCCCTAACTATAAGCCTGAAACAGCCCTAACTATAAACCTGAGCCAGCCCTAACTATAAGCCTGAGTCAGCCCTAACAATAGGCGCTATCAAAGAAGAAAGTCTTAAGTCTACTCTTAAATGAGGTGACCGTGCCTGCCCCCTGGACTGAAAGTGGAAGCTGGTTCCACAGAAGAGGAGCTTGATAACTGAAAGCTCTAGCCCCCAACCTACTTTTTAACACTCAGTGAGCGCAGTGCTCTAGTGGGGTAATATCACACTATATACTCCTTAAGATATGATGGTGCATCACCAGTTAAGGCTTTGTAGGTAAGGAGAAGGATTTTAAATATGATTCTCGATCTTACAGGAAGCCAGTGGAGAGCAGCTAGTACAGGAGTAATGTGATCTCTCTTCCGCGTCCTCATTAGTACACGAGCTGCAGCATTCTGGATCAACTGGAGAGACCCAAGGGATTTACCGGAGCAGCCTGATAATAAGGAGTTACAGTAATCCAGTCTTGAAGTAACAAATGTGTGGATCAATGTTTCTGCATCGCTTTGAGACAGGATGTGCCGGATCTTTGAGATGTTCCGTAGGTGAAAAAAGGCAGTCCTTGAGATTTGTTTCACGTGGGATCCAAAGGATAGGTCCTGGTTAAAAATAACTCTGAGATTCCTTACGGTGGTGGTGGATGCCAGAGTGATGCCATCCAGAGAAACCATATCATCAGATAGTTGATTTCTGAGGTGTTCTGGGCTGAGTAAAATAACTTCAGTCTTGCCCGAGTTCAGCAGCAGGAAGTTGCAGGTCATCCAGGTTTTGATGTCTTTAAGACACGCTTGAAGTTTAGCGACCTGGTGGATTTCATCTGGCTTGATCGACAGATATAGTTGAGTATCATTGGCATAGCAATACAAGTTTATAGAGTGTTTTCTGAAAATATTGCCTAAAGGAAGCATATATAAGGGGAATAAAATTGGTCCAAGCACAGAACCTTGTGAAACTCCATGACGAACGGCGGTGGTCATCGAGGCCTCATCGTTTACAAATACAAACTGAGATCGATCTGATAAATATGATTTAAACCAGTTTAGTGCTGTACCTTTAATACCAATCGACTGGTCTAGTCTCTGTAATAAGATGACATGGTCAATGGTGTTGAATGCTGCACTAAGGTCTAACAAGACCAGAACAGAGACAAGTCCTTTATCAGCACTAAGGTCTAACAAGACAAGTACAGAGACAAGTCCCCTATCTGATGCAACTAGAAGGTCATTAGTAATTGTCACTAGTGCTGTCTCTGTGCTATGATGCTTTCTAAATCCTGACTGAAACTCCTCAAATAAGCTATTGTTATGTAAAAAGTCACACAACTGGTTTGTGACTACCTTCTCCAGTATCTTAGAGAGGAAGGGAAGGTTAGAGATAGGTCTGTAGTTAGCCAACACTTCTGGATATCTAATATTTAGTAGTCCACATTCTCCTATTGTGTTGCACTGTTGCAATAGTGGTGTTAACCTTTATGAGGTTATTTTCTATAACTCCTCTTTTGGTTACTTTTGATTTAATTAATTCAAGTCTCTATAGAGTTAAGGGTGGGCAGCTGCCCTAAATAAAATGCAGGGAATGCAGAGAAGGGTGGAAGACTACAACTCTGCTTCTGCTTCCTGGTCTGTCATGCACAAAGTCGACCAATAAACTTGGTAATATTTGCAGAAAGGAGATCCGCTCCATCACAATTTATTTGCATTTATTTTTGCACAATTCAAACAATAAAACAAAACAAAAATCATAACAGAAAAAAAATGAATATCACAGTGCAGGAAGAGACAAAAAGCCAACTGGGCTTATTTGAAGCCTCCACCATCCAAAGTGGGATGGATGCCGTCACCCCTAATCAGACCTGGGTTTCCCCGGAAAGACCACCAGTTATCTACGAAGCCTACATTGTTTGCTGGACACCACCGTGACAACCAACGGTGGAAAGCTGACATGCGGCTATACATCTCATCAGTCACTGTGTTTGGGAGCGGGCCAGAGAAGACTACGGAGTCCGCCATTGTTTTGGCGTAAGCACACACCGACTCCACGTTGATTTTGGTGGTCTATTAGAATCTAACAGACCACCGAACAGGGTATGCTGTAGGGCGGCGCTACCTTGTGCTTGACAGGTCGCTACCACGGCGTTGTCTGGTCTGGGTTATTTTCCTCTTAGGACTTCAATAATTTCAGTGTGTGTGTGTGTGTGTGTGTGTGTGTGTGTGTGTGTGTGTGTGTGTGTGTGTGTGTGTGTGTGTGTTTTTAGCTGTTTTGGTTGCCTAAACATGTCTTATTCACCGTTAGTTTGTACTTAAATCCAACCTTTTCTGTCACTTCTGGTGGGGGAAAAACAAGATGCCAACGGCCAAAAACCATGATGGCAACGGTCAAAATGCGGATCTCGAGGCTTCAAAAGCACAAACCACAATGGTGATGCCACGGTGACTACTTGAAGAGATTGGGGTTCACATTAACCTTCACAAACAAATTAAGTCACCACCTAGTGACCAATGACTCCCTTGACTAGCTAGTGGCCAGTGTCTCTTGCGACTAATGATACTAACGAGTACTTTTAGATTCACATGGGACACAGACGGCGGTCTCCTGGGTTTAAGTCCCAGGTTTGACCCATCTAACACCCTCTCCACTTGCCCAGTACCTCTATCAGAAGCTGAGGGGCATTGGTCAAGCCTCTGTGTTTGACGAGTTTGAAGTGAGAACATGATGGGTTGTTTAAACATAAATCCCTGTTTGCTTTTTGTCTTTTTTTGCCGGCACCTTTTATGTTTTTCTTCTTCTTCTGTGCCTTCATTGAAAACCAGCGGAGCGTACTCCTGACCATTCTCCTACAAGTGGATGACCAGGTCTGGAAAAGGCAAACGGTTTATAGTCTGTTTAACGGCTAAAGTTTTGTTTCTTGACTTTTTCCAGCTCTTAAATTTCTCTCTCATTAATGTCATCGTGTCTTTTTCCTTTTCTAACTTCCTCCTCTATCCTTTCCATCTCGTTATACCACTCATCCTTGCTTTGTCCTCCCAATAAATCAAAGTTAACAACGTAATCTGACATTTTGAAACAACTTGTTTGGCGCAGTACTAGTGTAATGTGGTCACAGCTTTGTGTTTGTGGAACAGTTTTGAATGAAGCTCAGCCAATCACAATTAAGGACCAGAGCAATATGTCTTGGATATGACAATTTAATGAGGACACTGTCTCCTTGAGACTGACACAGCTGGTGAAAGGTGGCTTGCCTCCATGATACATATTTTGTGTTCTGTATTAGTTTATAAATGTAGCTGAAGCTGAAGGAGACAACACATTGTGTTCAAAATACACTTAACAAGTTTCAAGTCTTTCAACCCCACGAAACAAGACACCATACATTTGCTCAATGCCTATCTGAAATATTGCTGTTTAATACATAATCTGGGAAAGTCCTTCTACATTAGGTGTGATAAATAAATAAACAATGCTTCAACTGCACCATATACCAGTAAGTATGTAGTCTGTGCTCCAACCCTGAGGGTCACTGGTTTACGAAGTCCTTCAAACTTTAAGTGCAAGTTTATTTATTGTCTTGAGTATCAAAGAAGATTCATAAAACCAACACATTATCACTCCCCACTTTTAAAGGTAACCCTTTAAAAAAAATGTACTTTCACCGTAAGTTTACTTTAGTTGTTAGGTTAAAACAAGAGCCCTGAAGCCCCGCCCCGCATTTCTATCGCTTGTTTGTTTAAAGGATATCAATATTGATCATGTTGCATGTTCAAACTTCACCAAATTAGACACTGTGGTGTCCTTGGGTCCCCATTAACACACCCGGCAAGGGTGAAATGGATTGGAAGATATGTGAAGGACACACACACTCTTACATACAGACAGCGTTTAAAGCTTGATGTAAATCACGTCTCATGTCATATCAAGTCATCATTAAAATGATGAATGACTTTTAAATGAATCCCTGACTTTAAATCAGTCTACATCTGTTTACGTGCCTGCTGTTAAATGCGGTACGTGTCAACTTAAGACGTTAATGATGAAGATGATAGTAGAGGATGAATGAGTAGAATTAGAAATGACCCCGGTGCAGAGTTATAACTCTGAGGCCTAAACAACTGAAATATTGATATATCATTTTAAAATGGTAGGTATTAGACTTAGGGTCCAGTTTTGATTCATCGCATTAAGTTTAAATGTACAACAAGCATCCGCAGCTGCTGCATTTTACCTTTGCATGTCTTTTCTTTAAATTAAAGAAGGTCGAGTATAATATGTGAGAAAGAGTTTTTGGGCACAAATAGATATACATGTATAAAAGGTGTTCGAGTGTGATCTATCCATTGCACAGTTGGCGGGCCACTTCAACATCGACTCTCGTGCAGTTCAACCAACCACTGCACGGATTAAATATCCATTTCATGTTGTCTTTCAAATGTTTCCTGTTGGTTTGGTTGGAAACCACCTGATGGGAGAGGGGATAAGACAGAGAACACGGGGCTGTGGGGGTTTTTGTGCTGAATACAGTCCGATTGCATCATTGTTATCAGTGAACAATACAAATTGGATGGTTTAAATCTCCTCTCTTGCTACTCAAACTGGCCTGACTGACACGCTGTACAATCATTGTTGTTTCTCACAGTTGGAAACACATCTTTGTTTACGCATTGCATTACATTTTAATTAGGTTTTCTGACCCCTAGCAAGTGTAACATGTCAAATAAATGTACAGTAAATAAAGAATGGGTGATGATAATTGGTTAATTAGAAGAAAAAGGGTCTTATCGGGCTGCCAAACCTGCACTCATGAGAAAAAGAGACCCCCAAAGCACCCGCAAACGATGACAGGCTCCTTTCACTTTGCTGCCAAGTAAACAGCGTCGAGGCGCTCCAGTGCTATTTTCAGGTATGAGGCACCTTTTTATGCAAATGAGCCATGAGGTATCTGAACAACTCCAAACAATATGAATATTAACACAAGAGAATGTAATATTTGGATAGAATATTTCCCCTCATTAACATATATATATAATTACATGTATTTGTGGTCTGCCATGCAAAGGCATTTAATGAGCCTAAGTCCGATTCTATATGGCCCAAGCCTGGCCTGAAATGACTGACCCTGCCGGCCTCTGGCTCAGGCTGACTCTCACCCCTCACAACCAACACAATAACCTTGAGTGATTTTATATTTTGCAAAAAAAAAATGCAATTAGCCGCATTTTTTACGCGCAATTGGGGTTGCTGATGGAATGGATTGCAGCTCAGGCCACATACAATTTAAGGGTTACCAAAGTTCAAGGGATCAACGCATCTGCCATGAAATAAGGTTGAGAACTTCTTGATCCCCAACCCTACCAATAACCAGTTGTTGAGACATTTCAGGACAAAAACGTTATTGTTCTCACAATTCCCTCAACATTGGATGAAAGCTTTTTTATTTATTTAGTATCACATCTCTCATTGCTCCACAGCGTGGAAGGTTAACCTTCAGCTGTTAACAATAGGAGCTCAGAAAGGTGAAGAAACGCTGGCAAAATGAAAAAGATATTCATTGCTCAAAGAGATGTGCATTCATCATCACATAAAGCATTGTTTGCCTGGAGTCTCACCCACCACAATATAATTACATTTTTTTCCCCACTTAAGCTACATGCGGTGCTGTTAGAAATGAACCGCTCTTCTGTGGATTATTTGTGTGTTTTTCATGCGTGTGTGCTGCAGCGGCATCAAAACATGTTTATCATATGAAATGTTCCATTCTTTAACACTATGCAAACATAAGGGGGGGATTAAAATAAAATCACCAGTTTCCTATTATCCTCATTGAACACGTGATACGTTGCTCGGATTAACAGAGATGACCATGAATTGGTAATACATTACCATTAAAATGACTCTGATTTTATTTTATTTTTCCCTGTATTGCTCTCTAACATGAATTCTAGTGCTCCGATATCATATCTGGTTGCCGTGGCATCAGGCCTCCGCTCTGGCACACCGACACAAGCGACGAGGTTCTGAGGAAGAGACGCCCCATTGGTAGAGAGGACCACCTGTGGATATCCGCTGCCGGGTGTTAAATAAGTCAAAGCTGTATGCAGAACACAATGTGGCCCGAGGTCAATAGATGGTTATGTTTCATACAAAGCCACCTATTTCACTTTGGAGTGATATCAGGGACAAATCCAGGCTTGGAGCATTTTGTATAATGTGCATATCATCTACTATCTCGATGATATAGAATCCTTTATTCTCCTTTTTTTATCTCCACATCACAGATTAGACTCTCCAACCTAAAACTGTGGGAAAGCGTTTTCACTTTCAGGAATGGAAAGTGGATGGCCCAGAAATTAATAGAACCCTTTTTTCTTCTTCTGGGAGACCGACTTCCACTTCACTTTCCAGCAATCATACCCAGCCTACCGAACTGATCTTCATCATCGAGAATGAAGTGGGTTTGGCAGGAACGTGTCAGAAGATCCGCGGGGCTCAATGGAGTCTTACCTGGAAGCCTCAGACGCTGCAAAATCTCTTCTCCACTTTATTATTATTTCTGTCACCATTCTTCCCGAGCTGGAAGGGTGTTTGTTTTTGTTTTGTGCCACAGGCCTGAAATAAAATATGTTTTTGCGCATCTGGGTCTGACCCCAGAAGACACATATTATGAACTTTGGAGGCACACTCTGTCCTGGAACATTAGAAGCTAAGTCTCGGACTCGGCTACCTTTCCCTAAATGTGTCATATGGTCAATTCTGCTGAAAAACGCTAACATATCAACATTAGATTTATGTCTCAGCCGCATTGCGGCAAAACATATTTACAGCAGGATAAGTGAATGCTGTTAGCTGCTAACCACTAACAGATGAAAAGTTTGAAATGTTTGGGCTAGTTTATGGGTCCCAGTTAATACAAGCTACAATAGAGTTGTCGTTACAGGTAAGGTTGGTCATCAGCCTATTTAAACTCTGCACCCTCAAAGGGGTGTAATTAGCTGATCACCACATCATGTTGGTTGCGAGCAAAATAAAAAGCAGCATCAGTGAAAAACGTCTGTACTCTGAAATTAAGCCACAAAATGTATTCAACAAGACGTGTGTGTTTATTTTCAGTTAAACACATGTAAAATACACGAGTACATTCACAAGACCAATGAAACTATCTGAAGCTTGACCATAGGGGCCCATACATAGACTGTAGATAAGTAGTGGAAGCAGTCGTTATGGAGCCATCGGCATCTTGGTTTACGGCCGTCGCCATCTTGTTTTTTTCCAAACAGTGAACGTAAGTGAACATATTTGGACTGCGGATAAGTGACGTAGAGACGCCGTATACGGCTCTGGTAGCAACCTGTCAATCACTATAAGCTAACTAAATCATCCCCTGCTTTATGGTCTGTTTGACTCTAAATGACCATAATTTACTAAATGAACATCATGCTGTATTGAGGAAGACTTGAAACTAGAGATTGAGACATAAACTCATGTTTACAATGTTTACTGAGGGAATAAATCAAGAGAGAAGTAGAGTCATTTATATAGACTTCTATACAACCAGAGGAGTCACCCCCTGGTGGTCAGAAGAGAGAATGCAGCTTTAACACATGAAGCATATACTTCTATACAACCAGAGGAGTCGCCCCCTGGTGGTCAGGAGAGAGAATGCAGCTTTAACACATGAAGCATATATTTCTATACAACCAGAGGAGTCACCCCTTGGTGGTCAGGAGAGAGTACAAGTTAAAGACTCTTCAGCATTGGCTTCACTCGACAGAACAGCAGGTTGCTGCTTGGGCCCAAACAAAAAGAAGATAGTGTTTTAAAATACATGTTTACTAACTTAATATGAAAAAGTGCATTAACATTTGCAACCAACAACACTGGGCTCCTCTGCATGTGGTCTGGCTGACCATATCCCAATGTGATCCCAAAGACCTGATCTCGGGACTGGTTCCTTTTGAAGTTACTTATAAATCTATTTATTTACACCCATATTTTTTCTCAGACTTGAGAAAAAAGCCTGTTCAGATGACATTGTACAACTGTTTTCACAGAACCCAAAATCCCACAGCGGCTACAATGGCTGACATCTTGTCAATTTCACAGTAATCTGGACCCAGATGTTGACGTGAACGCGTGGATGATGCTGCTGTGTGTTCCCCGATACGCCCGTCACCGCGCGTAGCCAGCAGTATTGTCGCCAACGCACCGGACACACAGCCAACGCTTCCTCTCCAGTGATGGCTGCCTTCCCTGCGGATCGCGGGTCATGATGTACCGTCGGCCGGGTGAAATATAGTCAATTGGTTGCATAATCAACCCACACGTTCATCATAGATGCCGTTCCCCATGGCAACCCTGCTAAATAAATTAGTCCCTCACTCTGACTCCTGCATCACCCCTTTAAATGCTCTCCGTTGCTCCTGGTTCCTTGTCCTTTATCCTCTATCTGTCCCCGCTCTCAGTCATTACCGCTACTCTATTTTCTAGCTCACCCTTTGTCCTTTCTTGTCCGTTTTCTGTCAGCTCCTCCGCTGTCTGCCTCTGGGTGTCTTGTGTCTTCGCCTATCTGTTTATCTATCTGTCTAGACATCCTCCCACCTCTGTCTGTCTCACTCCCTCTCATTTACTCTCTACCCTCTTCGGCTCTGCTTTGTCCCCTTGTTGTCACTTTTCTCTCGTCCTTTCTTCTCCGGCTCTCCAGTCTCCGGGCGGAGTGGACAGACTGGGAGCTGGAGGCGGTGTCTGGTGGAGACACATTGACCTAACTGATGCTCTGAACACATGGATTCAGGCTCCAGTGAGCATATATTAATAATACATCTTCCTTTATTGTCTTGTATTGTCTGTAATTGTTTCCTTTGAGCTGTTTATGTGCATTCATGCTTGTCCTTGTTTTGCACCTTTTAAACTGTCCTCACTCCACATGCATGGCATCTTTTTTTTTTCCACACAAACTCATAATTTTGTTGATTTAACAAAGTCTGAATCTACCATGAGCCCAAGGCGCCAAGTGAACCAATATTTATTTAAAAGCTTTAAAAAATATGTTCTCACGGAATAGTTCAAGGTTGTAAAATAATATTATTTCATAATCTATAAACACAGATATAGCAAAAAACAGTACAAGCAATGAAACTATAACTGTCCAATTAGATGTTTGTATGTCTTTTTTATTGAAAGTCTTCATAAATTATTGTGAATCACATAACATATTATTAATTAACTAGTTTTCTCAGCTTGATATATAAATGAAGTTATGTTACTTTAAATGACAAAAATATCATTTGGGATCTTTAGGTTTTACTAGTATTTTAGTAGCTTAACCCTAGAACACTAACGTTAAAAATAGTCACACTATCACTAACGTCGGGTGAATTTCACCTGATATAATGTACCTGATAAAATATACTTCTCATCGAAATATATTAAAATACAACAATACAAGGCAAGTTGAAGTACTCTTCTTTTATTTTACCCTATAGAACTTCTCATAAAACCCCAAACAGGTATCATGGGGGGACCCTGAAAAAAGGCTCAAAATCGGGTGAAAATTTAGGGAATCGTCAATAAAACATGATTCAAAATATAAATAAAGGAGCTATGAACTTGTTCTTTGGTCCACCTGTTCCTGGGACATGTGAGTATTGTTCTGTGAAGGAAAAGTTAATTAATGTTAAAAGTCAATGTTAAAACCCATCCGGAAAAAAATAGTCACATTATCACTAACGTAAGGTGCCTGTAGAAAAAAACTGTGATCGGAGCAGGAAGACACACCCACCTGCAATAAGACACGCCCACTTTCAATAACATCTGTGAGCAGCATGAAGCTACAGAAGGACCCACGCAACTCAGACAAAAGCAACACAATGAAAATAACGTAACAACAATCGCTCGGGTGAAAATCACCCGACATTAGTGTTCTAGGGTTAAACCAACGTGAGACGCTGGATGTGAAGGCGACATCCGCCCTGCAAACTGTGAGATACATGAACGCAACACTCCAACTGTTTCCTCCAAAAGGTCAAAACCATTTGGAAGCATTTAAACGTAATTTGTAGGAGAGGTCTGTTTCCATTTTCCAAGTGAAGTTACCATCACACAGAAAATTATGGCTATTCATCTTCAACCACAAAGACACCAAGAGCAAATCAAATGCACTGACATTTTCATTAATTTTTAAATAATGTGTATTATATATTATCATAAAGATATCACATCTTTATTTACAGTATAATTCATTTACAGATATTTTACAAATGTACAGATACAAATATTCCCAGGGAGCAAGCCAATGAGGTGGCGACGGCGGCAAGGAAAAACTCCCTCACAGGATGGAACCTCGGGAGGAACCGGGCTCTCTGGGAGGAACCCCTCCTCCTGGGGGCTGGGCGGGGACCTTGTGGAGGGGGCGGGACTTCCTGTTGCTTGGGGCGACGTCGCAAGCTGATCGTCCTTCCTGAATCTCTGCCTTTCGCGTCACAGAAAGACAAACAGGACAGTGAGCGATCAATCCTGCGGCACAAAGTCCCCCATTGACCGACTCCTCTACATCTGAGACACAAGAGTAACCTGTTAAACTCAAACCACTTCAGTCAGTCAGCTTGGCACCAGGGCGGGACGACGTCTTCTTACCCGTCTTCGGTGCAAAAGGACGTCGGCTGAACGCTGACGCAGACGGAGTCCCCCGATGTGCCCGAGACACGTGGAGGTCAGCCAGCTGCCGGTGGGGTCGTCTGGGTCCACATCTGGATTCGGGCCGTTACTGATGTAGTGTCCTATGTAGGGTAACATTGGATTATGTCTCAAGAAAACAATCTTCACGCAACGATGTCTTTCAAAAGCGATATAAGTACTTAGCACATGGAGCAATACTCATTTCAGTAAGAAGCACATAGCAGATGTAACACAACACTCGGCTTCTCTCCTAGCTGTTCAGTTGTAGTACGGAGAGTAACCGTGAATAGAGCCAAACAGTTGTCCTCAGATTATTTGACTGCTGTTCGTGTAACAGATGTGTTTAAGGCATGGAAGAAGTCGACTCAGATAATGCTCTTTCCAGTATTTCAGTATTACTCTCTCTGCTCATCAGCTTCCTAAACACGCAAAACAACATCATTTATACAGGGGAAATATATACGACAGGGCGACCGGATGTAGAAGATACAAATGGCGCCAAATCAAACAGCCACAAAACGTATATTTTAACCATCACACCACACAACAGCTGAACACCGTGATAGTATTAGTGGTCATTACCGTGTGTAACAAACGGTTATATTTTTAATAGTGCTGTCAAACGATTAAAATATTTAATCGCGATTAATCGCATTTATGTCATAGTTAACTCGCGATTAATCGCAATTAATCGCAATTCTTTTTTTCTTCATTTTAATGCTCTTATCAACATGAAAAAGTGGATTGGCTTGCTTTATGCAAATGTTTTATTTTATTGAAAAACAACTGCCAAATAGGGCGGTACAAAATAAAATTATAAAGTGCACATTTCAGGTAAACAAGGGTTTACAAAATAAAATTATAAAGTGCACATTTCAGGTATTCTCCAATGCCTGCTGTACCTTATGGAGGACTGAAAATGACTTAAGTATAAATAAATAAATAAATGCAGGAATAAATACAGGAATAAATAAATAAATGCTTAAATAAATGTATAAATAAATAAATAAATGCAGTAATACATAAATAAATGCTTAAATAAATGTAGAAATAAATGAATAAATACAGGAATAAATAAATAAATGCTTAAATAAATGTATAAATAAATAAATACATACAGGAATATATAAATATAAGTTATACCTAAACAGGACATCATTAAATAAATCTATTTCTACATTTATGTATTTATTCATTTATTTATGCCTGTATTTATGTGTCCACAGGTATTTATACATTTATTTATGCCTTGTATTTCTGTGTCCTTGTATGTAAATGAGGTGGGGCGGTCCGAACCTCTGTCTAAAGCATGATTGGTCACAGGAGTGTGATCGCTCCTGTTATGTTGTGCTCTACTACTTCTGCCTTCACATGTTGTTGAAGTTGGCAAGCTCAGCTAACCGTTAGCAGAAGTCCGGATTTTCAATGCCCTGTCCGGCGTCCGGTGCAGCATCAAGCCGGACGTGTATTTGTCCTCCTTTTTGCAGACCTGCAAACTTGTCACCTTACGGCGAAATTCGCCGTTTTGAAATCAAAATATGTGAACTGGCCAGCCAGCGTTTCTGAGATTGGAGTGGTCGTGATCTTCATAATAGAAGATCTTTGATAAGTCTTGGCCAATCAGCGTTAAGATGTCTCCAGCAGCCGTTTCTCAATACGCGTTCTTCTCTGTACTTGATGAGGAAACTCACAACTGAACGTTGACGTTCTCTGAATACTACTGTTGTTGAGTCACAACATGTACTTTTAGGATGTTTTCAGGCGAGAAGTTAGTTGTTTAAGCATCAAATCTGTGATCGGTTATTCAAGAATCAGCCGACTTAAAAAGATACGCCGACGAGTTGAGTTCCTGCTGAGGGACCGTGAGTCCCGCAGCACCGGGCCGTCAGCGCTCTGCTGCCCGGCGAGAGCAGCCTGATCCCGGCAGGACTTTTAGAAATGATCCGCTGATCCCTAGTGGTGCTCAACCTGCCCTTTTGCCCTGGATGAGAAAAGTGCCCCTTCTGCTGGAGCCCAATGTTTTTCTTCATTCATCAGTATTTAAGGATAAAAATTCCCCCCAAATGTGTTTGATATCTGACGGGGCATTTACTTGAGTTATTGTGAGAATTTCGCCCCGACAGGAGGAGGAGGAGGAGGAGGGGGGCTCCTCCTCCTCCTCCTCCACGTAGTGCTCATGCAGCGCTGAGCGCTAAACGGGTGAAGCTACTTCTGTTCTGACCCGCAGCATCAGACAAACAGGTGATGACGTGTTTGTGAAATCCCCCGACGTTGTTTGGTGATAAATGAACCACAACATTAGCGCCGCTGAAAACATTACGTCGCAACTGGTCCGACGTTTCCTAAAAAATAAACAAACTAAAAACTCACGAAATCCGTGATTTCAAAGCCTTGTCCAGCTGTTTACTGACATTTGTCATGTTTAGTTAAGAGAGAGAGAGAGAGAGAGAGAGAGAGAGAGAGAGAGAGAGAGAGAGATAGCACTTCATCAAACGCTCTGCAAGAAGAAAGCCTGGACCACTCCACAGCCTCAAGCTAACTGATGGTGTGATTCACACAATAAGCATTGAGGTCTGAGGAGTTTGCCGAAATATTTCAAGGTGCGTCAGAGAAGCTGTGACTAGCGGGGCTTTCAAACAGCCCGTCTCCGCCTTAAATGGGTCGACGTAGTATTTGCAAAATCAATAAAAAGATTTAATAAATAACACAAACACAAACTTCGATATGAACGTAAGAGCCGCATGAAACCAAGCAAAGAGCCGCATGCGGCTCGGGAGCCGCGGGTTGGCCAGGCCTGCTCCAAGGAGATCAATTACAGTAAAAAGGGCTCACATCTCTCTTCACACTTAATAAAATCAAACTGCAACCCTCCTGTGCAATTATTCACAGCCTCACAAAATACTGCATAGTGTCCTCCTTTTTGGTGTTATGGATATGGTCACCCTAGCCTAGACAGCTTTTTGACTTCATCTACAGGGGCCATGTGAAGGGATCGATTGCTTCTGTCTGGCTCTCCTACTTGACCAATCCTGTTTAACAATGAGGTTCAGACCGCCCCAGCTCATTTGCATACAAGGACACAGAAATACAGAAATAAATAAATGAAGAAATACGTGTGGACACATAAATACAGGCATAAATAAATGAAGAAATACAGAAATGTAGAAATAGATTTATTTAATGATGTCCTGTTTAGGTATAACTTATATTTATATATTCCTGTATTTATTTATTTATTTATACATTTATTTAAGCATTTATTTATTTATTCCTGTATTTATTTATTTATTTATTTATACATTTATTTAAGCATTTATTTATTTATTCCTGTATTTATTTATTTATGTATACATTTATTTAAGCATTTATTTATTTATTCCTGTATTTATTTATTTATTTATACATTTATTTACGCATTTATTTATTTATTCCTGTATTTATTCCTGCATTTATTTATTTATAATTAAGTCATTTACGGTCCTCCATAGGGCCTTAGCCTTCTCAGTTTCGTGCAACTTCTGAACGTGGCTTGTAATGGTGGCTCTCGAAGGCAATTCGTAGGTCCTGTCGTTGGATGCGATGCGTATTCTATCAGCTAGACCCTCGTCCCCCACAACGTTAACAGGCCTACACGCAGTAGCCACCCATTTAGCTATGGCTGCAATAAGTTTGTTCTTCGTTGTGGTGTCCATGCCTTTCTGTCCGAAGTCATCCATTCTTGTCTGCTATGACGAGGGGGCGCAGAGTTAGCATCAGCTGTGTGCTTGGCCATCAAGTGGTGTTTCAGACTGGATAGGCTACGATGATAGCTCAGTTCACAATGACAAATGGCACATACCACTTTGGTCTTGTCAAGGGAACCATCTGACAACTTTTTGAAAGTAAACTTTCCATTCATTAGCGTCTTATCATTCATTTTGCCGTATCGCGCTCACCATTCATTCATTTCAAACCGTAACGTTAGCCTAGCTTCCAAGCCCAAACGGCGTGCCTATTGTTTTGAAAAAAATGGAAAAATGGAAATGCGTTAACGCCGTTAATAAAATTGTCGGCGTTAAAATTGGTTTGCGTTAACGCCGTTAATAACGCGCTAATATTACAGCACTAATTTTTAAATAATATAACAAAATAGTGCGACATCATTTTCCCCACAACTTACCTTCAACAGTATATAACTTTTGTGAAGGAAAAACGGGACTACGGAAGCCTAGGAGGCGCAGAAGAGGTAAAAGGCAATTTCCGCAGGAAACAGATTTAACTCTTCAAAATAAAATTCACACACAGGATCGTTGAATAATAAACAAAAATAAGATATAATACATTGAAAATAAGAAATGACAGAGTGTGTTTCTAACTCCGTTACATTCGCTCCGGGTCCGAGGTGGCTGAGGACGCTGACCAGGCTGCCATCACCCTGAGAGGGAACACAGTTAGCAGCAGTTAGCCACACACACACACACACACACACACACACACACACACACACACACACACACACACACACACGCACACACACACACACACAGACCAAAATGCCCTTTGTATGGAACTCGGGTTGAGTTCTTTCTCACCTGGCTGGAGGTCACTATCAGCTCCCTGAAGACGTGGACCGGGTCGTTCAGCTTCTGCGGCCTCAGTGACGCGGTGAAGGAGAACCGCTTCAGGTGCAGTATCAGCACTCTGTGGGCAGTAAACACATGAGCCGGTTCCAAAAGATCGTTGGTATTTTCAATTAAATAAATGACTCGAGCATTTCATTGATAATATGACTTATGCTGCGTTCACACCAAAAGAGTTGTGAATTATTCGTGCGAGTAGATTACATGCAAAGTCAATGCACAGACGCGAATGGTTGCAAAAAAGCGAATTTTCGGCCGGGCGGCGCGAATGAGGCGAACAATTCGGTTTTCACAATGCTTTTTCAGGCAAAAAAAACAATCAGCGTTGAGAAGCTCCGCCCTCATCACTCGTCCTGCCGTTGCTGAATCAAACTGTTGCTGGTCCTGAAGTAGCACTGGAAGCGGCTCCATTCAGACGCTGTTGTGGGAGTACGGATAATATTATGAACCCAGACACCATGGAGTTTGTTGTTAAACAAAATAAACTCAATGAAATATCAGAAAGTATTGTATTTAGGTATTGTCATGAAATGTGTAGCACAATAATAAAAAACTAAACACCAGCCGTAACTCTTAACATGTCAATGTAAACCAAAATAACTTCTACTCATGTGACAGCACTGTCAACATGTGGCTACTGCCCCTCAAAAGGGAATCGATTTAACCTTTGACTTAAACTATTAAACATCTTGTCAGCCATTTTGCTGTTCCATGCGTTGCAACAGTGCAGTCACCATGGGAACTGGGTAAATACCATCTGTATAATTAGCCTCCCCCGTACTGTGGTTTAAAAGACAGTGACACAAAGAGAGAGCAGGGGAAAGGGAGAGGATGGAGGTCAGAAAAGAGTGGCCTGAGAATCATCACATTGGAAAAGACAGTAGATGAAGAAAGCTGTGCAGAGAGAGAGCGTGTGAGAAAAGTGCAAAGACATCAAAAAATGACAAATGAAAGCTGGTGTGACAAACAGAGAAGAGGCGGATAAAGCAGGACATCCCAGTGTTATATTTGGGTCGCCAACAGGAAACATACTTAACTAAGACCATAGATCATGGCCCCTATACACATTTACATGTTTATGAAGTTTTATACAATATCATAATATGATTTATTACAATGTTATGGCATACTACACAATGTCTTTATACAACCTACTACATCATGGTATATATGGTCATTTTACTTTTTAATGGCATACTATACGAGGACATTTTTAGTCATTTTATCCTATTTTTATAATAACAATACTGCACTATATATTTTCTAATATCATATATACTATTTTTTATTGCATACCATACTATTAAATAGTCCGTGTTTTTTTTGCATAACCTACTATACATATTATACTATACTTGTGAAATATATGATATATGAAATATTTTTTGATATTTGTACGGCAGACTGACTTCTTTGACTTATCACAAACTAACATTGTTATGGCATTCTAAACATTTATATGGGAACTTATACAACTTTTTTGACTCTTTGAAAGGATACTATAATATGATATTACTAACATATTCAACAATTATGTGGATGTTGTTGACATTCATTAGTGGTAAATTGTGCTGGCCTAGCTTGCATAATGTTGAACATGCAATCATTGTAATTGCTTATATGAGGCTGTAACAATACCGATTTTTGAATCATTGCATAAAACATATGTCTTATGGCAAAGCCTTTTTCAGTTCCTGATTTGTCACTTTTGTGTTTTTAATTCCTTTTGATTTGCATTGCTGCACACTATTTCTTTTAGTTTTTTGGATGTATGTGTTTTAAGACTACATTTTAGATAAGTTCTTAACAAATAAAGTTCTTAATAGTATATCTATATGATGGATGCACTACTGTTTTGGTTGTGTTCGTTACGTTTTTTTTGTGGTACAAATGGGCTACAACAAAATATCTTTGTGCATCCCTGTGTTGCATAATGACAATACATTATCCATGTCCTTAAATACTAGCACTGCTTTGTGCAAGATTCTTAAATGCTCAGACAATGTGTGTGTGTGTGTGTGTTTTAGGTTTAATCTTTGTCATCTTCACTAAGAATGTTGCCATTAATATGTACTGTGTATCATAAAATTCACAGTACAGTTGATTTGGTCATGCAGTTGTCATCTCATGATAAAGGATACATGACCGAATGTCCTGGGAATCCATTTGTACTTGAGACATTTCACCAGATTGTGAAAGATTAGGAGGGGCACAAATAATTTAACCCTAGAACAACACTAATGTTAAAAATAGTCACACGTTCACTAACGTTGGGTATATTTCACCCAATATAATGTACCTGATAAAATATACTTCTCATCAAAATATATTAAAATACAACAATACGAGGCAAGTTGAAGTACTCTTCTTTTATTTTACCCATAAAATCAAAAACAGGTATCATGGGGGAGCCTTATTATGGTATTCTCAATGAAACATGATTAAAAAGGAGTTATGAACTTGTTCTTTGGTCCACATGTTCCTGGGACATGTCTTGTCCTGTGAGGAAAAGTCTCCCTTCAATGTTAAAGGCGTTAGTGTTCTAGGGTTAAAGATGTTAGTGTTCTAGGGTTAAAGATGTTAGTGTTCTAGGGTTAAAGACGTTAGTGTTCTAGGGTTAAAGATGTTAGTGTTCTAGGGTTAAAGACGTTAGTCTTCTAGGGTTAAAGGTTAGTGTCCTAGGGTTAGAGACGTTAGTGGGGTTAGAGGAGAGAAACCTGGAAGGCTTTTCTCAGTTTTTTGGGAGAAGAAGCTCAGCTCGTTCGTGACATTACCACATGGCTTGAGTGTGCCATTACACTATGGCTGACATATCTGGCACAGAGCTGGAGAGGGAAGTTTCCCACTGCAGAAGGAGCAGGTGAGCGTACGCATTCGTTGTGAGCAGGCGGCGGAAACCTGCAGGTCTGAAACGTGAAGCCAATGCTGAAGTACCTTCAGCTTGCATTCTTTCTAATGGCCATCAGGGGGCGACTTAAAAAAATAAGGCCGATTGTGTAGGAGTCTAGGAGAACATGACCCTACTTTATTACCCCAGAAAAGTATACTACTTTCCAATCTTCTTCAATGCAGCATGATGTTCATTTCATTCCCATTTACAGCGAAATAGATCATAAAGCAGCGTATGCTTTAGGGCGGGGCTTCGAGGTGATTGGCATAGTTGCTAATCGTAACTTGTCTTGTCAATGGGACTTTTCCATCTCTCTCCGTTTCCCCCTCTCACAACGCTCCTCCATCAGGAACCGTTCAAACTTCCGTTCTCTCTTTTGCACTGGTTCCATCAGGCAGGTCGAACAATGCCAACAGCATGAACAATGTGTACTGTACGACTTAAACTCTTGATCCCCGGCTCAGTAAATCAATGGCTGTTGAATTTGAAACTTGTTGACACACAGGAGAGTCCAGCTCAAAAGCATGTTTTATTCAACGAACCACAGTTGAATAAATGCTAATATTCAGTGACAGACGTACATGGTCTTTTGTGCTACAGCATCGCAAAAGGGATTGTCCACTGAGAGGAGAAAAACACACTATTACCATGAATTATGTGATATATGTTCTATATATTTAAATACTTGATCAATTGTATGTTACCGAGTAACTAAATACGTCTTCTATATTTAGGGATGTGACGAGGATGCAGTGAATTGAAGTAATGCCAAATTATTATCACTTTATCTATTTTTTCTAATTCCAATTATATCATAATTTGGGAGACCATTATACAAAATATAAATACAACCTGGAATTGAAGTAATTACATAAAATGTCTGAAATAATAGCTGTCATGCATTAACAAATAAGGGCACAATCTTAAAAATAATTAGCAAACAAGTAACAAGCAAACTTCAAGTGTTCATTTGCAGCAGACATGTGTATATTACTTGTATAAAACATGATTAAGCTAATTAAAATATACATTTTTGTATGAGTTAGCCTAAATCAAATAATGTTAGTGTGGCTAACATGGTAAATCAGCATAATGTACGTTTCCACAATCCTAAATCCAACTGTACAACAGGTCATCCTCGTCACTTTGTTATGCTGAGATTTTTTCTTTTATTTACTAATTGATTCAAATTTTTCTAACTAATTGATTCTACTTCACAGTTCTTTGGATTAGTTTTAAGCTCCTTTCAATGAAACTCACAATTTTTGAGCAACTGGAAGGTCTTTAATTTGAAAATATGTCGGAAGTTTGCATACTCACACTGGCTTAAAGGTCCAGTGTGTAGCATTTAGGAGCATCTACTGGCGGAAATGGAATATAATATGAATCAGTATTTAATAGTTTTCTTTTGTCTATAATCACTTGTAAATTAGAATTGTGTGTTTTCATTACCTTGTTATTGGTGTTATTGGTGCCACCCACCAATCACTGGTATTGGACGAGTTGGGATCGAGAATGTGTCGACAAACTAAGCATGGCTCGAGATAGGGACCTTCACGTTTTTGCGTCGCCCGCCGTAGTTCCTAAAAACAAGGAGAGGTCTTCCTTTTAACATGAACAAATATAAAAACAGAGGAAAGCTTTTTTATTGAGGGGGGGGGGGGGGGCATTTCCAATGTGTTTTTATTAAATTGACAGTAGAGAAGAAAAATCAAGGGAGGGAGAAAGATGCAACAACGGTGTCCAAACAAGACTTCAACCGTGGATATTGTAGTTCATGGCCGTCTTTTACATTACATTACATTTAGCTGACACTTTTATCCAAAGCGACTTACAATAAGTGCATTCAACCATGAGTACAAACTCAGAACAACAAGAATCAAGAAAGTACAATATCTTCAATAAAGTTAAAACACAAAGTGCTATCAGTAAGAGACATTTAAGTGCTACTGAAGTGCTACTACGGCGCTACCTTCCTTATTCAAGGTGTAGTCGTTAAGATGTGTTTTTAGTTCACGGTGGAAGATGTAGAGACTTCCTGCTGTCTTGATATCAATGGGGAGCTCATTCCACCATTGAGGAGCCAGGATAGTTGTGACTTTGTTGTCTTAACCCTCAAGCCGTCTGTAGTTTCAAATGAAGGCCTGGTTCTTTTTGCAGTTGAGGTAAATATATCCTCCTGCTGTGTTTGAATGACATTTAATTAGCAGTTGGCTTAAGACAATATGATTTAAATATTTTTTTATATATATTTTCATCATAGACTGTTCAATTGTAACATGATGGCTTGCTGCCTAATTGGAGATCTGAAGAACTGTGGTTTGAGGTCAAACTCAACCAATTAGATTGTTTCCACATCCAGACGAGCTCTGCCTCTGAGAAATATTTGCTCTAGTAAACTCCAATCTGTGCCCTGCTGCATATGCGTAACATCTTTTCTGTGGTTCTCTCTCTCTCTCTCTCTCTCTCTCTCTCTCTCTCTCTCTCTCTCTCTCTCTCTCTCTGGACTCTTCTCTATGCTCCATATTCCCCATGCACTTTGAATATTTAATCCAGATGAACGGGTAGTTTGCTGGAGGACACACACAGACACAGAGGTGGACGTATCTCTTGACAGAGAGCGAGCGAGGAGGAATGGAGGAGATGACAGGAAGAAGAGTGGTATAAGAAAGAGGGGGAGAGTAAGGGAGAGCAATATGGAGTCAATGGAGAAGAAAATAAGGAGAAGAGAGAGAGAGAGAGAGAGAGAGAGAGCATCTGAAGTAGCTCTTAAACTGCTTCAAATTGGTCATTAGTTTAATCAGGGAGAAAAGCATTGCAGAAACTTACTCCATTAGGGGAAATGTTGACTCCTTGTCTTCCTCTGCTTTTATGTCACTTCCCCTCTCGTCATTTCTTCTCTTCCCTCTCTCATGTTGTTCTTCTAAGACCCGTCCATATTTTCCGGGCAGACTCTTCCCTCCTCGTTGTAAATCTCCGTACCTCCCAACAACCGTGGGTGTAACAGGTTTATTAGGTACACAGTTGTGTTGCCGCCGATGCATCGCAAGGTTTTTGACATTGACGCGACAGCTTTTGCGAGTCCTAAATCTCAGAGGAAGGAAAGAGTAGCATCGACTCAAACATGTTCTTGTCAAAGCAAGTTCATGCGTGGCTTTATTATTTACCAACTCTTTACTGCAGCAGAACAAATCCCAAACAATCTCCCACCAAAAGATTCAAGGTTGATTTTAGCAGGTTTAAAATCCACCTTTAATCTGATCAACTGGCCCGGCAAGGCTAGTATTAGAAGTCTGACGCTGGGGATTAAAACCGCAATCCGTAACCACCCAGAAACCTTTGACTTCTAGGTCACAGTAGTCTTCGGGTGCTGAGTCATCGGATCTTCACAGTCGCAATATTTATTTTCCTACCATGGCGAGGACATTGGGTTAAAAGAAGTAGAGTCACCGTTAACTTTCTTTCAGTGAATTTAGTACCACTAGTAGTGTTGGATCTCCGTTACGTTTTTTTTAAGACTGTAACTATGTTAGTTTGTTTACATTAGCTTAGCTTAGCAACGTTAGCACGTAGTTCGTGCGGGATGTCGTTTTACGTGTCTAGACTGAACGGTGCAAAACAAATATTGTCACTATATACTGACTAGTAGTGAATTAATTTTACAGAGGAGTCACAGCAGCCAGGGTCCAGTGGACAACATGCAGACTCCCAGTCTGTCTCTGTTGCCAAACAGATCACCATCACCGGCCGGCCACAACGGCAGCCACAGCACATCATCCCCAACATATAATACTAGATTTGGTTTTAGACATTTATTTACATGTATGTTCCATTGTATTCATACATTCCACTGCTTTTGTGAACCTAAGACCTTTGGTAAAACAATTTCTAGCACCAAAACAGTTCGTCCACATGAGTAAAACTATGTTTTCACAAGCGATATGAAGAATTTCAAAAATCGAGTGTCAATGTTTCAGCTTTAGGGCCATAGTATCACTTTACACTTGTGTCTTAGGTCAATGGTGCCTCATTATATAGAGCTGAGATTGTTCTGCAGGTTTTTTTAATGTAAAACACATGGGTATCTATCATATGCAAGTGCCTTTAAAAAGGTGAATTTAAGAAACTATGTCAAATCAAGAAAATGACCCCCGACTCCAGAGGGTTAAGTCACACAATGAGGCTCCATTCACTGAATGAAGACTGTGGAGAAAGCTCTGAGAACTTTTAAGTATTCATCTTTGTTGCCCTTTGTCCGTAAATTCTGACGATACGAGGAGAAACATTTCAGCTCCTCGGATGCTAATGGGTGTGCCATAAAAAGTAAAGACTTTAACATGTGTTTGTTGGTGGAGATACAGCAGGCTGCTTGCCAAAAGCAGTTAAAAAAACCATTATTTTAATAGAGAGGTGTTAAATAAATGATTAAATATATTTTTTTGTAGAAGACAACTATGTCTATCTTGTCTATCTATGTCTATCTTGTTATGCCCGTCTTGCCAGTTGCCAACAGCTCCTCTGTTTTCTATGAAAGCCTCTCCACCTTCTCATCTCTCCTCTCTTCAGTTTTTACCCCCGTACTCTGCCAGTCCTCCCATAATAGTCTCTTTTCGTTATTCTCCCCCTTTCAAGCTCCTGTCATCTTTTCAATGCAGCTGAAGTTGTTCAAAAGCGGCCGCGCACATATTCTCCCCCAAAAAAATCCTCTCTTCCTCTTTCTCTCGGTCTTCTAAAGCTTGACCGTCCCTCTCCTCCTCTTTCTCTGCCATCTTTCTAGCCCTGCTCTTCCCAGCAGAGTCGAGCCAAACTGAGCAAATCCTTCCAAAGAGGGTATTGATGATGAAACAAATAAGGCAGCCACCAGAGAAATGCCTTGCAGCTTCAGCGAGGCGTGCTGGGCAAGATTAGCAGCCAAAAGGGCTCTTTTTTGCCGACTTCTCGCAGAGGCTATAAAGTGCATCTAATGTGGCAACTTTCCAAAGAAGAGGAATTTAATCTGGGAAATATTGTTCTGAAGACTGAGAGAAAACAGAGACTGGGCATCGGATAGAAGCAAAGTGTCTTCAAGGGTCAATAGTTCACGAAGTGAGCAACACAGCTCGAAGCTTGAAGAGCTAATTTCAGTTCAGTCAGTAAGGTTATGATATGTGAATTGGATACACATTGCTACACTTCAAATAATTACTATTCGATAATTCATATTGCTCCTGAGAGAAATAGCGGCTTAAAGCTCCTTTATTCTAGCTAATCACTTTAGTTGTCTGTTTGCCATTTGGTGCTGAGCAGAGAGAGACCTTGGGTTTATCGCAACTTATTTTGCTGAAAAGATAAGATAAATGAGATAAGATATGCTGTATTGTTCTGCAGGCCAGATTTGTCTTGGGCTCCAAGCCGCTGCGTCACACAAAACACTTGCCAACAACGTCTCAATGCGAAAACATGCATGGAAAATTGTTGGCTCCACATGTTGAGTGTGAGAGAGCATTACTTTAAAATAGATTAGTCCCCAAATGACATCATATAATATGACTTGTACCGCTTTAGCCTTCTAATTGGCATTCTGAACTAAATTGTAGAATAGTAAAGCTCAAGAAGCAGTTTGTGGGATTTGGTTGCATCTAGTGGTAAGGTTTCAGATTGCAAGAAATAAATTGCCCTTCCACTCACTCCTCCCTTTCCAAGCATGTCAGAGAACTACTATGGACCTGGGTAACATTAATCTGATCCGCCCGGAGCTTTTTTTTTACAGATTTTTCGATAATGAGGAAGTGATTTTTTTTTTACTCAAACGCTTTAATAAATTTAATAAATTTAAATGGCTAAAGTACTGTAAACCCTTGTGAGAAGAGAAACAATGGACTACATTTAAAAAAAAAGATTGTTATATTTGTATAATTACGTAATTACAAAAGCTCCTCAACATGACTGAGCGATTTTAACGTTTCACTATTTAGCTAATTTAGTACCCTAACAATGCCGTAGAGACTGTACGAATCTTCCGTTAGTAGTGGGATCACTGTGTGTAAAGTATTGACGTCGCGAGCTGCGAGAAAGCAACGACTATTTTTTTCTCTGTTTTTCGAGTTCCTACGGTCTCATTGTTCCACAAACGCATCTGAAACCGCGTCAGATGACACACACGGAGGCATACGGTTATTTTAAGTACGGTTAGTTCATGGTGCGACGACGATTTAGGTAAAAATAGCTAATTTCTTTATTTCTGAACCAAAAAACATGATTTTTGGACTGGAAAGGCTTGAAAACATGTCATTGCTTGTGTTTATTGTGATTATTATTGCGGATTTGGATGCTTTAGGTCTTAATCTTTCTAAAGAGGTGCAGTATTACTCTGGGGCATGATGGGAAGGCACAAATACAATTAAAAAAAAATCTTCTTTTTTTTGATTTTTTGATCAGACTCTTGACTTTTGATCATATTTATGCAGAAAATAAATAATAAATATTTTTTTTATTATAATTTTTTTTAAAGGCAAGGAATTGCTGATTCTTTAGAGATCAAGGACAATAGGGGCTGGTATTCATATCAAGGTCATATGAGAAGTAGAACACCTGTAGAAGCCCTAGGGTATCCCTTAAGGGGGACCCCTAGGGCTGATGAGGTTTAAGGCTCTCTCCAGTGCCAGTCTTTGGTTTGTCCGTTCTGGGCTACAGTAGAAACATGGCGGTGCAACTTGGCCACTCCCTGAAAAGGGACCCGCTGCCCATGAGGAGCTAATTCTAATATAATGAAAACACATTACTCTTATTCAATACTCTTATCTTCAAATGAGGATGAAAACATAGTTATGTATCTTGTCTTTCGTTCATACCAATAGATGACCTTAAATCCTACACAGACACTTTAAAGCTCTTTGCGAAAAAGGTAATCATATGACAATCATTAATCGTGTGGCCAGAAGTACACATAAAACTCAACTTATACTGTAGCTTTTCTATCAATCTGAATAGTCAGCGGTAATGTTCTTGTCTGATGTATATTTAAAGCTGCTGCGGGAAATTATAATTTTGGATGGATTTTGGCGGCAGGGTTTCCAACGACCAGATTCCCTTTATAATAACTCTCATTCCCACAGCAGGCCCAGCAGTAGGGTAGTAGTAGTTTGGTTTCGGTGGCACCGATGACAAGCATTAGGAATAACGAGAACGAAAAAAGCCATTCTTCTCGCTGATAGTCCCAACGTATTAGTGATGTCTTTATGTGTCCTTGACTATTTCATAGCCAATTCAAAGTTCCTCACAGTACCTTAAGGCAGAAAAAGTAGAAAAAGAAAGTATAAGTTCGACGTTGTAAACATCTCGCTATGGATTCACTATTATTGCAAAATAGACAGCTTTAGTATTATACTTACACTGGTTCTTGTTAAAGATAAACGAAAACTAGCAGACCATGAATGCACAGAGAGAATAAAATCAGCCCAGTTGCATTCACCTTTGCCAGTGATGGTAGTCATGGCCACAACATGGTAACTGAATGCCTTTAGCAGGCCTTGGGGTCATGACATTACCTCAGCTGAAAAAGGCCCTTTTAAAATATGATGAAGTTTTCCGGAGACAGTGAGCTGCGATTGTGTGGGCGGCATTGGCACTATTCGACAGAAAACTATCATTTGATTCTGGACACTTGAGAAAAGGACAATAAATGGGTATTTCCAATGAAGCAACTAGGAATAATGAAGAGTGGCATATTCTACGCTATGAAAATGCGTGAACTCATAAGTGCAGTTTGAAGTATATTTATGGCTGTACAGTCTTGAATTTGAGGTAAAAAGGTAAAGAATCCTTCACAGCATTATTCCAGGCATCACTGGTCAGCTCATCACTGGTGAGCTCAAAAATGCATTTACTGCTAAAAGAAACAAGAGGGATTTAAACCAGTGAAAGTTGAAGCAAGGTATATTCTTGTAATGGGGAAAAATGTAGGACAGAAGCAGGAAAAGAGGGATTTAAATGTCCCTGTACAATTCCTCATTCCTCAGGATTTTAATGAAAAATAGTTTTCTGTAAGATCCGCTGTCATTTCAAAGAACATTAACTAAATTGATTCCTGTCTTAGTGCCATTTAAGTGCAGCTTGGAAACAAAAACAACTTAATAAGGAGGTGTAGCATGTTCACTTCTGGTTTTGCTTTTGAGATAAAAACCATTGAAATCTTTATCGGCAGCATATCAAAATGCAGTGTCGTCACATTAGTACAGAACGCAGAGGGCAGCATAACCAATGTCGGTTGAACAGCAGTGAGTTAGCCGACATCGCTGAGTTGGTTAGCTAACTAGATTAGACACCGTCAGCTAATGTACCCTTCGCTGAGCCCGCCCATGCTGCTACTGCATCAAGCTGTCCGAGCTACCACGGAGCCCACACTGTCACTAACTGCACTACCTGAATACATGTTATGTAACTTGAGAAAAACACATAAACTAAATGGGAGAGAAGCAGAAAGATGGTTCCACAGTATGCGTTTGAAGGACATATCTGGGATGTCAAGATCCTGTGCTACGCTATGATTGGCCAGTGTGTGTTCAAGTGGCGGGACTTGGATAAAGGTCAGTTGTACTGGGTTGTTTTAGTGTTTATGAATTCAACTTCTCATTTGTAAGAGGAATTGTGTATTATTTTATCTTTTAAGAAATCGTCCCTCTCTTTGAAAAAACAAATAGCAAAACCGTTGTCGCGTGGTGTTAGACAAAGGTCTTCATCATAACATTTTGCCATGTCACAACAGGACACAGGTCCCTTTCGATATGTCAGTATGGCTTTCTTGCTCATCGTTAATATCAACGCTTTTCCTTCTGTGACAAGTTTAAAGATATGTCCAAAATCACACATTTCAAACTGGGAATTTGGACTCTCAAATAAAATAAAGTGTAGGAATACATTTAGTAAATAGGGAGTGAATTTGGACACGGCTAAAATGTCTGCTATGAAAATGGTCAACAAAATGTGGCTGAAAGGCAAACTCATTCGACCTGCTTCTTAACCTTGTTATACCCAATAAATGTTAGAAATGGATGTGACTGCCTGTCAGGATGTACTTGTCACTTTGACTTTAGAGGAGGTTTTGTACTTGGTATGTAGCGATCACACTGATGGACAGCGAAGAAGTGGATTATGCTGCGGGAATGGTTTTCAGACATTTCTATGGATTTATTTGTTGCTCTTTTTTTGCACTTAAACTGTGACTACAGCTTCTCTCCGCCATGAAAGTCAGAACGTAATACCTTAAGTCTGATGATATTCACCAAGGCTGGATTCATCCCCCACATAAAATAGTCCCCAACAAATGCACTACTGTTTCAGTAACACATTTTTAACATTAAAGCAAACCAGCTGTTTCAGGAAATTACAGAGCCTTTAAAAAAAATGTATATGCATATTGTTAAGCATTTAAAGATGGAGTCTGTGATTTTAATCCAATCCAGCTTTTGTCACAGTCAGTGAATATCTCCTCATAGTCCTCTAGTTTTCCCTGGCTCTGTGAACGAAAAACAACTGTTCCAGCCAGGACAGAGAAATGCTAATAATGCTAATGCTAATGTTGTGTAAGGAGCACTGATGGGAGCAGCGTATTTGTTTGGGTGTTGAGTGCAAATATCAACAATCCTTCTCCAGAATCACAGACTTTTCTTCTTGTTTTTGACAGAAGTACAATATTGATTTCAGCTAATTCAATATATTTTTCATGTATATATAAGAAGCATACCATGCGTCACAGAACACAGTATTTACAACGCTCAGACTCCCTTGTGAACTTGTTCCTTTTAATTTCCAGTGGTTTTGCAGCGGGGTGAGGGGGAAATGCAGCAAGGAAAGAACAGCGGGGAACCACCTAGTGGTGTTGGGAGCTACTCTCTCTCGTTAATAAAGGGGTTTAGAAAGGGGATGGTTACAGTGGACGAGCTGGATATCTTCACTTGTGGAACGTCACTGTGGTCCTAACAAATGAGTAATCCACTGTTTCTCAGTGAACAGACAGGAAGTGTTATTGCTATTTAAACAGGCACACATTTCTTTGGATACATATAATGAGACCTTCAGTCACGCTGACAGGACTGAAGGTCAGGGGCCGCGGTGCTTTGAGCTAGATTTCCACTTGATTTGACCAATTCACAATGATAAAGCCTTACTCTCAATTCAGTCTCCCAATTGCACTGCTTAGTACAGTGGCAATGTACATGAGCGTTGAGCTCAGATTTGATGGATGTTAACCAATAGACTTCAAACAGAACAGCTGAGGCTCATGGAAATGGAAAAATGAAATTGTTCAACCAAAGCCACCTCATTTTGGTTCCATCCATCCAGTGGGCATTGACCTATTACACTGGATGTGAGAAAATGTGTGGTGAGATGCCACAGGTCATGGGAAGTCATTATTCTCTAGGGACCGTCAATATTTATACCAAGGCTCATAGCGTCCATCCAATAGTTGTAGATATATTCCTGCCTGGACTAACAGTCTCACATCATACGGTGGTCTTAATCTGCAAACACAAACTGATGCCATCGAAATAATGTGGAAGACACTAAGATCATGTAAAAAAACTGTGGCTTTAACTCACAGAAATCTTTAGAGATAAATCACACAAAATACATTAAATACCTTAAAAATATTTAACGCCAAGTATTAATCATGATATTTTAATAGCTGGATCTTAACGTTCCCTCCTAATTTACAACAGCAATCTCACAATTCCAATGATCCCTCTAAATCTGAACACTGTACTGCCACTGGGAATTAATGTGGCATGACGGGCCCCGTAAATACACTTCTAATTATCTTTGGTCGATCCCTCGACTTCAGCGTAATAACATCATAAACTCCGGGGAACGTATGTATGCGTACAGCGTTATGGGCACGGGGTTAAGAACCATACAGGCATTGGTCTAATACGGCTGTAACATGCTTTGCAAATTCTTTGATGGAGAGTCCGTGTTGACCTTTAAGCCCGTTGCCTTGGCAACTGAGTGATGGCCGGGACACAGGAGTGAGGGAATTCATTAAGGGCAGAAAGACAAGGGCCACGGCCGAGCATTAGGAGATTAAAAACGTCAATGTTTTTTGTCTGTGTTTAAAACAAATGTACATTTAGAATTTGATCGGTTGTTTTTCTGTTTGGTTCATTTGATCTCTTTGCACTCAGGCTTAATTCATCCACTAAAATAATGAGGAACGGTTTCGATGTGGCCAACAACCTTTGGGTGGTAATGGCCGACAACTTTATGTTGTAATTTCTTTTAGTTTTAGTTCTTTTAGTTGTTTCGTCAATGGGTTGACACCAAAACACAGCACAAACACATGTTTGATGGCATTTATGTTCTTGCCCCCCTGAACTACAGTACGCTGTATTTACTATACAGTACTGTACTAGCATATAGTGTATTTAAAGTATACACAGTAAAGTAAACAATAATTTGAAAAAAATAACGAAGCTATCTGTTTTAAGTTTCTTTGTTTTAAGAAGTCTGTCTTTTAATTACTATAATAATTGTACAAATGTCACTATAAAAGAGATTTCCGCTGTATTTTACAAAGTATTAATAAAACTAGACTTAATAAACACTACACTAACATTTAATTGAATGATTACCTTTTTATTGTCCTCCTCACAAACCGAAGAATTTCGGTTTGTCGTATCAATATGTGTGCACATGACCCTCCAGTCCCATCCCCTGTATTGGGATTGGCAGGGCGTTTCCATACGCTAATTGGGACCAACTGGCACATGCCGTCAGTATCTCAACAATCATTGGATGGATTGGCATTACATTGGTACAGACATCCTTGTTCCTCACAGGGTGAATCCCTCTGACCTTTCGTCGAGCTCCAACATATAGTTGAAATATTTGGTTTTGACCGAATATCGTTTCAGGTATTGCTAATAAAGTTGCAGGTGTTTAATGTTCAAATCAATTTAGTGATCCCATGATTCATCCTCTTCCAACATTATCTAATAAACATTCCAGTTTGTCCTATACTTTGGGTTTATGACCAAATAGCTGCAATACAAATGGCATTCTCATCAACCCCAGTTGTGCTTTGCATTGGTTTTAATTAGCAAATGCTAGCTTGCTAACAGGCTAACATAAGATGGAAAAAAATAACTGTATGTTAGCATGTTAGCATCATCCCTGTCATTCAGGTACCGAGTGTTTACAGACAGAAATATGTCACCAAGACATTTTGTTCTACATTAGTATAGCCTGGAACTATTATTGGACAAGGAAAGAGGAACATAAGTCAAGTGACATTTCCTTTAGGCCTTGAACAATGGAGTTGGGAAAACTCGGGGGAGGCTCAAAAAGGCATTTTTGGGAAATCTTGCTCATCTCATGCTGGATGTTCATAGTTAGGATCAAAATATGTCATAAAAGTGATTTGTCTATATTTTTTTCTATATTTTTTTTCACAAATAAATTCTGAAAAAAATTATCTAAAATAACACAAGTATTAGAACTAATTTGGGGTTCCTACGACTACGTGAACAGACCTCACTAAGGCCTCTAGAAGGGCATCTCCGGGGCTCAAAAGGTTAAGTCATGAACTCTGTGTTCTACATCCAGCAGGCCTTATAAGAGCTACAGTTTGTATCTCATCTGGTGTCTCCACATCCAGGAGTTAAAGAGGTTGCTGATGGAGGACGCTAATGTATCAATTTATGCTAATCTACAATTATTATGGCTCATTAACCTGAGATTTCTCATCAACCTCATTAGGGGCACGGTGCAATAAATGAAGCTAAGGAGGCAGAACGCCTGCTATAGTAAATATACTGATCATTTGCTAGACATGACTTGTTTATGTATTTGCATTCAGTTAATAAAATGCAAAATGAGTTGCTTCAATATGTTAAAGGTTATTTATATAATGTTTGCACTGGGTATATATGGATCTATATAGATGTAAATGCATTTCAATTACAGATGTATTTTTGTATATAAATTAAATTGGTGTATTTCATATACAAATTTGACAAACACTTTAATTATTTCTTCCTTTCTTTCTACCATCTCCCCATTTCTCTTTTAAGATCACTTAACTGTATGTATGTGTGTGTGTGTGTGTGTGTGTGTGTGTGTGTGTGTGTGTGTGTGTGTGTGTCTTGAAGACATAATTTGTCTCTCACACACACACACACACACACACACACACACACACACACACACACACACACACACACACACACACACACACACACACACTCTCTCTCTCTCTCTCTCTCTCTCTCTCTCTCTCTCTCTCTCTCTCTCTCTCTCTCTCTTTCAGAACTAGATGGTCATGAATATGCAGTGTTGGGATCAGGCCCCTTGTACAAACTGACAGGGAGACAAATGATGCAATGCCATGTGCATGTGCATGTGCTACTGAAGACTGTGTATGAGAGGGGGGAGGAAATTGCCTCCTCTGTGTGCTGGAGAGGCAGTGTGTATGGTGCTCACTGTGCACATGCACTTCTGTGGAGAACTATCTACTCGCCTCCATTTAGCAGGTGGCAATTTACATCCTCCTGAGCTGCAGAGCCCGAGTGCTGCTGAGTGTTTTCATCAGCAGCAGGAGCTTGGAATAAGGACACTAGGACTTCAGGCGCTGGAGGGGTTTAGCATTATTCATGCAGCACAGCGATGTAGTAAATATACATATAATCAATGTCTAATCTGAGCTTTAGGAACCGTGAACATGGACCCTTGTTTATATTTCCAGTCATAAACACAGAGGCCAGTCGCTGGCTTTGAGCAGCATCTTCAATTTGCCTTTCAAAATGCTGTATTTCCTGGAAAGAATTACAAGTTCCAGAAGAACAATTATTCGTAAGGTTCACTGAAGAAATGCCTTAAATGCTTAATGGGGAATAACAGCATTGGCATGAACATATGAAATACGAAATGCATGTCGATGCCATGTTGGACTACAGTGAAAACAGTCTGCATTAGATGACTGAGAGAAAACCCTTCCTCTAGATAAATGAGTCCAAGTCAAATGAGGCGTAAGTAACACTAAGTGGGCATGTAGGCACCAGGCTTTAAAGCCTCATGGACAGATACATGTACACTGTAAAACAGATGTTGAGAACAGTGGGGAAAGATTCAGAGAGGCAGGAGGCCTACTTTCACAAATAGACCTCAACTGTATTGCAAGTAGCAGGTAGTTGACATCCTTCAGGCGCCACACGTTGATGTGGCGATTGGTTTGGCGAGCCAATCGCAGCAGTGGACAACATGCAGCTTCACTCCAGCCACCAGCACCTACGCTGTCGTGGAAGACTGACGAAGACCCGGACACTGTTCACCAGGTAACGTAGGTACACAGCTCAGCTGCACATGTACATCTGTTGAACTGTTCAAACTGTGTGAAGTTAGTATTGACTAGTCATTTATTTTACAGAGAGGATGCACCACTACCAGCCCCTCTAGCACAGCCATCCCCACCAGCCCGGCTCTGTTTTCTATTTCTGAACATGTATATTGTGTAAATATATTTTTAATTTATAATACATATTTTTATTTAAAATTTTTTTTGTGATTGTCATTTTTCATTTGCACACACCCCATGAAGCTTTATCTGCAGTATGAAGTCATTTCTCAGTCCCATTTTTATAATTTTGGAGAAAGGTGTGAAAGACCATATTTCTACTAAAAAAACGATAATATTCTTTTTAGTTTTATACATTTGTTTACATGTATCTACCATGTTATTCATATATTTCACTGCTTTTGTGATCCTAAAGCCTTTGGTAAACCAATTTCCATCACCTAAACCGAGTTACCACCTATATACCACCTGAGTAAAGTTATGTTTTCACACGAAATATGAATAATTTCCCAAAATCGAGATTCCATTTTTCAGCTTTAGAGTCATATTTTCTCTTTAAACTTCAATGGTGCCTCATTATATAGAGAGCTGAGATTGTTCTGCAATGTATGATGTACAACATGGGTATGTATCTTGTATGAAAGTTTAGTCATGATCCACCATGTCAAGTTAAATGGTCCATTGGTGGAGAGCTAAAGAAAAATGACCTGGCATCCAAAAGGTTGCTCTCAATAGTGTGTCATATTTAATCTGAGAAGCATCAGTAAACAATGTAACTATTAATAAAGCCTTTGGGTACAACTTGTAAATACTGTATTAATAAGTGGTCGGATGGACATTTTCTCCTCTCGGACCATAACTGTCAGAAAATGTCTGAAAACTCTTCTAGTTTTGTTTGTTCAGCCATGATTTTAAATTGTGAAGGATCATCTCTGATGGTTTTTCTCATTCTTTACATTATTGTTGCCCTCATTCCCGCATCAGAACACAAACATCACAGTGTAATGGTAACATGTGAAAATATTTTCAAAAGAGAGCTCTGAACCTTTTTCTCTCTTTTTTTTTAGACATTTTTATATGTTTTTTTATTCTTAATTGTTTTTTAATTCTATTTTTATTTTGCATTTATATTTTATTATCTAATTACATTATCTGTTTTTCATTGTTTAGATGTGTTGCATTACATCTCTTATAAGACAAGTGGTCTATGAATAGAGTACATCTTTAACTGTTATTATTATCATCATTATTATGAACCTTTAGCTTCCCATATGTACTACATAACATAAAGAAGTGCCGTCTCACAGCATCCCTGTAACCAGAGACGTGCAGCGGGAACTCTCGGTCTCCATTCTTTCCGTCTTCATTGGGTCGTAGACTTGATGGGCAGATATGGGAAAATGGAACCTCGCTTGAAAATAGTCAGAATTATCTCCAACTCCAACAATCTCATTCCTCGGCTGCTCTCTCATTTTCCGAGTTAAACTGTGTAATTGAATATGTTACAGTCCTCACAGAGCACTCCGGCTTCTCTTTCTCCATCTTCTCTCCGGCACCTGGGCGACCTCTCTCTGTGATCGCTTCCCAGTTTCTACCAGGAGGAAACTCATCAGCTGTGAAACATTTCCACGTGGGAGATAATGTCTCGATATCAATTAACGCACGAGGGGGAACAAACGGCCGCCTCCAACGGTGTGGGAATTCAGAAACTAAGCAGTATTCCCCTTTAGCCAAAGCTCTCAAAATGCTCCTCCCAGGTGTATTGCTTTCTGTGTCAAACGATGAAATCTAATGAATCCAGTGCAATAAAGTCCCCATACTACTTTATTTCATCTTTAATTTGACGCCTGACTTTTGTGACGACCGCTGTTGTACAATCACACTCACATTTCCCCCAAAGCGAAATATGCCAGTCTCATGACACGCAGGCTCCAATGATTAACTGTGAGCAATTACTATTTGCATAGGGGGCTTCTTTGTCTTCTCCCATCAGCCCCACACGAGACGGATGATCTGTTCATACCGAAGCACGGCGTGTCTTTGTGTGACCTGTCACTTTTACTGGAGTTCTCTATTCTGGAAATAAGAGACACACCAGTCATGAATTATAACACACATTAGCACAACCGAGGACACGCACGTGAGCAGAAGAAAACCTAGTAAACGCACACACGTGCACGCATGCACGCGCACACACACGCACACACACGCGCGCACACACACACACACGCACACGCTTGCACACATACACACACACACGCACACGCGTGCACACACACACACAGATAGACGTTCCTTTTCACGACAATCGGCGAGCAAAGGGAGGAATGGCTTGTCTTGACAAACACAGCTCATCAAACAGGAAGTGGCAGCTTCTCACTCTCAGTCTGCCATTTGTCATCATCTTGTGGCTCTTTTTTCTTTTCTGGATCATATTTGGATTATTTGAAGTACAATTATGTCCCTCTTCGCTGTCATAATCAACACCATCATTATCATTTTACAATTACAGACATTTAGAAATATTGTTCGCCACTAGATGGCTAAAACCAGATAGGGTTGAATCATACTAGGACTTTAATCTTATTATAGTATTAGGGCTAATCTTGGTAAAGAGTTAGGGTAAGGTGAGAGTGTTCTAAGACAGTAAAAATGTCATCATTTTGAGGAGAAAGAAGTCAGGTTATGCACGCTTTAGTATTTCCTGACAGATCATTCACATGCACAGTTCAGCAGAAGTTATGAACAGTCGGTTGGGACACGTTGATGTCATTATGGTTGTTGAGAAGAGAAAGTACTTTATTCTATCATGTGTGAACCGCAATGATACAATATGTGTTTTCCCATTACCTCATTCATAATTAACCATCATCAATCACTTACAGTGCTTTTTATGGGTTTAAAATGTCAATAATACAGGATTCTCAACAATTACATAGTTACAGATGTACAGTATTTTACAGTGTCAGTAGTAGTGTACAGTGAAGGCACCACACACTGGAATCATACTTGAGCCTCCTTCCAATCCAAACAACGGGACTACCGAGCGCGTGTCAGGTCTACCTGTGACGGGAATTACTTTACGGTTGTCAAGCCACGCGTTTATTGGAAGTGTTTTTCCTACAGTATGTTTGGTTTGAATAAAGAACTGTTCCTGTTCCTGTTTAGCTTCCTGCGGCGTTCCCAAACAGGATTGCATGCCTGTCAGACTCCTACTGCAACAACTACCATTTTACATGAAATATTACTTGTTTTTTCTCAAAATGTTCTTACTCACATTCATTCTGTGATTTTTGTCGCACTAATACTTTGGCGACGATTCCAGCATTTTCTCCCCTTTGCTGTTGATCTGTTTCACCAGCACTACTCAGTGCACAAAGGGAGCATTCAATGACAGCCCGGAGTGTAAATACGCTTTTTTGTGTTTGGATCAATCGCCTTTTCAGTTGTGGTGTTTTTTTCTCTCCAAAACTAGTGACTGAATATAAAAGGACTGAATTGTGGACCTTAAATATGTACATTATAATGCCAATGACATTAAGCACCATCCATGTAAACTGATCCACAGTTGATGGAAGTTCAGAGCTCTGGCTTTGAATGGTGTTCTGGGCCGACAACTAATGCTGAATATAGACTCTTGCCCTGGGACCCAGATTCATTAAAAACACTTTAATTCATGTCAAACCCCTGTATGCAAAATGACCAATTTAAGCATAAGATCCTGTCTTCAATTGCCCAGCAATTACAGGAACATCCAGCCTAAAACACAGCGACTGGTGATGTAAAATGCAAATTAGGTCATGGTCGGGTTGCCAAGTCAGAGATTGATAATTGTCATGTAACACCGTATGCCCATATGAAGGGGGACTTGGACGGATTTGCATCTGTGACTGCATTTGATTCACATATATTATACTATGGTATAACACATACTGTACAAAGACAGAACGTCTTACATGTGCATTACATTTGGACAGCAACACTGGGTTTCATGTTTTTGGCTGCGTACTCGTAGTACCTTTAATTTGAAATGACATGATCATTATGAGGATAAAATGCACATGACAGCTTTAATTTGTGAATATTATCCATACCACTGAAGATACCCTTTACATGTTCTGTATCAGCCGTTCACTATTTATTTATTTTAGAAGCCACTGTGTAGGGCTCATTAATGTTTCTTTGATGTTCTCATTCTTCATCTTTTAAGTCTATTGGTATGACGGGATAGTAAAGATTCATACTCTGATACCGGTAAACCGCCCAGCCCTACACTGAAGTCATGGATGAATGGATGTTCTGTATCGTATCCCTTTACCAGGAAATATTTAGTTGTTGCCATTGCTAGTTGGTTTGTTATTTTGTCCTCGACCATTACTACATTATCCATCAACATCTGACTTCATAATATTTCGGCCTCTCCCAGAGACCAACTTGAGGCACACACTATGTTTCCTCATCTCCGTTTTGCTTTTTTTTTAAAAATAACTTCAAAGATGTGATTTGTGAATACAACGTTCTTTGAGATGCAACAATGTGGCGATGAAAGCCCTTCAAAGAAAAGCAATATGAGGTTTTAGGCTCATAAATATGTCACGAGGTGATTCATATTTAATCACAGAATTGAGTTTTTCCATATTGTGCGGTGGTGAGGCCTCAGTTGATTTGACTGAGTCTCAGCGAGTGACTTCCTAAGGTTGACCTATCGGAAGTGTCTCTCCGTCTGGGAGATGAGTTAAGAAGAGAAACCGCCAAACAGCCTGATGAAGAAAAGAAGAAACAACTACAACTCTTCTCTCCCGGATGTCTCCTTCTCTTTGTGTCTCCTTCTCTTCGTTTCTCCTTCTCTTTGTGTCTCCTCTTTGTGTCTCCTTCTCTTTGTGTCTCTCCGTCTCCCCCGGCTCTCTTCATAACCACCCGCTCTCCAACCTCTCCCTTTCTGTCTCTTCTTCCCTCTGTTCTTCTCCTCTCCTCACGTCTCCCTCCTTCTCTCCCTGGCTGTTTAAAGTCTCCTTCTCCCTCCGGGCCTCTCCGTGTCATTACTCCAGTCCTGGATTCAAAAATGTCATTAAAGTCACTGCTTTAGTCAGAATTCATTTCAATTAGACCCAGTCACCCTGGGACTCCCAGTCGCTGCTTCCTCTTCCTCTTCTTCTTCCTCCTCATCTTCTTCTCCTTCTCAGTTCACACATGCATGATACTTTACACCGCTGCATCTGTTTCATTGTTTTCTCCCCAAAGAAGCTGGTAATGATGCAAACAAAAGGTGCCGAGCGCAGCATTCAAAGCATAGCACACAGGTGCAACACATAGTGATGACACACACACACACACACACACACACACACACACACACACACACACACACACGCACACACACACACACACACACTAAAGTGTGATTGAAGTCACACATTATCCATCTGTCAAGGGGTTTGAAATGAAAAGCAATGCACATGTTATTACCAACACCAGGTGAGACATCTGTCTCTGCAGGAGGTGAAGGAAGAACACACGTAGCTAGAACATGTGATCACTTGATCACTTGTGAGGACCGGTATCTTTCTCCTGCTGCTCCACCAGCATTGATGACAGAGACCGGGCGCTGAGTGCTTTTTCAAGACCAACATGTCTTTCATCCCAAATAGACACACGTATGACCGTTGGGGGCGTTCAATGGCAGGCGCACGTTGTGAACGCTCACCTGTCCCTGTGTCCCTGAAGGTGTCACAGGGACGTGTGGCAGAGTACTGGAAGCCCGACTCCAGGATTACTGCGGTCCCTCTCTCTCTCTCCGGCTCTTGGTTTGGTCATCTTTGGTTTCCCCACATGTCATGCTCACGCATTCACGTTTACTTCACTGATGTCACTGACTGTCTTTTCGTTACTTATATACGTTAGTATAATAAATACCTTTACATTACCATCATCCACTGAGTCCTTTTCCATATTTGTCATGGCAAAGAGACAGAGTACGTTTGTAATTTCCAAAGTCAAGTAGGTAAGTACACCAGCGTTGTTTATGTCCCTTCTACGGATCACACACATCTCCTGGGTGAACGTCCTGTGTTTGTTTTGAGACTTTTTATACTACGTCACCTGACTTCCTCGTTTGCTGCCGCCATATTTTCAACCAATACTCTGCTCAGGTCACTGGCCCGGTGAGATACATATGTGACGGTAAAGAGAACTGTATAAAGATTCCTGGAGCAGTAGATGTTTGATTCGTAGAATGTCTGCACTCGGAATAACAATTTCAAGTTTCTATCCAACAGTGGATGGTTTGGGAAGAAAGAGACGAGCGCATACAGACGAATGGCAATCAGTCATCCATTGTGCATCTGAATCAGAAACACATTCCCTTCCCAAGGACAGGAAGTCTGCAAGACGGCCATTCTGGAAATAAAACACCTTTGCATAACGTGGTCTTTTATGGTGAGGGAGAGGAGGCTGTTTATGGTCAGAGGGATGATGGTTATTATGGCTTGTTGCTGCACATGTTCTCTTTCTACATGACAGGAAGTAGCAGACAGAGAGGTTCCCCTGATCCAGTTCCCATAAGAGCTCTTCATGCAGGCAGAGTTCCACCTTCCGGCCACTGATGACTTCACCAACACTTTGTTGGGCCTCACGGACCAACCGTTTCCATGACAGCAGAGCTACATCCTGATGTAAAGCGTAACGGTAACTTCTACAATAGGGCCGCAGATAATCATTCCCTTTATTGAGTGAATAATTGTTTGGTGAATAAAAATACTTTTTTTTCAGACCAACAGTTCAAACCAACCCTGTTCATACAGTAAATATAGGCTTACTTTTTCTATTAACATAATACATAAATGATTATTAACAAATCTGAAAAGTAGCAAACATTGTAGTCGTTGTTCATGAAGACTTTCATTTATTCTCCAGCATGATAGTGGCTTCAGTATTATTACACTTGTTATGTTTGAGGTATTAGAATAATCATAGCCTGGTTTAACACAGGAAAGGTCGGCACTTTATTGAGTCCCACTGTTTTTATGAACATTTCATTATAACCACGATCTGTCCTCATGTTACATTTCATTTAGCTGAGGCTTTTACATGTTAGTGCTGTACACCGTAGTCACAGCAACGGAGAGCCGTTCAGGGTTACATCAGGACACATCGACATGGACTAGCGGAGCCGGGGCTCGAACCACCGATGACCACTGAGCCACAGTCGCCCCTGCATTGCTCTGAAACTACAAACAGTCTTTGTGCCAACAAAATCAAATCGCTTATTGTTATGAATAATTACTTTGGAAATATTCGTTTTATATTGTAAACATTTGGTTTGTTAAAACCTTGAGATCAACTTTAACTCAACTTTAATATCATATGAAACAAAGCAGCAGATGTTTATACTTCATGTCATTCCATTTTTGAATAAAAATGAATAAAAACAATTATGAAAAAAAAGACATGTAGTTAAATTCAATTTATCTCCCTGAAAATTGTGTGGGTATGTAGTGCTTTAATTGTTTTTCTCCATTGTGTGTGTGTGTGTGCGTGCGTGCGTGCGTGCGTGCGTGTGTGTGTGCGTGCGTGCGTGTAGAGGTAACAGTGACTAAGCTCAGCAATTTTCTCCTGTGTCTTGATATCAGCAATAATCTCTTTAGTCATTTATATTGACGGCTGCAGTGGAGGAGAGAGAGAGAGAGAGAGAGAGAGAGAGAGAGAGAGAGAGAGAGAGAGAGAGAGAGGGAGAGTGTGTGTGTGTGTGAGAGAGAGAGAGAGAGAGAGAGAGAGAGAGAGAGAGAGAGAGTAGAAGGAATGAGAGTGATATAAAAAGAGACACAGAAGTTAAAAGACAGGGGAAAGAGAGAGGTGAGAGAGTGACACAGTGGAGAGAGAGAGAGAGAGGTGGAATAATAAAGAGGCAGAGGAAGAGGAGAGGCAGAAAGAAGAAACATAAAAGAGATGAAGAAAGAGATTCATCAAATCCATAAAAAAGGATTGTTTTACTGTCGAACTGATACAGATGCATCACTCTCCTTCCTTCTCCATCCGTCATTTCTTCTCTGTGAGCAATCCTCTCTCATCTCCTTCTTTTTAATCACTCATCCTCTCCATCTCATCATTCTCTCTCTCTCTCTCTCTCTCTCTCTCTCTCTCTCTCTCTCTCTCTCTCTCTCTCTCTCTGTCGTCCCTGTCGTTATTTCCATTGATGATTATGATTATAATTTCAGATTCATCTGACATCACGAGGTGGTTGAAAACAGGATCTTTATTTGTCAATGTGTTTCACTCAAAGTGGATGAATTGTATAAAATACTTAAATGAACCACGGCATTGTAAAGTAATGTATTTCACACTATAACATTGTATTTCATAATATCACTCGTCATGTCACACGCCCTCTGTTACTGCCACTAGAGGCTTTGTCCTGTGTTACTCTGAATTCACCGAGCTCCAACCTCTGGTGGAGAGAAATGAAGCCAAAAACTACAGTTCCTTAAATGGCCACTTGAGGCTGTCTCCAAAAGCAGTCCTCAGCTCCACTCCTTTTCCATCCCATTTACAGAGAGGCTGGTTTGGGCTAGAAACAATCCGTCTTGTGTAATGGTCTGTTGTCTGTTGTGTTAACCCCATCGGCTCAGAGCTTTTGTTTACAGATTTTTCGGAAATGAGGAAGTGAGTTTTAAAAAACTCAAACGCTTCTAGATCATCAACCACAGGTCCAATCTAATCAATTCAAACGGCTAAAGTACTGTAGACAATACAAAAAAAACGGGGAGCGATCAAGGACTAATTTTTTTTATCAGACTCTTGACTTTTGATCATATTTATGCAGAATATATATATATATATACATATATATATATTTTTTTTTTAAAGACAAGGAGTTGCTGATTCTTTAGAGATCAAGGACAATAGGGGCTGGTATTTATATCAAGGTCATATGAGCTGTAGAACACCTGTAGAGATGTCTCACTTACTCTTCAAAGTGTAAATGTATACTCATGCTGCTACAGTACAATGAGAGGTTTTCCAAAGGAGCTCAGAAAAACTATCGCTTTGGTCCACAGGGACCGCCAAAAACACAAAATAAAGGTTATTTGTTGTAACTTGTTGTAAATTACAAGAACCGTAATCTATAGCAAATTGCACACAGTGAAGTATGGCAAGCCGCAGTCATTCTTGTTTTTAAATCCGGGACACCACTAGTCTTGTGGAGTTTCAGGTGTGAAGACATTCTTTGAAAAATAAGTCAACATGTCACAGGAGAGTCGGGATTATCTTTTTACTGATTGGCTGCTGGTATTTTCTGGTTGCACTTTGGTAAAGGTTAAACTATCCCCATCTTTTGATGTGGCCACACCTTTGCTGCTGCTCTTGTGAGTTTACAGCATCACACGATGCCTTCAATAAGAACTCTGGAGGAAGGTTACATCAGCACACCATTATCTGCCAAAGGTGTCCACACCTGCAGCTCCAGCAGCTGCAAATGTGAGCACTCTTCTCTTAACGCTTCCACAAATGGTTCACCATTACTGTTTATTACAGCTCAGTACAGTGCTTCATTTTTTTTACAACATCTAATTATGACCGCATGAGTGCAACAGGAACGCCCGCTCCTATCCGTTCAACTTTTACCGCGTGCCATTGTCAAAGCAGGATAACTCATTTTTAAGATTTGACTGGTCGTTAACGATGTAATAGCTTTCCTTTACAGGCAGCCTGGGATGGAACAGGAGGGATTAGGTTCAGCACAAAACGTTAATCTGGCCACCTGAGATCATACGGAACGGGAGATAAGGTGTTCGTGTTAATTGAGGTGTTTAATGTTTGGGGAGTGATTATTAATGAGGCTCCGTGGGGATCTTTAAAAATGTGGAACAAATGTCAGAGAGTAACAAATTCTCACAAACAGTTTAGAAACACCCGAGTCACAGCGGAGAAAGACAAAATGAGATGTGAGAAGAAGGAGGACGTTTGTTTCTTCTTCTTTTTCTTTCGTATGGTTGCTGATGTAATGAATGAATGAATACTTTATTAATCCCCAAGGGGAAATTTGTTGTCAGAGTAGCAGCAATTTACAGACTAAAACTAAAATCAACATATTAAAAACAACAACAGGGATGAGAGATATATACAATAATAAAATAAAAATAGCTGGTATGAAAGAGTATTATTTAGGAAATACATTAAATTAAACTCAAACAATAGAGAAGTGCAAACATGCAAAGTATGTATGTGTAAGTATATGAAGTGTGTGAAGTTTAGGTAAACATAAACGTGTACAGTGATAATTAATCTACAGAGGATCTAGCAAGAGGTGACTTATTGTAAAGCCGTAATGCCGTAGGCAGGAATGTTCTCCTGTAGCGGTCCTTGTGACAGCGGAACGTGAGGAATCTCTTGGAGAAAGAGCTCCGCTGACCCTGCAGTAGGTGCTGGAGAGGGTGGAATATATATATATATATATATATATATATATATATATATATATATATATGTCCCTGCAGTAGGTGGTGGAGAGGGTGGTCCGGGTTGTCCAATATGGACAATATTTTACTTCCTTTCTTTTTCTAAGCCACTGCCGTGGCCTACTCAAAGCCAGTTGTGTAACAAGCACACTTATTTCATGTAACAGACTTATAGTCAACCAAACCACAGTGTTTAACCCCAACTACGATCTTTTCCTCAGCCAAACCAAGTATGTCGGTGTCTGAGTAAACCTCATCACTGAGTAAACCTCATTTGGGAGTTTACTTAAAAACTACACGCTGCAAGAAACGAGTTGAAACTGACACGCCATCTCTGATATTTCCAGAACCGACGCTGGAGCGGTAGCCAGAGCGTCATAGTTTGAAGCTGCGTCATAGTTTGAAGCTGACCAAGCTGCGTAATTTGATTAGTTGGTAGTGAGAATGTGTTGCAGCAGTAGATAACAACCAGTATAGAGAGGATACTGAAGCGGGCTGTTTCATTCTTTTAGGTTGAAGGTTTTGAGATAACAGCAAACTTTAATTACCAAAATTAATTATTGTTTAAGAAGTCCGATCTTTGGGTAGATATGGTGTCTTTATAGATTTGCTAAATGGCTTACATTTGTATCGTGCTTTTTGACCTCAACGGACAAAACGGCCTCTCATTCACTGAACCACGCCGATGGTGAGCTGCCATGCACTGGCCCGCCCAGGACACGTGAGAACCGGAGGAGCTGGGGATCAAACCCCCGACCCCAACACTGGTGGACGTCCAGTGTTGGGGTCCCTTGACACTTAGAAGAGAGGCATCTTAGCGCCTTATATTTCAAACAATCACTTTGAAATACAGAGATCACAGTAAAGTAATCATCAAACCAGCGTGACTATTTGTAATCTTAATTTATCTTCTATTTATTTAAAGTCTAGGCTCAACTTGTTCCCATGTATCGGGACTTATGTTTGAGAAACAGGGTGTGTTATCAATGTTTACTGTAAATGACCACACAACAGCTATCTTTCTCATAGTTACTATTTAAAAACCAAATAAGCACGTTCATATTTATGTGACGTTCATGTTGACTGAAATCTGAGCTAGTGGTCCTTCCATGAGCACCAGAACCAAGGACAGCTATCAGAATGGCCAGTAGGGGGCGACTCCTCTGTTGCATAAGAAAACAAGACGATGAGAACATGACCCTCCTTCTCACTTCTCAGTAAACATTGTAGACACATTGTTATGGTCTTCATTTCTAGTTGTAAGTGTTCAAGTCTAACAGCTGATAACGCAGGGTGTTCTAGGCACTGTCTGGCGCTTGTCACCATGTTGTGACTTATTTTATTCTGTTCCTTTATCTCATGGATGTAGCTTCTTAGCTAGCTAGCTATATGGGAAGATGAGGTTCCCATAACCCCCATAAAGCATTGCTTTGTTGACTGTTTTTCCAACTAGACCGGGTTGAATTACTGATGCAGGCGCAGATTAGGGAGGCTGGAACCGGGCTAGCTGGGTGTGTTGTCACTGACATAGACAGTGTGTGTCATTGGTAGTCATCACATTCACAGTAGGCCTAAATGAGTGTGCATGTGGGTGAGTTTGTTGTTGAAGGGCCTTCACAGCCAGTCAGGTATCCATTTCAAGTTTGGCTTTTTTCCTGTATCTTAAAGGCAGGGTGCTACATTTTAAATCTACTTTTCTTATTCTCTAAAAGTTTTCCTAATATCCCCATAACCCCCTGGGAGTTCTTTGTTTTGGAGCTTTCTGTTGTCCGGACTCAGTTGATTGAAATCTTATTAATCAAAAATCTAAATAAAACAATATGAGAGAAGATTAACCACACACACAGAGGAAGTGTAAGTGAAGCAGATGCAGCGCACAGAGCTGATGCATGATGAGACGACACGCTGTTAAAGTGGTCAGACACGTTTCTGAGCTGCATCTCAGAAGGTGTGAAAGGTGTGAAAGGTGTGAAAGGTTTAACACCAACCGGTAATTACCACCATCATTTACAGGCTGTAAACAAATGAGAGCAGGTTTTCCTCAGATATTACCTCTGTACTGTTTAGAAATACAATACAGTTTTCATTATTCCTTTTTTTAAATACATGTTGTTAACCTGTCACCACCCTTTCAGTCCCCAAGTAGCATATAGAGAAGATATATATATATATATATATATATATATATATATATATATATATATATATATATATATATATATATATATATATATAGAGAGAGAGAGAGAGAGAGAGAGAGAGAGTTGAATAGTCACTCTGGTCCTCCTGACTCGTTGATTCTTTATCTGCCTGATGTTTGTGTTTAACTTAACAGCGCTGTCCGTGGTGCTGAAGTAGCAGCAGATTTGTAAGCGCTCCAGAGTCCCGCTCCTCTTCCAAAATATATAGCTGGGGTGGGGTGGGGTTGAGCTCAATGAATATCCTAAAAGATTATGAATAACTCTTTGAGCATACCTTTAGTATGTTTTACAAAATGCATTGTTTTTGTGTTAGCTGTCTATAAACTTGCTCTGTGTCTTTGCCAACTTGTTTGGCAGAGTCATGTGTCTTCACTCTGATGAGAGAACTATCATAACCATTTACCAAAAAGGTCAATTTAAACTTCTAATGAACAAACTATTCAGCGCTCGTTCATTGGACTCACAAGTCTGAGGCTTGTAAGAAAGTAAGAAACCTTTTAGTTGAGAAAGCTTAACGAGTCTCCTTTGATTCCTCGGCGTGATGCAATCACCAGATGAAAAACCTAGAGTTGCTTCATTGATGAGGCTCAGACTTTATGGACTCATTAGTTGAAGGAATTTTTAATTTTCTGCTCTTTAATTGCATTATTTAAGTTGCTTGAAATGTATAAAGCTGTGTACGATTTCTGCCTGTAATCTATAATCAGCCATTCACTACTGAGAGACAGAAAAGTGGAAATTAATGATAGAAGCCGAGGAGCAGCGCGTCCTTAATATTAAAAAATGCACTTTACTCACTCTGATTTCACCGGATTTCTTCTTTCCACTTTTTTATTCAAGAGGCAGCATGAACAGTCTGACTTATTGCAGACATTAATATGCGGCTGAGATGACGTTATTGAGAAGCCCTCAGCACTCACACACACACACACACACACACACACACACACACACACACACACACACACACACACACACACACACACACACACACAGACTTGTAATGGGAGCGCAAGAGCCACAATTAGAAAGTCGGGCAATTCCACGTTTTCAATTAAAACTTGAAAGGCAAAAAACCATTTGACATTAATAACTGAGACACATGCGGTCTCCGTTATGTCAAATCTTCCCTTAATTAATTGTAACTATATGAGTTTAAAGGGTCACATGTCCTCCAGTCAGAAGGGCATAATCGTCGATGCTTAATTCAATTGGAGAGGGATGCTGTTTGTGACATTAGTGTTTATGCCAAGTTCAAATGGGATGCTTTATCTTTCAGTAGAGACTTCCATGTGCTTTCTGTCTCGTGGCGGCTGCATCCACATGGTCGAAGACACAGGATGGACTCTATGGGAAACAGTTTAAAGTCATTGATGGCAGGCTGGTAATCCAGTAACAGCACTGGTTTAGCACTCCTCCAGATGGAGCGGCTTGACTCAGACTCCAATAATCCAATCAGCCCTCAGCTGTGTTTGAACATTTCTGCATTAATGGGATGATTCCGTGTGAATGGATGATCTCATCCAGCAACTGCAAGCTGGATAAAGGAATGATGCCAACCATATGGAAGAAGAAGAAGAAGAAGAAGAAGAAGAAGAAGAAGAAGAAGAAGAAGAAGAAGAAGAAGAAGAAGAAGAAGAATATGGTGTTCTTAATCCTGCATCTACTGCATGTTGTAGTTATGGATGCCGTTGTTATCTTTGGGATACATTTACTTGGCATGGATGCTAATATCCACGTTTACAGTGTGGGTCAAGAGTTTGGAGTCACCTGGTATGTGACTGTTTTTTCTGTTTTAGAGGCAAAAAGAGTAGAATTCAGACACTAAATGTATTATTTACATGTGTGTTTAGTCAAAGTCCCCACAGTGTCACATTCCAGTGGCGAATACTGTTGCAACTGTTTCAGCAGCAGTTTCATTCAGGACCGGCAAGACGGCGGTGATGACGGGCAGAGCTTCTCAACGCTGATTGGCTGACGCAACTTTGCGTCACGCGATTTCTCCGCTGGAGTTGGGATAATTCAACTCACGCGAATTCGCGCCGCGTCCTTCGCTCTGTTCGCCCCTCGTCAAACGTTCTGTTTGCGCCGCCTCAAACGCGTCTATCGCGCCGCCCCGCGAAAATATCGCCTATTCGCTGGGCGGCGCATCTGTGGATTGACTTTGCATGTAATCTGGTCGCGCCGCAAATTTGCGCCGCGTCCAGTGTGAACACGGCATTAGGATACACTGAGCACTTCTTCTCTTCTTCTCTTCCTCTTTCACTCCTCCTCTCCTCTTCTCCTCTTCTTTATCTCCTTCTGGATAAATTGTCTCTTCAATGCACATTACTAACTCTACTTTCCTTTTCCATGGATTCATGGCTGCCTGGAACCGGTCCTGCCTGCTGTTATGGCCCTGCTGATGGAACCGGTCCTGCTTGTTACCAGGGCCCTGCTGATGGAGCCGGCCTGGAACCGGTCCTGCCTGCTGCCATGGCCCTGCTGATGGAACCGGTCCTGCCTGCTGTCATTCCCCTGCTGATGGAACCGGCCTGGAATTGGTCCTGCCTGGTACCATGGCCCTGGTGATGGAGCCGGCCTGGAACCGGTCCTGCCTGCCTGCTGCCATGGCCCTGCTGATGGAACCGGTCCTGCCTGCTGTCATGCCCCTGCTGATGGAACCGGCCTGGAATTGGTCCTGCCTGCTGCCATGGCCCTGCTGATGGAACCGGCCTGGAAACGGTCCTGCCTCCTGCCATGGCCCTGCTGATGGCCCCCCCTCCCTCCCTCCTCACTACCTCCTTCTGCTTCATGGATCGTGGTTATCTGGATCATGGCCCATGCCTACTACTCATTATATGAATAATTTGTATATATAACATGTCATATTCATGTAATGTGCTGTAACTCCGCTACGCTATTCATTTTGGCCACATGACATCTATTGCTTTTGTCCATCCGGGGAGAGGGATCCTCCTCTGTTGCTCTCCCTCAGGTTTCTTCTATCTTTATTTGGGGGAGTATTTCCTGATCCGATGTGAGGTCCCGGGACAGGGATGTTATGTGTACAGATTGTAAAGCCCTCCAAGGCAAACTTGTATTTGTGATGTTGGGCTATATAAAATAAACTGAATTGGACAGGGAGATCACGTCAGAAGAGTCATCGACTCTATCAGCTGTTGAACAGTTGGGCGCGGCGCGCACCCTGCCGCCCCTCAACAGCGCAGAGTCACGCCCTCCTCGTTGCAGTCTCCTTTTAAATATGCTGTATCTAGCATCCTGCTGCGTGTCTCATGCGACCCTCCGCCTCCACGGCACCATCCGCACCTCCATCACCTCCAGCAGAACCTCCAGCAGAACCTCCAACCAGCACCACCAGTGTCTGGACTCCTCGGGGGATCTACAGATTGCCGCCTCAGGGCACTCACTATTACGAGCATGGAGGGAGGTCACATGGGGAGTTGACCGACCTGCGGAGCTATTTTAATCACTTTGACAAGAAAAAAAAGGCGCGGCCATTCCATGGAGCAATGTTCCATTACGCAGCACTTGCCTCGCGATGTTGTGCATCCTGGCTGACCGACTTGACCAGCCCAACCCCGTCGGGTCAACAACAATGCATGTTGTCCAAATAACCACCAAACAACCAGTCACATTCAGTAATAGCAAAACAATCCAACAAAACTAAAACACTGCACACACACACACAAGACATCACAGCGCATGTTAATGGTCACGCTGGGCCACTGACCAATCATATACATCCACGGCATTTTGCAGGCGCTGCACGTCAAAGAATCCGCCCAGCTTGTCAAACTAAAGATCTGATTTGTTGAAGTCCATGACAATCAACCACAACGTCCACTCTCTGTGTACTTTAATCTGCTAAGGCTTAAACTGCTTTGCTGACATAGAGACACACAAGATAACAAATCTGGTTGGATGAAAGCTTCTCCTTAAAACCAGTTGCACTGCTGCAGGCTGAAGACTGAAGGCAGAGCAACAGAGGAAGACAGGAGCTGTGCAATGAGAAAATAAGCTAATAGGGAAAAAATTATTATAATACTTGTAGTGTATTTGTGAAAAACAATTAAATTATGAAATAGCTATAACTTTGTGATTCTGTTTTGGCCCGCAGAGAAGGCTTAGAAGGCCCTAACGGCCCACCACTGCAAGGAACTAATAATCAGGTGTGGCAAAAACAGGTGAATAAAAACTAAAAGACGGGAAGTAAAACCAAACATTGCCCATGGGGAGAATAGGCTCGTTCGAGATGAGCCAGGTCTGCGCAGAATCGATCGGCGGCGATCGGCGCGCAATGCATGCCGGTTAGATTTGTGTCCGACTTGCTCCCGACTTGCTCTGACCTCATGCACACATGGTCAACGATACTCTCACGAGAGCAAGCCGGCCGTCGATTCTACAGCCACATCAGAGAGCTGATTGGCTCTTAGATCTGACAGCAAACACCACGTGTTCTAGAAAATCCTTATTTTATGTGTAGTTGTAATACTTAACGCTTGATTGTTGACTATTCATCTCATGTTTAATCTTAAAACATATTTTGTGTGGTTGTTAATAGAAAATCGTATTTATACAACACATATCTAAACCAGTAGTAATGTATTTCACAGGCAGACATAAAAAGACAAAGGATGCAGCTACACATATATTTCTACATAAATATATATTTACAAACACATATGAATCCAAACGTGATCTGTAAACTACAAGTAGACAAAAGTTCGGAACTAACAGGAAGTCATTTTTTCTGTGACTTCCTGTGTGTACTTTGAAGGAAGCCTAAAACTGTACGACTTGATCACAGTTTCTTGTCAACGCCTCCTGCTGCGGCCGCCTGCCCTCGTCTGGATTCCAGGCGAGGCGCAGCTCTAACGAACGAGCCTAATACCTTTAAAAAAAAAAAAAAAGGAAACAGGAAGTTTGGGGCACACTGCAAATGCACATGCATGAGCAAAGGAGACTGTCAGGGTTCCAGGGGTTTAGAAACCTTGTTGATAGTATATTGTGACGCTTGGTACTATCAAACAAGGTTATTCATAGTGTAAGTACATTTTGTTAGTTTTTTCTCAGCAACATGGCGAGATTCACCTGCTGACTATGCAGTAATATCAAAAGCTCCAAAACAACAATTGAATGGACCTCGTGGGGAAATCTGTTTTGTCAGTGACGGCTGTGAAAGAAGCAAACATGTAATTCTCCCCATCCATAAAATGTGAAGCATTGCATTGTGGGTCTGTTAGCAGGGAGTAGTGTTCATGCTGGCTATGCACACTCATTTTCTGTTCCATTGTTGGGCATTTTTGAGCCATGGAGAGCATAAATTGAACACCCGGCTCGAAAATGTATGTGTTTTCTCTGCTGGCTGCCAATATGTTGGGTTTATTGTAGAATCTTGAAGTGTCTTGGTTATTCTTATGGTTGTAGGGGTTGGGTTGTTACTGGTATAGCTCTCGCCTTGTGAGTCTCTGTGTCTCGGTGCACAAAGCGACAGCGTCACAACCGTGCAAGATGCAGACACGAAACTTCCCGGATGTGAAGCTGAGATTAAAATGAAGGCCAAGACCGAAGGTGGCTGTGGATCAAGGGTACCAATATTAAGGGGTAGGAAGTGGGGAGGGGCTTATTGGCACACCTGGGCCAAGAAACGTCACTCTGCATTAGCGTTGAACAATAGAGAAACAACAGTATTCCTAGAAAGAGACGGTCACATTCCAAAGACACCAGCAGTGTGTTCTGGTTTAACTGAGTTACAGCAGTGGCGGGCCGTGGATTTTTTACCTGCACATTCAGTGCCGTCTGAGTCTCGAATCAGCTGTTTAACAGCTGGGTGCGGCCCATTCCCCCCCGCCCGTCAACAGCGCAGTCACGTCTTCCTCGTTGTCTCCTCGAAATGTGAGCTTCAAGCGTCCTGCTGTGTGTCTCATGCGGTCCACTCACCACATAAATCACCACCAGCTAATCCGTTTCTCAGGCTTCAGCCAGAGAGTCAAGGTAGCTTCTAGCTTCAAGCTTCTTCTTTTTCTTTTTGGGTTTAAAGGTGGATTTATCCAACAAAAGGTGCATTACCGCCACCTACTGCTGCTGCACCACTGACCAATCACAGCGCACGTTAATGGTCACCCTGAGGCAAAACACACATACATAATGCTAGCAGGCCTCGTCATATAGTTTAACTCACTCTCGATTGCATAGAGAAACAGAAGTGAAATGTGATTGGATGAGAAGACCCTTAACACTTGGGGGTCTGGGGGTCAATTTCTTGATTTTTCTTGATTTTACATACTTTTTAAATTCCCCTTTTTAAAGTCACTAGCATATGATACATAATCATGTGTTGTATATCAAAAAATACAGAACAATCTCAGCTATCTATATAATGAGGCACCATTGTCCCAAAGGCACAAGTGTAAATATGAAAATATGACTAAAGCTGAAAAATGTAATCTTGATTTTGGAAATGTCTCATATTTGTTGTGAAAACATAACTTTACTCCGGTGGGATATCGGTTTTGGTGATGGAAATTGGTTTACCAAAAGGTCTTTGGTTCACAAAAGCAGTGGAATATATGAATAAAATGGTAGACACATGTAATTTAACTCACTGCACACTGGAGGTCATTTTCAGTCGATTTTCTCGATTTGACATAATTTTCTTAGATTCACCTTTTAAGGCACTTGCATATAAGATATATACCCATGTTTTACATCATAAATTGCAGAACAATCTCAGCTATCTATATAATGAGGCACCATTGTCGTAAGGCAAAAGTGTAAAGAAAAAAACTTTATAATATGACACTAAAGCTGAAAAATGGAATCTCGATTTTTGGAAATTCTTCATATCGCTTGAAAAAACCTAACTTTACTCAGGTGGTGACTCTGTTTAGGTGATGGCAATTGGTTTACCAAAGGTTTTAGGTTCACAAAAGCAGTGAAATATATGAATAAAATGTTAGATACATGTAAATAAATGTCTAAAACTAAAGTTTTTATTATCGTTTTTTGAGTAGAAATATGGTCTTTCACAGCTTTCACCAAAATGATAAAAATGGGACTGAGAAATGACTTCATAGTGCAGATAAAGCTTCAGGGATTGTGTGCAAATGAAAAATGACCATCACAACAATTTTTTTTTTTTTAAATAAAAATATGTATTATAAAAAAAAAAGAAAATATGTACAGAATATATATTCAGAAATATAAAACAGAACAAAGACTAGACCATTTACAATATACAAGTATATATGCTTCAATGGCATATCCTCATGCCATGGCATGCCAGTCATGGAAACAGTTTCTGTTCAGCTGCAGGCAGAGGGGAACGTTACACGCCTCGCACTTCCACGCCGTGTCTTTTCTCACTTTCTTCATGCTGCAAAGCTCGCAAACCCTACGACCCACCGTGGACTTAGTTGGAAGAACAGTTTGAAGAGTTCAATGGGTGTTGCTGTGGCACTGACATGTGGACCTGGTGTCCGGGCTGGAACTTGATGACGGGGGAGCAGTGTCCGGGTCTTCATCCGTCCTCCAGGACAGCGTAGGCGCAGGTGGTGCACGTGCTGCTGTCTTTCTTGATCTGGCCTGAGGTGAAAGCAGTCGCCGGGCAGCACGCGCCCTGTTTGCTGGAGATGGTGTTTTTAGTCGTCGGTCAACGCGCTGCCTCTTTGCTGGCCAGGCTGGTCGGGGCGGCTGGTGCTCCTCTCTGTAAAATAAATCAATACTAGTCAGTTGAAAGAAAGATGACGTAACGATTGAGCAGAATGCTCCACATTGGATGTGTAAATATTATTCAGATCATGACTGTGGTAGTAATTTCAGCATAATGCTCCGCATTGTATGTATAAATATTAGTGGTAGTAACGTGAAGCAGAGTGTTGTACAAAGCAGATTGTGTGTAAACATTACTCAGATCATGACGTAGTAACGTGAGAAGCAGTGTGCACCGCGTGGCTGGCTCACGTGCTCTCCTACACAGTGTACACATTACTAGTTTGTACACATTACTAGTTTGTACACATTACTAGTTTGCACCATGCAGCCTTACAGACACGTAACAAAGTTTAGTAACTACACTTACCCATCTTCCTCAGAAGAACTAAAGCCTTCGAGCTCTGACGACGACGCGTCGTCCTCCTCCTCGCTGCTCTCCAGAATCATGCGTTTTGCTTCCTCCGTGTTGAATCTCTTTGTCGTCATGATGTTGATTGTAAAATGTAGCATGTGTACATGCTGTACAAGTGGGTTGTCCTTTTGAGATTTTCCTGAGTGTACATTGGTTGTTTAGTTCACGAAATGGCGACGGACATATGACTCAACTAATCACAGAGAAGGATTATTTTTATTTTTTTTCCAGCGTCAGATGACACACTGCTGCCCTTTCGCTTGCTTGATGATGTTAAAATTATGCTGGGCTCTGCCTGGGCAGGCACCCGGAAGCAGGAAGCCGTCTCTTTCCGCCAGACGTAAAATTATATTTTTGCGATGTATTATCGGGGTGCTGTGAATATTTTAGAAACTTAGAGAAAAGTTTCAAGTGTCACCACGCGAAACCGCGGGCTCAGTGGACGAAGGGTTAATGTCTAAAACCAAATTTATTAATATATGGTGGGGATGATGAGCTGTGGCTGGCTTTGCGGCCTGCTAGGTGATGTGTTCAGGCAGGCAGACGGACAGGGAGACTGCTGCAGCAATGCTACATGTTGTCCTCTGGACCCTCACAGCTCTGAATCCACTCTGTAAAATACATTAATACAGTCAGTATGAGTTCACTGTAAGAAAGTTAACGTGATAGAGACAACAGTTGATTATGCACCGTTCAGTCATAGACACGGAAGGGAACAGCCAACACGGCACTATTTAGTGACGCGCTAACCGCTACGAAGCTCTCGTCAACACACACGTTATGTTATTTACTGTCTTACAAACAAATAATGGAGGTCCAACACTACTGGTCGTACTATGTTCACTATAACAAGTTCACGTGATAGAGACAACAATTGATTATGCCCCGTTCAGTCATATATACGGAAGGTAACAGACAACACAGCACTGTGTACTGACGTGCTAACCGCTACGAAGCTATCGACAACACACACATGTTATTTACTGTCTTACAAACATATAATGGAGGTCCAACACTACTGGTCGTACTATGTTCACTGTAACAAGTTAACGTGATAGATTCAACAATTGATTATGCCCCGTTCAGTCATATATACGGAAGATAACAGCCAACATGGCACTGTGTACTGACGTGCTAACCGCTACGTAGCTCTCGTCAACACACACATGTTATGTTATTTACTGTCTTACAAACACATAATGGAGGTCCAGCACTACTGGTCGTACTATGTTCACTGTAACAAGTTAACGTGATAGATTCAACAATTGATTACTCACCGTTCAGTCTCACAGAAACGCTGTAGCCAGCTATCTGGCCCGTTAGCTCCGTCTAGCTCCTTGTTAGTGAATCCTGCAAGCTCTGAAGCTGCGTCGTCAGTCCCCTCCAATATAGCTTTGCTCAGGACTCTTTGCTTGGCACCTTCTGACTCACAGTGAAGCTTTGCACGCCTCATACATGTCCATGTTTAGATGCTCAGACGCGGAAGTGGAAACCATATCCGCCAGATCTTTAACCATATTTATGTGACGTATTATTGTGATGATTATAATTTTATTAAACATTTAGACACCTGGTTTAACGCTTCGACGCGGGCGCCGACCTCAGAGGGTTAACAAGCAGCGGCACCGTGCCACACAGGAGCTGTGCAATGAGAAAATAAGATAATAGGGAACAATAATTATAATACATGTAGTGTATTTGTGCAAAACAATACAATTATAAAATAGATATCACTTTGAATTATTAAAAAAAAAATTTTTTTATATCATTTATTTTTTATTTAAATTTAAACTTTGTGATTCTGTTTAGGCCAGCAGAGAAGGCTTAAAGGCCCTGACGGCCCACCACTGAGTTTCAGCTGAGAAGAACAGAAAGAAGCTACTGATGAAAAAAATATATGAAAAAGCAAGTGTTAAATTAACTATTGACCTGGCAATTTGCATAATTCTAAAACGTTAGAGAGCAAAGTGTGTTTTTGGGTCGGCGGCTAGATTGAAATAGTACGAGGTTAGAAATACACCAGAGTGCACTCCAATTAGAAGATTATATGTTGTGGGTGTACAATGACTTGGTATAAAAGGGAGGCTAACCCAATTCCACTCAAGCCTCCATTTATGTTGTTGTGCCCTCAGCCCTCAGAGTGTTCAAGTTAGGCGGAGATAAATAAGCAGAAGGTTTTGTAGCCACTTTTCCTCAATTTCAGCTGCTCAAGTTTGCCTTCCCCCCCAGAGCTGGACATCCACTGTGTCTCTGTCCCTTTCTATTGGTGCTGCTACCTTATACAACAGGTTAGCAGTGCTTTCCTCTTTTTGGGTCCACAGAGGAAAAAAGGAGGTTTTTTTGCGGTCGGCTATCCCCGACCGCTCACCCCAGGCTACTGTCAAATTGTCACATTTTCTAAAGCTCCGTTTTCCCAAATCAAACCATCTCCATAGTGAGATTACCAGCACAACTGTTCATTTTTCTTTTGTCTCTTTTTATCTGTCTGTCTGAATATCCATCTCTCCCTTTCTCTTAGCGTCGCCTTTTTCCTACACTTCCTCACTAGCTTCTTACTTCTTTTTCATCCCCCTCTTCATCAAATAAGATATTTCTTTCTTTTCGTGCTAAATATCACCAGTTTCACTCTTTCCTTTTTTTCATCTTCAAAATGAATTAGAACTCAAAGAAAGGCTCCTCTGCAGATTTTAACAGTTTATTAGAAAATATGATTTAGACTTAAAGTGAGCTCATGTAAAATTTGAAAATAGGAGATAACACAGTCTTGCTTTTGTAGATATATTATATTCTCTCACAGACCACCCGCTTCACCGTCACCCTAAGGCTACATCCACACGGATTCCTTCTGGTTTTAAAATGAAAACCATCACCGTTCACACGGCCGTCTCGGCACCATTTTAGAAATGATTTCCGTCCATACTAACACGGCTGAAAATTAATATCACATAATTATTCATGTACACTGGACATGCGGGTGCCGGTGTAAACAAAAGATGGATTCCTTGCTTTGTTACATAAAATACAACATAGTATTATTGTATTACTCTTTAATAATGAAAGGTTTGTGCTTGACACTTCAGATCTTCCTCTATAATCTTCCTCTACACACTAAACGGACACATGAGTCTCTCTCTCAGAGACATGAGGAGGTGAGGAGGGACGGTTCTGGCTGTTTCTGGGGATTTAAAGAGCCTACAATTGAACATTTATATAATAACACAATTAAAAGACTTCATGGAAAGTTTCAGCCTATTCTTTGGTGGTTCAGCAGCAGCAGGCCGTTGTTTTTAGTCAAAGTGTGTCAGTCAGCTGCTGGGCATTAGCTGCAGCTGATGGTGTATGTTTAATATCATCTTGCTAGATTCATTAAACAAGCTCCTTTGTTTTCTCTTTTTCTTTTTTCTTTATTTAGTTTGCTAACCAATAGTTGTGGAATACAATGCTTATTATTTATTGTTTTAAACAAAAAAGCTGTAACTTGGACAATACACAATACATGAACGTCAAATATTTTTGTTTTATATTTCTGAGGCTGTCCCAGATAAAATACATTCTTAGTTTAGTCTCATACAAGTTGATTCAATGGACACATCTGTAACACTGAGTGTCTCAACACAGAACCACACAAAAACACTCCAAATGTTTTACCAGTTTCTGCTGAAGTTATTCAGCATGAAGAAATCATGACTCTTATGCTCCACAATTACCAAGATAAAAGCCTTGCATGTGAAAGATTCTGAATATTAGACCAGCGTAGATGCATGTTTACTTATCATTTTTAACTTCCAAAAGGTTTAGTCCATTTGACTACATTTGACTACACTGTGTGTGTGTGTGTGTGTGTGTGTGTGTGTGTGTGTGTGTGTGTGTGTGTGTGTGTGTGTGTGTGTGCACTGTACACGCATGTGCAAGTAAAGAAGAGCCCTCGCTCCAAAAACTAGGTTGAGAGTGCCTCGTGTACATTGAAGCTTCTTCTTGATGGATGTGCTCTTTGGGTCGATTAATCTCCCAACTTGACCATCCTAATAGGGCCAAGGAGGAGAGAGGAGAGAGAGTTATAACTGACAACAGGGAGGGAAGAAGATGACAATGGGGGGGAGGAGGAGGAAGAGGAGGAGGCGCTGAAGGGCAGAAATAGACACAAGGAAAGAAAAAAGGTGGCGAGGAGTTGCAGAAGCAGCGGGCAGGAGACAACAGGGCGGAGTCAGAGAGCTGATTGGCCACCGCTAGTGTGGAGTGTAAAGTAGGCCTGACGGAGCTGCTATTTGCAGATGGAGCTGTATTACACATTGTTAATAGGTTCAGCCGGGGCTCCGCTCATTAATCAGGGTGCGGAAGAGACAAGAAGAAGAGGAGGAAGAGGAGGAGGAGAGTGATGGATGGAGGCGAATATCAGAGGAGGAAGAATGAGGTTTCTTCGAGTAGAGGTGATCACCTTATAGTGAGGTCTCTTTCTCTCCTCCCTCACCTCCTTCTGGTTCTTCACCTTCACTTCTCATCTCTCGCTTCCTTTCTCTTTGAGTTATTTTCTAACGCTTCAGTCATCATGAGACATTAGCATCGAGGATTTAAAGGAACAGTTCATCAGGGGGTCCTGTGCTTTCTTCAGAGAGTGAGATGAGAAGTTTGAAACCATGTCAGGGTTTCAGTATATCAGTCGACGAGGCAAATATGACAGCGATGGTCGGTTGGGAAATAACAAAGTGAGACCCTGAATTTCATGAATTTACCACAAATGTGAGCAGAATTGGCAATCTAGCGCATCCTCTTCCTCCTCGCCTCTTCCTCCTTGCCACTTCCTCCTCGCTCCACGTCACTGGCAGACTACTTTGCCGAGAGGAGAGCAGTAGTTGAAAGCTCCGGGGGCGAGAGTGGATTGATCCTCTCACCTACTAATAAGTGTGCAAATCACCAAATTCTCAAACAAACAATATATATGTAGATGATGGTCTTTGTTTAGTAAATTCCTGGAAATGTTTTACGTTTTTATTGAGGAAGAGAAAACTAAGTTTTCACGACAAACGCGTCGTAGGAAGTGTCCTTCTGAGCAATGCCTGAAGTCATTTACATGACGATCATAACTGCTCGGTATCACATATTTTAGAGTGAAATATGGATGGTTGAAAATTGCTATTTGCAACGATCAGCAGCATAGTCACGCTGTCCATAATCACTCCCTGTTTCCTGCTGGTTTCACCATATTCCCCATCCACCCTTTGATTAGATCTGAATTCAAAGTGTGTCATCTCTGCCTCATTTTGGAGCTAAATTCCCACAATGCAATGGTTTGCATTCGCTAGATGATGAAATATCAGACGTACTGCTCTCAAGAGAAGATAGAGTATTTATGATGCAGTGAATAGTGAACGGGGGTGATTTTCAGACAGCTGTGGATTGTTTACAGGCAGGTTCCGAAGGGCCCTCCGGGGTCCTGGGAGAATCCTGATGGTCTGCCCTGCTGGTTGACCTCAAGGGTCACATCAGTGCAACTACCAAAATTAATTCGGGAATTTGGACTAAATGCAGCGAGGTGCAACACCATTTAATCACCCTCCCCTCCTGCTCCCCTACCTACAAGTGTTTCTTCCATCATATGGCGAGTGCAGAGTTGCCTTATCTTTGACCCTTTTTGCATGTTGCTCATTATTAATGCATGACATATAAGTAATAACAAGCTCATAAGTGTGCACCGGATAGCATAAAACCATTGTATGCGCTATAATACGAGGATAGACGATAAAAAGAAAGAAAGAAAGAAAGAAAGAAAGAAAGAAAGAAAGAAAGAAAGAAAGCAAGAAAGAAAGAAAGCGTCCGTCCATGCATCCAGCCGGTCTCTGTGCTCATTCTGTTGTTCAGCTTGGCGGCGAGCTGGAGCCTTTCCCAGCATGCATTGGTCTTACTCTGGACGGTCCAGCAGTCTATCACATAGCGCAAATCTGACTCAAACGTCTTCAAAATGAAATGGCATAATGGACCGTCGACACTCATTCATGCCAACCAGGAAAGTGTAGGAGTCGTCATCTGGCATGTTTATGTCTTACATCAATGAAATCTGGTGAGTCTTTCGTAACGCTCCAGATTTTCTGTTTTATGAGAAAGAAAAAAAAAGATTAGATAACATTTAACATTTGCTGTGGTTTGCTAAGAACTGAGCTTTGAAGCCTAATGTTTCATTAAATGGAAGACTGTTTCCTAACTTTGCATGTCTTAACAAGACAGAATACTGGAATTATAAAGCGGAGCTGTATATCATATTAAAATACTTTTGTCAGTTGTGAATACTTGGCTTGATGTAGCACCTAGTTGTGGTCGGTGGTGTGTTGGTTTTACGGAATTGGTATCCTCGTCCTGTTCTTTGAAATTTGTTACACTTTTCAGTGACATGACTTTGCTTCTTAAAGGGCCAGTGTGTTATCTAAAGCAAGTGTTTGGTTTGTCTCTAGAAACTGTATTATTTTATTTTTTTTAGTCTTCATCTGCAGTCCGAAGCACTCGTGTGATGTTTATTTACGCATTGGGGTTTGGTGAGTTAGAAGGTCATTCAAGTCCCATCAGCCCATCTTGATTCACTGCAGAGGGCAAACCTTCCAAGGTCATTACTACAGTTGATCAACATGACAAAAACAAACCAAGAGTAGTTTGATATTTTTACCTCAAAGTAGAAGTTTTCACAAGTCCCAAATTATAGCCCCATTAAAGATAGCCCCATTAAAAACCTGCATGAACCGGACATGCATGAATTAAGGACAGTCAACCCAAATAGAGAGAGAACACCAACATGATACACACACACACACACACACACACAGAACCAAGACAGAGTGCAATACAGCAGGACCCAAGCTGAACAAAATGAAACCCACTTGAGCATTCTTAAACTAATTTATTGAATTATATATATTGTTTCACATAAAATTACAAACAGGGTTGTCAGAAGATGGAACTGCATACAAATATGACGGACCTTTGACAGTCAGCAAATAGATATAATTATATTGCTAATGTGTGGGTTTCAGAGGTTCATAGTTTCATATGCAGAAACTTTACACGAAGCCAGGCTATCTTTTCACCTCTTATGCTAAGCTAATTATCGCCTCCTGGCTCTAGCTTGAAACATAAATAGGTATCAATCTCATCATCTCTCGCTATATCCCAAAAAGTCCCACAATTTCTTTAATGAAAAACCACCCTCAGGTAGTATTTGAAGGGTTAATCATATTGTTTCTACTTGGTCCCTGAAGCGCCCTCAAGGAAGTGATGGATACAGTTTAATTGAACTGCCAACATTGACAGATAGACAAGATCATTTCTTAAGACATCATTATCCTTAACTCTAAATAAAGTCAGTCGTTAGACGTGCTGATGCCTCAAATGACGGACCCTTGAACTTCCTGTGACACTTCACACCAGCACATGTACAAACACAATAAAGGGCCATTGAAGGAAATGTAAAGCTAGCTAACGAGAATGAGGCACTGGGTGCAAATGTTCCTTCAGTGAGACTTTCCGACTGGTTTTTAATTCTACTTCCAGGAAAGGGAAGGAAATGTTTTCTAATGAGTCTCTTTGTGCCGTTCCAAACCCAAAAGAGTGAACAAAGATTTTGGAATATGCACAACATGTTGCATACTTTATGAGAAGATCTTCACTACGTTGAGGCTGTTTGCCCTTGCAACGCAGTGCCAGGTGCTGCTGTGTGCACAGTATCGTGCCAACCCTCCCACACGCATGCATGCATGAACTCACACACACACAGACACACACGCCGTCTTCAAATGCCAAGTTTACCTCCCACAGAAAGTTTGTCTTCCACACTCTGTTAAAGAAAAGAATGAAGTTACAATTACTCGAAAGCTGCAAACAATGAGAGTCTCGATTGATTTTGATTGTGAGTTCAGTGCATTTCCTTTGTCAGTAACACATCCATCCATTTGTCCATCTATCCATTTCCCTCTGCTTATTGGGGTCTGCAGGTTCTGCAGGTTCTCCAGACGTCAGTAACTCAGAGAACTCAGTAACTCACTCTCAACCCAGAAGGGACAACGCCACCGCTTTCACGACAGAGAAACATGGCCGCTTCACACCCGGCTGAAAACCCGCCCCAGTGCATGCTGGAGGTCGCAGTCTGAAGACAAAATTTTATTCAACAGTTCAATTGATAGAAAATTAAGCATCAACAATTTTTCCAACCAATTTATTGACTCATTTATCAACCAACAACACCGAAGGCAGAAACATGGTCTGCATAGTGCCGTTGGTAAGAGAGTCTACATAAACACCGCCATGAGTGCAATCAGACTGTTTATAGTACGACTCTGCTGCTGGAGCCAGAGTGAAGGTCGAGGGCGGTTATGCAAAAATTGGACTTCTGGATTTTGTTTGCGTGCCAGCAGATGGAGAATTCTCACATGTTTACTTTTACTAAATTCAGCAGGGGGAACACACACACACACACGCACACACACACACACACACACACACACACACACACACACACACACACACACACACACACACACACACAGACTGTCCCTCCTTTATGATAAAGTACTGCGTTTGTTTCTGCGGCAAAACAAAAACAAACTCCATTTCACTCGACCCATTATGTCATTTTCTCTTTCTATTTCTTCTCAGACGTCGAGGAAGGAAGATGATTGAAATGTAAAAGTTAACGAGTGGTTTTCAGTGTGTCACAATGCAAACCACACCATCGTAACAACACAGAAGTCATTTAGGTCTTTATTATGTCGCGAGAGAGAGAGAGACAAAAGGCTTTCAGTAATAGATGAAGGACGGATGTCCTCTATATTCTTCATCGGCACCAACATGACTCCTACAATCAAAGGCACGTACAAGCAAATTGTTTTGTGAGTAACACACACATTTAAGCACACACAGAATTCACACACTTTCTTGTGCATCACAGGTGCATTCAACATCCACCCTCATCATTTAGGTGTAAATGTGTTCACTGCCCTCTGCCCGATGAGTAACGGTGCTGTCCACAGTGAACCAGGGCAGCGTATCGGATGTCACCTTAATGAACACAATGTGGGCGGAGCCCCTGACAATGATCACCCGTGTGGCAAAGTGGGCCACCTGGCTGGACTCATGCCGTCTAAAATAACACATAAACACTCAATGGTTTTCTTAAATGTAATGTTGTTATTGTCGTGCTGAGCAGGCAGTGGTGTAATGTTCAAACTATCAATTAAAGGGAAGCTACTCCACATGGTTTACCCCAAGGAAGTTGGTTATCTGTGGGGGTCGTTCTTCAGGTCGCCGTCCTGCATCCTCCTCCTGGAGCAGTTTAGTCACTGAGTGTAGCACATATAATGTCTTATGGGAAGGAAATGAAAAGCATGCGCTTGCTGCTTGGGAGGCAATCTCCTTAGCGACCCATGACAAATTAACAAAAACAACTTGACTTACCCCGTCCAAGAAAGGCCTCTCTCATTACTGCTAAAACAAAGCATTTAAATCAACGATGGCGCAGCACTTCGTCCTCACACTTAAGCCGGGCTGATTGGTGGCTGGAGCAATATTTTGGAACAATAGAGGCTAGACTTCATGTGGTTTGTATTGAGGGTAATGTAAGATACCGCTCTTAATACCTGAGCAGATAATTGTTGTTTGTTTTGTGATGATTTTGGCTCTAACCTCAATTTTCCAAATCTTTGGCTAACCAGATATCCAACTCCATTCACACATCTCAACGAGCGGCAGGCGGAAGAGGGAGTCTTGGCCCAGCTATTAGTTACCCGAAATATTGTCTGTTACTCCAGCTAAAAAGATTTACATCTGAGTGACTCTACTTCATAAATGACGTGGGACAATAATAGAAAATGGAAGAAAGAACTGGACTTCCTTCTGTCTTCACAGTCAGCACATTGGCTGTTTGGTCGGAGTAAAGTCAGAAGCAGTTACATCTGATGTGAATAAAAGAAGATGTGGGTTTAGCATCCGTGAGATGAAACACTAGCAGCAGTGATTTACTTATCACAAACTTTAAGAATATAACAGAAGAGAAACAATAATTGACTGGACGCAGATGTAATCACTCTGTTTTCCCAAGTGCAGACAAACTACTTCAGCCAAGTCCACTTATTTATTACAATTTATCAAACACAAAACACTCAAAGTGCTTTAATGTAAAGGAAAACAGACAACATAAACAGAGCACACCCATTTTCAAAAGAAATAAAATACACTGTGAAACATAACATTGATATAAAATTGCCCATTCAAGTAATTGCTGTTTATTTAGGACACATAGAAGAAACCCAAAGGAGAAGTCGGCCTTCAGTCATGATGAGGCCAGAGTCGTCCAGAGGGAGAAGCTCCCTCACCTCATCATGAGCCGAGGAAACGCTTCCAACTCGTGTAACTGAAATACATCTACTGGGAGCTGAGAAACATCTATTCATATGAATTCGTAATTGGTTTGGCTTTCTATACGGCTCTGACAGCATGTGGGTTCACGAGCCTTGTATCTGTCAAATGTGGTTTTAATTCTCACTCGCGTATTGATTTGTTTTTGTTTTTTTTATTGTGTAAGCTACATGCTTGTCTGGGTTACTGGATGTCTTAGTTTACAACCTCCACAGCATTTAGTAGTAAATGTACACAAGCAAAGTGTTTCATTGCTTTCTTATATTCTTGGAATTTCAAGGTATCTCGTTGAGTAGAAAGACCAGCAGCGGTTAAATAGCAACAACTTCATTCAGATACCTCAGATTCTGGGAGGCGGAGATCTCTGCTTATGCTTTAGCTGACATATCAACACATTATTATACAATGTGTTATCATACCTTCCAAATGAATGGTAGTCCTATAAAAATAGAGCACATTATTGTTATATTAATGCACTAACATTACTTAAAATCACTTTTAGTTTTTGTTGACAGAAACATTAAAATAGACCAATATTTGTAGCCCACATACATTTTAATTTAGAATAACACAAACTCCAAGACAAACGTCCCTGTAATGCCATCAAGCATGCGTTTAATTAAATGGTGCAAAAGAGAAGATATGTGTCGACGTGATGCAACGACTTTATTTGATAACGAAGCCAATTGTAACTCTACGGTCTGCGTTGATCAGTGGATGTGTCAAGCAGAGTGACGGCGGACTCGTATGAAAGTGTCCTCACGCGTCTCACTCCTGCTCACCTGGAAGGTACATCCATTACCGAATCATTGTCTTGTTCTTTTTTCTTTTGCTGTAGAGGCAAAGACTTTGCCACGGCTTCCCACGCCTGCTTCCTCTGCAAAAAGATCACTGGCGTTTCCTGTCCTTTAATAATAGAACACTCTTTTCAGCCCTGACTAGTGTTTGCATTCTTCTTCTGCGAAACGCAAGACGAAATACACTGTAAATTACAAACAGCTGCTTGTTTAACTTGCTTACTTGCACAAGATAATAATCTGAAATGACTCAAATGGGCATATCATCATTGTACCGCCTCTTTTATTTCCACTGGATTCAATAGCTTGACAGATATTGTTTGTTTCTTCAATGTGTTTGTCACTATTTTCAGTTTAACATTGAAAAGACCCCCAAAACCAGGATAATTAAATCTGATTAGTTACATTAAAACAAGTCAAGTTGAGTAAAATATGAAAAAACATAGTTGAGGAATACAAAACAAAGGTTTTGTGTCAATCTGAGGACGACACAATCCTGACAAATTCAACCTGAATGCATCTTTTGCTGCATTTTGCCACATAAGCATTCAAACAAACACACAAATAACACGGTATCTTTAAAACTGTATTTATTAAGGCTTGAACAGGGAACTATTGAACATCATGGTACATGTACTGTAAGCGTGAAGGCACTATTTGCACAACGAAACGAGATGACAGGTGAGTTATTGTGTGTTCTGCTTCAGTTCTCCCTCCAATTAAAATGCAGAGGCAGTCAAATAGCCACATCCATATGCTGCCAGTTTAATCTGCTCTCTGTGGATAATGGAGAAATTGATTGAACACACACAATAGTTTGCTCCAGCGCTGTACATGTGTTAACACCCAACACAAAAAAAGCAGAACAATTATCTTGTTTTTTAATTCCGTTATACAGTATGTTCTCCCTCTAAAGATGAACATGGCAGAACATTGAAACCATCATCATATACAGAAACAAACACTGAACACCAAGGTATATTAAAAAATAAAATCTGTTGCATGAAGCTTTATTGATCTCGTCAGAGGGCTAACATGTTTGGACATTCCGGGATGCCAGAGAATGGCAGCCGGACGATGGCACAGTCATTTGAACTGAAATGCAGAGGCGGCCGAGTGGCCGAGTTCAAATGCATCAGCTAAGAAGTCCTCACATGAAGAGGGTTATATATTTACCAACGAGTGTGAAATAAAGTTTTACAGCAACAAGTGCAGGGCCGGGTTTCAAAGACTCAGGCCATGGCAACGCGGCCTGTGTGAATGCGGCGTGCAGGGTTCAGGCCAGAGCTGCGGGGTCCGGGCCGGCGCTGCTGCTGCTGATCCTTCTACATTGAGGGTTGCCTTTCATAGTGGTTGCCAGAATGAGCCAGAATGTTTCATTGCATTTCAGTATAAATGTCATTTCTTTCAGACAGAAAAAGGTTGGAAAGCTTGTGCTATTTTGTAAATAATAATATGCAAATACAAGCTGGTCCTAATTTCTGTTGCGGTTCACTCGAGGGCTTTCCAGGAAGTGTTAAGAGTAAATGTTCATGCCATATTCTGCAGATAAAGATATTGAAACTGTAGTAACATTGCTGGTATGTTATCTACTCAATATACTACAATATTCTACTATACTCAATAAACGTTTGAGTATAGTAGTATATTGTAGCATCGTACGTTTAAAATATCGTTGGCACTGTCTATTTTTGCTCAAATGTGCGTTACATTAGTTCAGCACCCCCTGTCACTGGACAGCGAAACAAATAGTAAACAGAGTGCCCCTCATCAGTAGATAAAACTCATCATTACCAGACAATTCTAGGGCTGGACGGAGAAGACGGAAACTCAGAAGCTTCATTCTTAACGTTGACATTCTAATTGTAGTTCAACATTTGAGTGTTGCACTGTTTTTTTCTTCTTTTGCTTGTCTATTCATTCTTCTCATACCCAGAATTTCGGCACAGTTAAAGATACAGCTTAGGCTACACTAATATCATCAGTATAATACTGTTTGAGAAATAAAATTAAAGGCTAAAAAGGATTGTTTCTGAATCATGTGATTCAAACAATTCCAATAAGTCCAGAGCATTGTAAAGACCAAAAACGTCAATAGCTTAAAAAAGACAAGAAAACCCATTTACAACCTGTTTATATTCAATAAATAGTCTGCTCTAATACATATGTGTTGCCATTTAGTCTTTCGAAAATATTTTCTCTGCTGTAAAAAAACGTAATAGCATTTAAATAGTCATTCATAAACTGTCCTGTCAATGGAATTACGGTCAAAGGGCTTGTATTTAGTTTCATTCCCCAAGGAGTTTATCAATTAATATGAATAAATCCTATTATTTCTGGGCCTTAAGCACCCAGATTATGCACCATTAAACTCGCAAAAGTTGAGTTGAACATGCCCTAAATGCACTTATGCCATGCACTTCAGACCATGCGGTGTAGAGAGTGTAAATAGGGCCCTAAACCACATGCAGGATGCAAACCACACAAACACAAGTCTTCCACTGTGTATCCCTGAGCGAAAACAACTATGCTATCAATCTTCATCCAGGCAGCGTTTCCTCCAGAACATCTGGCAAAACCATTTAGAAGTATACAAGTTCAAACTGTGTACTTTTAACGCTCAGTCGTGCAATCCCCATCGTGCATCATATATGCAAAGTTTTGAACGGGACTGTGTTAAAAAAGGTTACACAATCCTACTCTTATTTGAGCCTTTGACCACTGAACCCAAGCAGCAACAACAGCATTACATTTCCATGTCACACAATGAGACGTGTCCTAAAATATGACGCAGAGCTACTTGAGAGGCACAAAAAGTCAAAGTCATATCAAAACACACATCCCATCTAAAAATCTGACTAAACTAAACAAATGAAGAAAAGCCTGAAGGAAATACCTATACCTTTGCATAATACATTTATGGTAATTTATTTAGCTCTCACTGAATTATAAAGCCCAATGTAATATTATCCTACGCAGTAGAGATTCATTCTTGTATTTGTGTGCTGCCTGTTGTTAAATTATTGTTTTTGATACCAAAATACTCATTATTTCTGCTCATTTTTAATCTGCCTGTGAGGCTAGGGGAGGAGTTATATTTTTCTGGGGCATGCACGCACACACACACACACACACACACACACACACACACACACACACACACACACACACACACACACACACACACACACACACAGTTTTTAATTTCCCTCCCACCAGCCTGTCGTTACTGACGGCTGAAATAAACAAATGTATCGCCCCCTCATTCAGATGGGCATAGTGCACTTTATACACTTTATACATATTCTTGTGCAATACTGACACTATATTTTGTGCCTTATTTTTATTTATATATTTTTTTCCTTAAGCTTATTTCATTTTATTTTTTTCCTTAAAGTTTATTGTAATTATTGTAATTCTGTGTTAGGAGGACCCAAGCTTTTCCTTGTACATAATAACTGCCTTTTATCTGTGCATATGACATTCAAAATATCTTGAATCTATCTTGACACAGAGTCATTCGCTGAGCCATGTCCAAACACAATATCAACTTATTCCGAGGTGAACGCTCTTGCCCTCTCCTGTCCTCTCCCTCTTATTAATGCGTTCACATGATGTATGTGTGCCTGCAAGCATGTGTTGGGAGTGTGCTTCAGAAAGCAAACACATGCGTTCCTATGAGCATGTATTTAGGTTGTTTGTGTACCGGAGTGTGACAACTAAATACCAGCAGCCGCATAGAAGGGAGGAAAAAAATAAAACGTCTGTCAGTGCTACTCTGATCAAAGAGCAAACATCCTCCTAACACGCATCGTCTACGTAACTGCCTGAGCAGAGGTGGGGCAAAGTCACTGGCTGTACTTACGTGATTGAAAAACTAAGCAGCAAAGCAGAGACAACGGAGTGCATCACGTCCTTTAAGGTGCTTCCACATTCACTGGGGCCTGTTAGTGCTGGTTCTGTCCATCCTAAATCCTCAATGTATCCTAACACAACTGTTCGTATGAGGACTTCCGATGTTTTTAAGAGTGTTTTCCTACAAAACCCAGCAACATACGCTCGTTACATGTGAAAGGCTTTTCAAAATAAACTTCCGTCTTCACGGGAAACTCGGTTGTTTAGGCCACGAAACCCCTTAGTTAGGTTAAGGAAAAGATTGTTTGGGTTTGGATTAGAATAACCACGGAAGGGCCACTACTGAAGTACGCAAGTTAGGTGACAAAAACATCAACGTTGACTTCTTGTTTCACACGGGTAACAAACAGCTGTCTCCTGGCTGAAAGATCGATCCTTGTTGGACCCATCAACCTTCAGTACCTCCTGGTTCATGATTACGTGGATTAAATAAAAAAACTATTGTTGGGGTCATCTATGAATTACAGCACATTATTTGTTGTATTGCTACTAGGGCTGGATAAGACCAGTCAATGGTCAATCGTCCCTCTGCGTTTGATACCGATGCACCAAGGCAGCCTCTAGCATCTGTATGAGTATAACTAACCCTACATATGTAAGTTATGTAACAAGCATACTTATTTCATGCAACAAGGACACTAAAATGTACCTAACCAAGTGCTTTCATTGCCGAACCCAAACCAAGTAAACCCAGATTCTCAGTACACCGACTTTGGAAAAGACCCTTGAATGACTGTAACAGGCGGAAACTGTATGATTCCTGTGAACATGGAAGATTATTATGAAAAAACATGTAACTGACCGAGCATCAGCGTGTGATGAGTTGGGGGAGAGAATGGCTTTGTTTTACTTGACAAATACTATGGCTGAGGCATCTCTATGGACAACAGCTGTATGGTAAATGCACTGGTTATATACTGAAAGGATGCAAATGGGTAATATTATAAAGGCTAGTCTTTACTGATAACTTTAAAGTGCCAGTACCAGTATCCAAGCAAAACCCATATGTGAGTGGAGGAGGACTTTAACTGGTGTAGGCAATATTCTTGATGACTTCTAAAGTGTTTAAAAATCCATGGCAGGCAGAGATGGTGAGTGGATTACTTCTATTGAAGTCAATACAAACCATGTAAAATGGCAGGATTTTTTCCTCGGCCCTCAATTGTAGTGCTTCTCAGCAACAATGTGTCAGACAGACAGAAACAGTCTATGCATCCTTTTGGCTTGACACAAATGCTGCATGCATTTCTTTCCTCGTGTTTTTATGCTGGCATTGCAATGGTTGTTGACGCTTCAGTGAAAACAGTCAACACTTCCCCCTTCCCATTATATGCAAAGTGTTCTTTCAATATAAACTTCAGTCTTCACAGGACATAACAAAACTACTTATTCAGGGTGAAGAAAAGACCGTGGTTGACTTAACTGGACTGCCTACTAACCCACGTGACAAGTGATGACCTTTAGATTCACAAAAGACCAGAGCAGAGGGATCCTGGGTGAAAGTCCGGTGTTTGTTTTCCGCATTAAACCTCTGACTTTCCCGATACAGACTTTCTCCCTATCTATACTATGTCAATTGCTCCGACTGTCTAATGATGACACAGATGGGTTTACGTTGGAGTTAGTTAAAAGTCGGTCCGTGATATACAGACGCTGAAGCAATTAGGTCATTGACCTTGTTCAATGACCTAATTCTTGCCTAATAATTTACATAGTAGATTCTGATTACTCAAGTCTTGCATTTAGTAGTCTGATCGTCGTCTTTTTTCTTGCTCATTGATCCCCTTTATGCCTTATCTATAGAAAAATAGCATTATTGGTCGAGATACATGTTACTGATGCTTAGCTGTTGTCTCAAAATAATAGTTGATGTGTGGATGTGTGTGCATGTGTAGTTGCAGCGCTTAGTGGAATGCCATAGGCAAAGAGACACTTTTTTTTTATCCTGCTGGCTTTCGTGGCTATAAATGAAACGTGTGGTCCTTATTCCATTTTCCCAAATGTCGCAGTTCACAGACGGAAGGGAAACGCAAGCCTGAAACAGATGTCATAGCTTCCCAAACAGCTGTTTCGAGGCACCTCCCCAGCTGATTTTAGAGAATCATTCATATATTAAATAAATAT
>JBAMJR010000025.1:1160000-1227500 GCA_038501785.1 Myoxocephalus aenaeus
GTTAAAGCAGAGCTCCTAAGGCGGTAAACTGTAATAGTTAAGCAGACTTATAAGAGTTTCTTCAGCAGAGGAGAAAATGGTGGAAATATTCTCCAAATGCTGCATGACAGTAAATCAAACACCGATGTGATTGTGCAGGGAGAATGTTTGTGGTGTATCTCACTAGAGATGAGCGAGAGAGCTAACACCCAACACAACAACGCTGCAACGCAAGAAGGGAAAGTGTAACCACAATATTTACTAAACATGTTGACCTTTTTAAAGACTAACATCCTGACCCAACGCCACCACTTATATGCAGTAGACTGGTCAGCAATCATAGGAACTGTTGAAAGATGAGCCATATCCTGTTGATATCAAATAGATGATGTAATAAAATGGCCAGCACGGTGTATAAATCTGAGTAATATAACAACTGTCAGCATGTGGCTAGTCTACAGCGAGTAGGCCCGTGACTTACAATTCATTCAACAGATATGTGCATTGCATTAAATAGTATTAATCATTTCACCATGTCTGAATAGAGACTAACTTCTATAATTAAGCCAATTTTACTGTCCATTCTATGCCCATTACCACTAAGAGACCATTTAGATTTTCAGATCAATATTTACTTTGAGAGGATGTGAAGAACCAGGCTCTAATTAAAACAAGCAAAGATTGCGAACTAGGCGACTGCCTAGGGCGACAAATGGGTTGGGGGCGCCCTCACAGCGCACATTTCAGCACTGTGAGCACGACCATGCGACCAGGGGGTGGCGCTGGCTCCCGCGAGCAGGGACGATTCAGCTGATGAGTTTTCTCATCAAGTACAGAGAGACACGCATATTGAGAAACGGGTGCTGTAAACATCTTAACACTGATTGGCCAAGACACGTCACATCAAAGATGTTCTATTACGGAGATAACAACAACTCTTCTGAATTTTTTTTGTCGAAAAAACGGGACGCTGATTGGCCAAGACTCGACACGTCACATCAAAGATCTTCTATTGCAAAGATGGCTCAATCCAAAAAAAAAAAACGTTTGTGCGGTCTGAAAAATGTGCGCGATCTGAAAAATCTATTGCGCGGCCACTTTGACTGGTCTAAACCATCTGGAGCACAGGGACGAAAAAGAAAAAAGAAAGAAGAGGAAAAGAAAGTCAAGTATAGAGGTAAGTCTTCTCATCTCAGCCATTACGGTGTCAAACGAAATATATTTAGTATTGTGCATCACCTAATATTGGACGTTTCATTGCTGTCACTTAGGCTAGCTATAGCTAGCTACCAACTGTTACTTTGCTAATTTGCTACGTAGGCTATTACTAGCAAACGTAACTTCACTGATAACCTACATGGATGTACATGTCAAAAGACCAGTATCTGGATAACGTATGCTAGTTATGAAAAGTACAGTTGATGTCTACATTCATTATAAATGACATAAGTTCTGTTTAGTGAATTCACAACTAGCAGGTGCATACACACAGTAACCATTTTGGGGATAGTGGTGGTGTTCACCCTTCTGTACAGTTCCTCCCCAGGAATATACTAAACTGTATATGTGTTTTTTGTTTTGTTTTGTTTTTATTTTTTATTTTTGTTTTAAATTGGCCAGATGCACTCAGGCAATGTTTTCAGAGGCCGGCACCTGCTGGAGAAAGGACGCCTGATTCGCCTCCCTCTGAACTTTGTAAGTAGCCTACACAACTAGTACTATTGTTGCTGTTTTTGTTATTGTTATTATTATTATTATCAATTATTACTTTCATAATCACATCACATTAATACTACTAATTGTAATCAGTAGCATTATTTAGCCTTGTAGCAGTGGTGGCAGTAATTGTAATGTATCTACTACAAGTTACATGGTCAGATAAAATGTATTTGTACAATGCAACTATGTGGTAGGATGATAGAAATGACCAAATGCAATTGTGTAACGAACAGCATGGATGAACTCTGTGTTTAAATACAGCTGCAGGAGAAGGGACATCCAGTAGTACTCAACCTGTACTTAAACTGTCAAACCTGTCAAACCTTGTTAACCATAGTCATTCCCTATACAGCTTGTATCATGTTTTGAGGTTTGTTCAATAAACATATTTGAAAAAAAGAGTGTTTTGCACAGTTTATGGAGTTAATTTAATCCTAACTTTGAGTGTGTAATAAATTATTTAAAATAATAAAAAAGAACATGTTCTGAAACTATTCTGGTGTTTGTTGTCCATGCACCATTTATTGTTGAACTGCAATGTAGAATAGTAGAATTATAAGTGGGTGAAAAACTGCTATGCAAAGTAAAGCAGTTAAGTTAATATAGGTCTCTTCAGTGATGTAAAGTATTGTGTGTGTCTGTGTGTGTGTGTGTGTGTGTGGGGGGGGGCAAAACTCAATCTCGCCTAGGGCAACCAAAGGGCTAGAGCCGGCCCTGCAAAGATGTATTTGTTTATAAAGATCTGCCAAGTTGTGTTACAGCACACCACGTTGTGGGTGGAGAAAAGAGACTTTAGCCTCGACCAGAACACGCGACACACCAAGCAGCTCTCTACTTTTCCCTCCACCTGTATGTGCGAAGACTCGAAGGAAAATACGAGCATGTGTATTGTTTGGACTGAACTTTCACTGCTGCACTCGGAGCAGCTGCCGTGCGGTCGGCCGTGCGTTGTAACAGCACCTTATTGTGTTTGCACAATCTTTCTGGCAAGCAGCAATGCTTTTCCTCACAGCAGCAGCCGGGGTTTGCTTTGCTTTTAAATAACACAAGACGGACTATTGTTGACCAGAAAATATTCTAAACTATCAGCATACTGTAGTCTATGCTACGTCAGAGCCCTAAAGCACAGTGTTGTGTCAACACCGGGGTCATCTCTCCTCAACGTGCCATCAGATGGTCCATAAAGTAGGGAGTCCCATCTGGCCTGGACCAGTCCTTTGATGTTGTGCAAGTGAGAGCAGTACATCTCGCCTCGCAAAAGGAGCCAAAGGTTTCAAAGTGTGCATTGTGCCCTGTGGGTGATCTCGTCTCGCTCCTCATCAAACTCCCTGTTGTCCGTCTCTACTGGTAGACCACACTGACTGTTGGTTTATCCATCTTTTTGAGGGGTTCATTATTTATTTTTTAAAGGAAATGTAACAATTAATCTCAGGAAAATGGATCATTGGACATGTTAGTTGCATCACATTCATAGTTTGTTTCTAAAACAAACTATTTATATTTTGATGATGCTTCGTGTTATATCTACAGTATACAGTGAGGTTATAGTAGCCTTCAACATGTCAGAGAAATCTCTCTCTCTCTCTCTCTCTCTCTCTCTCTCTCTCTCTCTCTCTCTCTCTCTCTCCAGTGATCTCAGAGGGTTGGGGAGATTAAAGAAAGACTAACTGTGAACTTTCAATTATGTCTCCTCTGATAAAGATCATTCCGAGGAGCTATCAAAAGAAAGAGAGAGAAGGGGAGAGAGAGACTGTCTGGTGTGGAGAGAGAGAGAGAGAAGGAATTTACAGTTTTTGTGTCACAGGTAACATCCATTGTTCTAAAATAGACACTCAGACATTGAGAGGAACACGCAGCAATAGAGGAAAGGTGAAGGAGAAAAAGAGATACTGATCTAAAATGTATAAAGAGACATAAAAAAACATACAGAGTATGAAAGAGAGATGATTAAATAATGATGTTGCTTGAGAAATGACAAATTTTAATGGTCCCTCGCTGAAGCCGCGGTTCTTTAATTTCATTTTTATCTACTGCTCTTGCAGCATATGGCATATAAGTATTTCATTTCGCTGAGGAACATTTGAACCTTACATTTAATTTTAAACAGCCCTCAGAGGCAGTGACACAATTCTGAAGATGAAGAATAAGCGAAGAAAGAGACAGAGTCAGAGAGAAAACACAACATTATATCACAGGCCTCGGGGCGATGATGTGACCGAGAGCAACGTACACAGAAGAAAACAGTAGCTTCTCAAATGTGGAGTCCTATTCAAATAATGACCGTGTCTCAAATAATAGCCGGCACAAAAAATAAATAAATGATTAAAGGCTGGTCTTTGATTTAGGCTGGGTAGATTTAGGCTGGGTAGAAACACATGCAGGTCAGCTGGGTTCATGCGACACTAATGAAACATTTACTACCCTGTTGCTACAAGTTTCTGTTTTAGCAGAAACTATATCTGCTTCCACAGTTGTCTTGTTTTTGTTCGCCGTCAATGAAATAGAATACTTATATTCATATATTCCATATGTACGTCCCAATATTGTATGATGAGCACATAATCAATTTTAGTTATGGATGTATCGGAATGTACCAGTCGTAGAGTTAGGGCCTTCACACACTGAGGGCGGGACAAATAAACCACATGGCAACGCTCTCACCCTGCAAATCTTTCACATCAGAACTATTCTAGCAGCGTTGCTACTTTGCGACACTTGGAACACTGTTTCAATAAAGGATTCCAATCAAATTCACGCAGGACCAGCAACCAACATCCTTATGTTCGTTGTCTTGGTACAGCCTCCCTGTTGTTCTGTGTTTTGAGTACATCCGTTCCACACGACATGATTGGTTGATGCCTTTATTTACAGCGTGAAACCTCAGAAAAATCAACCTTGCGGCAGCTAAAACTTTGCTTGTTACATTGCTTTTTGCTGCCTAATATTCACGCTCTGTGTGAACGTATTCATGGTAAAAGTAATAGTAAAAGAAAATTGGGGAATTGACGTGAATTAATCGCTCTGAAAAAAAGGAATTTAGGAATATGCATGAGAAAGCTACTGATTCATCTGATGTATAACTTCAAGGGTACCTTTTAACCTTTGGCATTATTACAAAGCCCCAAGTAAGAAGACTCTGAAACGTATAAATGTCATAATATATATGGTTGTAAAAACTTGGTTGAGGCTGAAATATCAAGTTTATGTTCAGGTGCCACTTGCAAGAAAGTTGGGAATGCTATACGTGCTGACCTCACATTTTGAATGTAGCTTTTCAGCTTCAGGTTGATGAATATAATCATATAAGACAATGGGAACTACATTCAGAGAGAGCACCTAATAAAGTGTCCACAGAGAGTATATTTAGACACAATAAAGTGTCCACAGAGAGTATATTTAGACACAATAAAGTGTCCACAGAGTGTATATTTAGACACAATAAAGTGGCCACAGAGAGTATATTTAGAAACAATAAAGTGTCCACAGAGTGTATATTTAGACACAATAAAGTGGCCACAGAGTGTATATTTAGACACAATAAAGTGGCCACAGAGAGTATATTTAGACACAATAAAGTGGCCACAGAGAGTATATTTAGACACAATAAAGTGGCCACAGAGTGTATATTTAGTCCGTGTTGGCCACATGAGTATGCCTGGGGAAAACAGTATTGGTGTTGTAGCCGTATTCAATACAGCCAAGTTACAAAAGTTCAGAGGTGCACGACCGAGCTGAGCGGGCCAACGCGGCCCAAGCGCCTGGCGTGATTACGTAATTTCCTGGCGTGATTGCGTCATTTCCTGGTGTGCGAGCCTCGTGCCGTCTTCACTACGGCGAGTATGAACTAAGCTTTAGTCAACACGACGGCTCAACATGTAGGTGTTGCTTTTCCATTACAAGCATTGAGCATCCAAACATATATGTGTTATTTTTTTTACTATGATACGATGCTTTAAATAACCATTCCCTGCAGGTCACGTCCCTATTTAGAGAGAATCCGCTGTGAGCTGCGCTGAAAGGTCAGAGATCCAGGACATGAAATGGAACAAACCAAAACTGAAAGAGAGATCGGGCTTGAGAAGGAAGAATGAATACAAAGAAAGGGAGAGAGAGAGAGAGAGAGAGAGAGAGAGAGAGAGAGAAATAGGCTCGGTTTGATGATTCATTTTCGTGCTTAAACCTATTTTACACCGCCACCCCTGTTCTCCCCTCAACAACAATAGGTGGTCATTTCCCCATGTGTTGATAAATTACACGTCTCGCGGCGAGCAGAACCGCTGTGCTCTCACGAGGAAAGGCCGGAGTCACTTTAAACAAAAAGTCATTGAGACAAGAGGCATTGAGGGCGGCAGGGCAAGAGGTCGGGAAGTGGAGGGTGGGAAGAGAGAATACAGATGGAGGGGGGTAATTATTGAAAACGGCCCGAGTGCCACCATGCAAATTGGAGTCGGGAAATAAGAGTACCTATAGATACAGACGCAAAATAATCATGCAAGGAGAGCGGGAAATAGAGGAAGGCGGGCGCTGCCTGGTGATCTGAAAAAAGAAAGAAAATGAAGGCGAGAATGAGAAAGAGGAGATGTGGCAAATTGTGTAGGCGTGCTAATTACGAACCACTCACTACCAGAAACATCAAAGCATGAGAGACAATAGAATGTTACGATTGCTGAGAGCATAATTAAAAACGCCCAGAGGCAGAATCAGCCGGGAAGGTGTTTCTATCTGGGCCCCCCAGATAGAAACACATTCCCGGTTGATTCTGGAGATGGCGTCTGGAGGCTCCCCGTTGCTGCGTGTCATCCGCCAGCCGCCTACCTCTTCTCCCACACACTGTTCCTGCCTCCCCACCCACGCGCTGGCAAAGTCGGAGAGAAAAGGATGACAGAAACAAACAAAAAACATGCAGGATTTAAAAAGAGACGGGAAGATAGATAGACAAAAATGAATAAATACATGTCAATATTTACGGGAAGTAATGTGAAGGCCAAACAAGCCACGCGTGTGGGAACAGTATATCACTCTGTTTCAAGGCCTGTATGTAGATGTGATGTTTCTACAAGGACTTGGATGTGTCTTAGTTACTTAAACGGTAATCTATTTGAATATATTAGGTCGCTACACTGCTTTTTAATGTTCATGTGGACCAGCAAACATTGTGTCGTGGCCACTCCCCAGTGAGATTATATATTTAAACTTGTGTTAATATAATAGGGACGGTTTGAGCAACTATTCAACTGATGCATTACTTAGGATCGCCACACCCAATGATGTGGCAGTGCCAGCAGTACATTTCAATACTAATTGGCATGCAGCACCAATTAGCAGTCCTTAGAGCAGCAGCCCGAGCTTTCTCAATATTATGGACCCAATGACTACCGATGAGGCTACCTTTTGCTTTATCTTCAGTTTAGCTACTGCACTGATCTGTATTTCAAATATTTGTATTGTTAGGGATACAGTATGATGTTATGTAGGTGCTCATCTTCATTTATATGAAATAATTATAATGCAAAGACATAAAACAGATGACAAAAGTTTGCATTTGGAGAATCAACATAAACAAAATCAGCAAATTAAAAGAATTAAAAAAAAAGAAGAAAGGAATAAGAACAAGAATGAGCCAACATGCATTAAAGACTAACTCAGCGGCTGAGTCTGCGACCTGACGGCACGGTGGAGCGAAAGCCCGTTTTTTACAGCAGAGTTGATTGAAGAGGATGAGCAACTTGTTGCGACAGCTGCACACCTGATCCCACTCCTGCAATCAAGCACGACCCACACAGAGAAGCACAAGAGGGAGAAGCTCCTGGCCAGGATGAAGCAGTAAAACTCCCTCAACGAAGAAATCGAGAAGTCAACAGTAACATGTATTGATTCATTGATTTCATTTGAGCAAGTGAGTGAGTGGGATCTGCCGATAGTGAAACGGCCATGCTCACAGGCTCAGACTGGAAGTCTCTCTCAATGAGTGTAGATACTGTTAATGAATTCTAAACACACGTACAGCGGGATGTTTGTGTGACCCTGCAATCTTAATCCTGGACCTCCTTTTAGGACCCCCATCTAGCTGTGGTGATACATTTAATAAAATGGAAGACGAGCGAGTGACGGACATCCAAAGACGCTTCTAAAAAGCTTTCTATGTGGATTGGCGGTAAAGGTTCCCCCGCCTGCCAAAGCCCACTTTAATCCCCGCCAACGGCCTTCCCTTCACTTAAGCATTGGAGATTCAACCACAGACTGTATATGAAAGTGGATGTAGTCATTGTGAATTCACCCGTTGGTTTGTGGACTGTTGTTTTGAAGCCTCCAGTTCGGCCGTCGCCATCTTGGATTACAGCAACATGTTGTTGTTTTTTTGCAACCGATGAACAGAAGTTATCGTATTTGGAATGCGGAGGAGTGACGTAGAGACGTCGTACAGCGACCTGTCAATCACAGTGAGCCCGCCCTAAAGCGTCCCCTGCTTTATGGTCTGTTTGACTCTAAATGACCATAATTTACTAAATGAACATCATGCTGTATTGAAGAAGACTTGAAACTAGAGATTGAGACATAAACTCATGTTTACAATGTTTACTGAGGGAATGCACTAGAGGAGTCGCTCCCTGCTGTTCAGTAGATTTAGTACTAAAGTAAAGTACTAAAGTGCAGAAGTTCATGCACAGTGTTGGTGTTGCGAAGCAGCGTTCCTCCATCTAATGAATCCACACTAATAGGCACAAATTACTGAACTGAATTCAAATCTGCAATTTCAAAATCACCTAATTTCGTCTTCTGCTTTTTGTCACAGCAGGGTCTAGCTGTGTGCCGGATGTACTGCTCCATAACACCGTGGCATCATTTCTCCCTCCAGCCTGTACTAAACACACTCTGCTTTCCCAGACACCTTTTTGTGCCCACATTCCCATAACTGTCCAGCTATATCTGCTGAATGCACTCTGTGATTTTAACACCAAACCAAATATCACACCTGTTGTGTACATATTGTTTATAATTTAAAACTTTAAAACAGCTTTAAAAGCTGACTAACTTTTAATGTATGAGCATAAATAAATAAATAATGTCAGATATTTAATCTCAGCGTCGTCTTGGCACTTTTTGTTTCATTATAGAGAGGGTTGTCTTTAACAAGTAAGTACACAGTCCTCCGCTGTATCTTCTGTTACATGAAGGCTGTGTTAGAAATGAAATATGCATGATCATACTGTAATATTAATTTCAAATCCCTTTGCCGGGCTGAGAAAATGAAAACTTAAATCGGTGTAAATATATTATTTTCTCTATGGATGCACCCTGTGAAGTGAGAGGGAGAACAGATATACTGCACACTGTTGCTAGAGGGACATTTTAGATGGCTCGACTGAAGATAACAGTTTTGCACACAAAAATCACAGCCTCCCCCAAATGAGACTGTAGTGAGTGCTTCAGTGAAGGTCTAAATCTGTCATTATGACAATACTGCCAGCCATACTTTCTCTGCAGCTCTTGTTTTTCCCTTGTGGTTTTAAGAGTTATTTATTATACAATAAACTGGGACAAAATCCCAAACTGGGCTCAAAATATGTCCCTCAAAGGCCATGAAATGCATATAAATGCATTGCATGGCCTTTGAGGGACATACAGTCCTGGCTTTTTCAGGCTGAATTGTGCACACAAGGCTCTATCAGCTGAAAAGACAGTTCACTCTATTTTGGTCTTTATCACCATTATGGGGGTGAACTTCATCAAACCATAATTGACTTCTGGAATGACCTTGTTCCTTATTACTTATGCACTTGGGAGTCCTACATTCATTTGTCACATTACTTTTCTGTGTCTACTGCTTATGCCCTTGACGCCAGACTTCCTTTGGGTATCATATTGCTGGAGTAATATTATGTCTCACTACTTATGTGCTTGGCACACCATCTTCTTCACCAATTTAATGTTTTGTGTGGTATAATATATATATATATATATATATATATATATATATATATATATATATATATATATATATATATATATCCAGTTAGGAAGGTAGCTCAGAAGTGTTTATCAGATGTCCGAACAGCTTTGGAAATGCCCTCCCTGTTACCGGCAATTTTTGGAACATAGTAACCGAGCAGATGTTTTAACTTCTCTCTCAAGCTTTTTACATCATACAAATTTAGCACCATGAATGCTTGTCTCAAAGTCTGTGCTTGGTCATTTGTTTTGGTTCTAAACTGTCTTTGGCTAACAGCTAACAGAACAACCAGTTAACCACTGAATACAAAAAAAAAGAATACAAAAAAAAAAGTTTTGCACAACCTCATGATGCTTCGAGCCGATTGCCTGTTTTCGAGTTCAAATTAAAGGTATTTTGCAACGCCTTCCAGCCCGGTTGGTGTCTACACGGGTGCGTTTAATCCGTCGATATAGCACTGGTCGTTTCAGACTTGTTCATAAAGTTTGAGCCTGCTACATGACACGGCATGTGCATCTCTAAATCTGAAACATTGCAGTCGGTTACTGGGCAGATTGGGAACCCCAAAATCTTTATCCTTCCAAAATACCAGCAATCAGATAAGCAGCTAATGCATCGATCAGACAAACGTAAAAGCAAGTGGATATTTAACTACAGTGAAAGCCTGTTGTAGAGCAAAAGGAAGGCTCACAGAAGGATGTACACTATCCATGTTGCAGACACCTCAATAGGACCTTGTTGAGACCTTTATTCTGAGTGTTTCTTGTTTTTTTTTCAACCTCATCATAAACGAGGGAAGACTATTTATTTCAATCACTTTTCTATTTTGATCAGATGAGATTACAGCTGCTTATTATCAAACTTTTGCTAAATGTAAACAATTCCTTTCTGGAAATAAAATAGCATGTAATGTAAACATGCAGACAAACCAAATCTGTTTGTATATGTTTTATACAATGATACAATACAACAATTAACAATCCTACTCTATGTGAATATTACATAGTTTGCAGTGTGATCAAATCATCATTCATCATCAGACCTTAGGCTGGATCAATTAAATCTGACGTTTGGCAATCCAGATACTTGATTTTGTTGGTCAACTCTTTTGCATAATGGCTCATTAGAAAATTTAGTTGAAGTTTCGGTAGGAACTGCTCAACACTGTTTGCCTTGGGTTACTGCAGATTTATGGGTATTATTGAATTCTGCATTCTCACCTAAAAGCAAGATGTTATCATCACAATGGATAGACCAATCATCTGTGTTTCATTGATAGAGCATGTGTAAGGATATTAGGGTCATCAGAACATTATGCACTATACATTGTGCATCATTTTAAATGAACAATACCTTTTTCATTTAAAATATTATACATTATAGTGGATTTTCTATACTCAAAACTGTAACAATATATGTTTTTACAATGAGTTGGCTTTACCTAAAACCAGTTTTGTGAGTTTGAAGACACTCAAAAAGACAGACATAAAAATGCAGCTAATTTCAGTGAAAAGATGAAAGTTGACAGGATTATAGTGAACAAGATTTTTATTATTTCTTTATGCCCAGAATGTCTGTTTTGATGAATTCCTATTGTTGGTGCATGTCCAATACAAATGTTATTATCTTCACGTCAATATGTCACCTCTTTTGATATCAGTCTTTTGTGAGCACTCGCTTGAGCGCTCAATTGATGTCATGAATTGCAAAGATTTCTTAACTCATTCAATGTCAAACATGATCTTAGAGTTATTCTATAGATGTCTCTCTCTCTCTTTCTCTTAGTTATGGTCTGTACAAAGTGGTAAACTCAGAAAAGTGTCCTCTGGGAGTTTGTCTCTGGTGGCGCTAAACATCATGTTTTATGCATAAGTTAAATACAGCATGTCCTGAGTGAGTTGGAAACAGAGAGGTAATGCGTGTGTGTACTCTATGTGTGTGTTTTGTTTGTGTTGTATATAAACGTATGCACTTGCTATCAATATGTTAATTGTGCAAACAGATGTACAATGTAATGACATGTGACCACTCAAGGGCTGCTTCAGGTGAGTAGGAACAAAAATCATGTTTGAAAGATGAACTACATCGTTTGTGCAATACAACATATTTATACAATATAATACAATATATTTGTCTCATCTAGTACAAACTAGATGAGACAAATATAGATTCATAGTAGTGATGTACAAGGGACGTCTGTGGAAATCTCCCCCCTGTGTGTTAACATGGCTCCTTTGAAGAATAAATGTGTATGGAACCAGAAGAAGTTTGTATTTGTATGGAGAGATGTAAGTGTACAATATTAAATGTGCAAGCTGAAACACACATTCTCTCAGTAACTCTTTTTCATGTGTTCCCCTCTTTATTTGTCACTTTCCTCTGATGGAAGCCCTTTTGGATTCACATCAGCCACAAAACATTAATACAAAAAGTACAGACATACATTCATGGATAAGTATAATGATATGACTAAATAAATAACTGTGATAGTTTTGCCCACATATAGTACAGCGGCAGGAAATTGTACAGACCACAAAAACTATACAGTATCATCTTTGTTGTTGTATATGTACACACTTGTATATACTTTATCCTTGCCAAATAATATATGAGGTTATTGAGACTTTGATGTGAACACCAATAGTCACTTTATATGTCCTAAGAAATTAATGAATTGTTAATTTTCCTTTGAATAATAAACTGAGTCAGCAGCCAATCCTGTTGCTCAAGCAGGAGGGGAAGATATGTTTTACAGTACAGACCACAGGTCAACTATTAATAAAACACTGGTTTAGAACTTGAAATATAAAGTTTAGGTTTTGGACTTGACATGGTCTAAACGTAGTATTGTGTGTCTTGACGCAGGACTTGGTCCTAATTTGTGTCTTGACTTGCGACTGGTTAGTCTTAATATAGGACTGCACAGGGGTTTGTTGGTCCTGAGGTGGGACCTGTTGGTCCTGACTTGAAACTTGTTGGCCTTAAGGCATGGAACGTGTTGATCTTGACATGAGAAATGTTGGTCTTCACATTGGACTTGTTGGTCTTCACATTGGACTTGTTGTTCCTAACTAAGGACTTGACATAGGACATGTTGGTCTTCACGTGGGGCTTGATGGTCCTATCTTGGGAATTGACATGGGACTAGTTGGTCTTAATTTAGGACTACACAGGTCTTAACATGGGGAGTTGTCGGACTTGGCATGGGAGTTGTTGGTCTTGATGTGGGACTTGTTGGTCATAACTTTGAAATTAAATATATTAAGAAAACAGGAACACCTGAACACTTGACATATTAAAGCTAGAGATGGAAATATAATTTTAGGTGGATGAATGGGAATAGGGCCACACAATGGCTCAGTAGTTACTTATTACTATAACTACAACTGTCAACTACATTGAGAAGGTCCTGCATTTTGTCTGAGTGTATGTGTTCCATCTATGATTGACTGAGAACCTATCCAGGGTATACACTGCCTTTCACCCACTACCTACAGTATGTACTTCCATAGGCTCCAGCTGGGAGTATATGGACACTTATTGATGTGACACCAAATGGTTTGCATAAAAACATGAACAATATCTAATCTCGACTATCAGATAATCACCCAAATCAAGCATAGAGCCAAATAGATAAAATCCCCATGTATGTGTTTATGTTGAAGCATACTGTGTAGGCTACATTATATTACACATTCCATGAGGCCTTTCATATCAGTAAATCTGCAGCAGCACTATGGACAGCGTGTGAATTGCTTTTCCGCTAGAGAGTAGATACAATCCATAAACATCTCCAACAAAGTTACAGGATACTGCTATATAGTCTGGATTACCAAGAAAACTAATAATGTATTCAGTCATTGGGTGTCTCTGAAATTGCTGGCAACCTCGTATCACATTTTAGATAACATGGTCCAAATGAGGCCCAGGAAGTGATGGGCTACTCTGCAACTCTTTAGCAAGCAGCAATGACTGAAGTGCTATCATATAACTCAGTTTTGGGCAGCGTTTACATCAAAAGCGTAATGATTGAAGGGTTTTGCGAAGCAGAGAAAAGCTGCATGTATCATTTACTTATGTAAAACAGAGAGCATATTGCAAGCTTGAAACCTGTGTGAGCAGACAGCTAGCTGTATGCCAGCATCATCATGCACATGTCAGTGTATGTTGAAGCACTGAATATCCAGGCTTGGTGATGCTTGATGTATTTGACACTCAAATCCTCAGCCTCGGTGAAGGAAAGCAAAAGGGCCACATAGTTTCTGTTTATTGCTTACACAAATAGCGAAGGCTAGTTTTTGTTTTAGACCTGCAATAACTGATATCATAAGTAAACTAAACACGTCGTAGGCCTCTTATAGATACCGTTGTGTCTCTCTGCTGTCCCTCTCTATTTGTCATTCTTCTGTCTCTACAGTCTGACTTTCAAACTCATTGCTGTTATTATCACACCATTTCACTTCTTTTTTTCTCCGCCTCTGTCACTTTATAGCTCTATCTACCATGCTCTGTCTTCCATTTACTTGTCCGTCCACGTCACTCTATCTTTCCCTTGGCCTTTCTACCTCTTCCACTTTCACACGGGGAGAAAACAACAAAATCAATCTCAAGGTCTCTCACGCAGGCACACACTATCTGAGTCTGGTTCATTCTCAGATTTTTTTTTTGTAATTCTCTTTTTTCAATGCAGGTAAGACAGTAAAAAAAGATGGCCTAATAATGCCATCTTGAAATAAATGGCCAAATAGGATACTGAGCATTTGTGTGCAAGTGTCTCGGTCACACATTGTCCCCAAGGCTATGGCATTTATCAGCATATTGGCCAGCCAGATATGTTAGTTGCTTCAGTGACATATTCATAGTTTACTGTTGCCATCCAGCTTTGTGTTTTTCTCTCAGTTGAGGCCGAAACAATTAAGTTCAGCTCAGTTCAGTTGGTGCATTATTGTTATTATGACACTGCAGTTCCATATACTGTCATAGCAGAGGGTGACAGAACGAATTACGTTCAGAACAATGGCAATCACCTACGTACAGATTATCTACATACAGTGTCATTCTTCTTCATGTATCGTTGCCCCTTTTCCTTAATTTGCACCCAATAATTACATTTCCCAGCTAGAATTAGTCTATTATCTGCCATGTAAAATGTTCTATGTTGTTGATGTAACCGGCGTCAGACAGCTTTGCGAGTAGAGTAATTCCTTTGACTCGTGAAATATTTTTGCAGGTGTATGTTGCTGAAATGTTCAGTTAAACTGCAGTATTTTGTTCATGTGGAACATGAAGTTCAATCTCATCAATTACATGCAAAAAAACTAACCACAACACGAACAACAGCCAAACACCACAACTGCTTTGTACACATTGTTTTACAGGTGTCCAGGCATCAAAACCACAAATGCAGAATGCTTGCTGGTACATTAATACACTGACTGGCTTCAGTATGATCCTCTCTTGGAAGCTTGCGATGTCTGTTTACTTTAACGTCGGAACTTTTTTTCTACCGTATTTGTAAGTTGTAGCCTGAAGGATGGCTTCTGTCCAAAAGTGTAACCTACAGCAACATGTCACAACAGATTCTATAAGGTACAGTCAGGTCCATAAATATTTGGACATTGACACATTTTTCATTATTTTGGCTCTGTACACCACAAAATGGAGTTGAAATGAAAAAATCAAGATGTGCTTTAAGTGCAGACTTTCAGATTTACATCCAAATCAGGTGAACGGTGTCGGAAATACAACACATTCAATTGTGGCCACCCTCTTTTTAAGGGACCAAAAGTAATTAGACAATTGGCTGCTCAGCTGTTCCAAGGTCAGGTGTGTGTAATTCCCTCGTTATTTCATTTACAAGGAGTAGATAATAGGTCTAGAGTTCATGTCAGGTGTGGTATTTGTGTTTGGAATCTGTTGCGGTCAACTCTCAATATGAAGTCCAAAGAGCTGTCACTATCAGTGAAGCAAGCCATCATTAGGATGAAAAATCAAAACAAAACCATCAGGGAGATAGCAAACACATTAGGTGTGGCCAAATCAACTGTTTGGTACATTCTTAAAAAGAAAGAACGCACTGGTGAGCTCAGCAACACCAAAAGACCCGGAAGACCACGGAAGACAACTGTGGTGGATGACAGAAGAATAATGTCCCTGGTGAAGAAAAACCCCTTCACAACAGTTGGCCAGATCAAGAACACTCTCCAGGAGGTAGGTGTATCTGTGTCAAAGTCGACAATCAAGAGAAGACTTCACCAGAGTAAATACAGAGGGTTCACCACAAGATGTAAACCATTGGTGAGCCTCAAAAAAAGGAAGACCAGATTAGAGTTTGCCAAAAAACATCTAAAAGAGCCTGTACAGTTCTGGAAGAACATCCTATGGACAGATGAGACAAAGATAAACTTGTACCAGAATAATGGGAAGAGAAGAGTATGGAGAAGGAAAGGAACTGCTCATGATCCAAAGCATACCACCTCATCAGTGAAGCATGGTGGAGGTAGTGTTATGGCGTGGGCATGTATGGCTGCCAATGGAACTGGTCCCCTTGTATTTAGTGATGATGTGACTGCTGACAAAAGCAGCAGGATGAATTCGGAAGTGTTTCGGGCAATATTATCAGCTCATGTTCAGCCAAATGTTTCAGAACTCATTGGACGGCGCTTCACAGTGCAGATGGACAATGACCCGAAGCATACTGCGAAAGCAACCAAGGAATTTTTTAAGGCAAAGAAGTGGAATGTTGTGCAATGGCCAAGTCAATCACCTGACCTCAATCCAATTGAGCATGCGTTTCACTTGCTGAAGACAAAACTGAAGGGAAAATGCCCCAAGAACCAGCAGGAACTGAAGACGGTTGCAGTAGAGGCCTGGCAGAGCATCACCAGGGACGAAACCCAGCGTCTGGTGATGTCTATGGAATCCAGACTTCAGGCTGTCATTGACGGCAAAGGATTTTCAATAAAGTATTACAAGTGACAATTAGATTTATGATTATATTAATTTGTCCAATTACTTTTGGTCCCTTAAAAATGGGGTGGCCACTTATACATTTGTTGTAGTTCCTACACCGTTTACCTGATTTGGATGTAAATACCCTCAAATTAAAGCTGAAAGTCTGCACTAAAGCACATCTTGATGTTTTCATTTCAACTCCATTGTTGTGGTGTACAGAGCCAAAATAATGAAAAATGTGTCAATGTCCAAATATTTATGGACCTGACTGTATAAGCTTGGCCCCCTAACAACCATCACTATTGGCTTCATCCCTACATTTGTGACATATATCAGCAGTGCGACTCACAACTTTGTAATTCATTTTGGTTATTGATCATGGTCCCAAGAAGATAACTCCCAGTGACCCACTGACCTGTAATCACCAGGTAATGAAGTCCAAATGTACACTTGGGAAAGCTTAAGTCTGCCGCAATGCATTGTCAAAACTAATGGCTGGACTTATATTACGTTTTTGTCGAAATTAATGGTTCTCAGAGGATATATGCTTACTATATGAAGTGTCAACCTGCACTTTTCACAAGCATCAAAGGACAATATTCAATTGCACCCAAAAATAAAATATAATCGGCAGGTCACTGTGACATTTGTTGAGTGAGTTTATTCTTCCCACAGGATGATTTGGTTTGTGGACACTCCATGACCTTCATGTTATGCCATCATCAGCCCAAAAGGTCAACTTGTCATGAAAAATAGCACAATATTTTTTCTGCAGTGCTACTATCAGGTCAAACTGTCAACTTGATGGACAGAACAATTCACTGTTAAACATTTTGCTACATTTAAATCAAAGTTGCTGTGAATATCCACGGTTCTGAGAATATGGAGCCTATTACTATGTAGACTTATTGACCTTCATTTAAAAAGACTGAAAGCTAAATGTTACACAAGGCGCCATTGCAGTTAGAAAATGGAGAGACACATGAAGGTGAACAGATGCTTATTTGTTCTCGTTATATTGAACTGAGGTGAACATAGATCTACCCAAGTTGATGTTTTTAGAGACAAAAGGAGAAAGTAGAGAAACTCTCAAAATATAACAGAAAGAACTGGAGTTTCTTATAAGATCTAGGGAATGGCACGTTGTACTAGACAAATATTTCCAACCAAGTTGTTTTGAATCCCCATTTTCAAAATCAAAAAGGTGTTGGTGGAGATGCTTTTCAGCCATCTGACAAGCAGTTCTAATTAAGAATACTGTTTCATACTAGATATGTTTTTTTTGCACTGAGATCTATCTTACACCTTTCCTCTCCGACAGGGTGAGTGCATCTTAACAGTGGCTATGTTCTATGTCTTTTAAGGAGGTTTTTACCACACACATTCAGTATGTAATAGTTGATATTGCATTATTGCATCAAGTCAGGAATCATCCATAACAATGTTTAGCTGTGGTTAATTAGCAACCTAAAATATATGATGGAAATAGCAGTCAGGCAGCGATGAGAGCTATTACCCTGCAGGCATGTTTTCCCCACTTAGTCCTATCTCTGCATGTTTATCTACGGGGTTACATACGTAGCTCCAACTATGGTTATAGGCAGTAAGCTGTGTTTCTTGGAGAAGAAAAACAGGAAGAGGGAACATAAGAAGAGAGAGGTTCAAACACACAGACTGATTATGTGAGCAACAGATAAATGGAGACACAAAACACACAATGGCAGATGCAACACAGTGGGACGGACACATTCACCAATGTACACAAACACACACAGACATTCATCTATCTGTCCCATAGCTGAGTAAGATATCGGCATCTCTCCATTTAGCCTCAGCCATGGCCGAGAACAAGATAACATCTGCCCTTTATAGAGGCCGGCACAAATCTATAGAGCACTGTGACAATTATTGACAATCAATTTCTATTGACCTGCCATTCTTAGTGACTGAATACCGCTGTCTGGATGAAGCCAGTGTCTATCTAATATTTAGTGGTGGTGTGTGTGGTGTTTTTTTTTTTTTTTATCAAGGGCAAATGTAAAATATACAGCACTCATTAAATTGATTGGCAGAACTGTGAATGGATAACACCTTTGGAATAAGGTCACAACATGTTTTGAGTAACCCTTGTGTGGTGTTCATATTTGTGCTATTCAGCCAGTGTTCGTAGGTCTGCATTTTGGGGGTTTTAATTCAACAAAATCAAACATTTGTATGTTAAAATACTCAATACTGCCCTTACCTTTGTATGAGCAAATAAAGATTGGTTCCTGCAAGACAGAGTTTAAAATGTGTGGGAATGTGAGAGCAGAGGTGCTTGATTTTTTCAACACACACACACACACACACACACAAACAGCAGGCCCAAACAGGAGGAGGACAGAGTGAAGGTACACAGGACATACAATTTCCACACTCTTATTAGCCCCGGGACCCGAACATCCTGTATGTAATAAAAATGTGTAAGGGGGTGTAAAGTGTGGTCATTGAAAACAACATGCAAGGGTTAAGTTAGTATCCAAAGTGACTCTTGCCACCACCATGCTCTCTATGTCTGCCTCTGTCTTTAGCCTGTCCACTAACTTTAACTACAAGTGGTCTCTGCTATTCCGGTCAACATCACTAGGTTGACCAAAAGCTTAAAATATTGCCATCTGGGGCCCATTCCTCGTAACTGGTTCAACAAAGTTTATCAAATGTCCTATTATCCAGATTAAATTACCGAGATGATTGACGTCAGGCTATGTCGGTTCCTCAAAGGCTGATCCGCCCTCAAACAGTCTCGTTAATTCGAACAAGACGTCAGTCATCTGGATAATTGCATGTGCACGCTCCTCTTCAAAAGGGAGCATAGTGGAGCACAGATTCCAGGATCTTCAAATGCTACAATGGCAAATAAACTCAGAGAAAGAGCCTCTTATTTCTCCGCTGAGGAGCAGGAGATGATCATGAATGCATATGAGGAAGTCAAATCCATAATCATGGCAAAGTCTAATGCTGCATTCACCGCAAACGCGTTGGAAATATTCACAACGCGTTTGCTGTGAATGCAGCATAACACCGCCCCCGCTTTGAGACATAAGCATCGCAAAATATCAGATAGATGTGTCAGTGTTGGGAAAATGTATCGGCTAATTTTAAGTGCCTCATCACCCAAATCAATCAGATTATATTTATTTAAATGTACCTGCTGGCAGTAGAATACAAATTAATATATACTTGTGAGGATATATGTACTGTATGCGCGTATGTATCATGTACTATATATGTGTATATACATGCATGTGTAGATTGCCATATAACTGTTTATGGGCGGATCAGTATATATGTATTATCCATAATCAGAAATGCAATCAATTGAAGCAGTGAAAATAAATTGTGTATGATTCTCTGTATTCTCATCATGAGTCCACCTTCATCATGTTCTACAATAATGATATGTATGGTTTACTAATAACACTGTCATATAATTATGAGTGCTTTCAACACATCCATAAGTTTCTTAAGCGCTAAATAAACGTTACGAACAGCATGCCATGCAGCGGCTTTCCCGATGTTCTACCACTCGCAAAAAAGCTCAAGGCTATGATCCAGTCTGCATACAGTGTGAGATCCAGTCTGCATACAGTGTGAGATGGCCAATGCTCTGCTACGCCGTGTGGTGTTCAATGTACGGCTCCAGAAGGTCTCGTAAATAAATGATTCCTTGTCGGCAGACTCGATAGCGCTTGTACAGGAAATCATCATGATGTGAGCTCGTACAGGAAGTCATCATGATGTGAGCTCGTACAGGAAGTCATCATGATGTGAGAACGGAGAACTCTCTGCCTGGGTACATCCCAAGTCTCTAAATTGCATCCCTGTTTCCCTCACTTGCGTCCTTTCCTTGCGTCTTAGTCCCTCCCACCAGGGATCCATGGAGAGACGCAAGGAAACCAAGCGAGGAGAGAATATGCGAGGAAATATGTTTTAAGAGACATGAGACGTCCTTTCCTCTGAAGCGTCACGCGCGACGTCGGTTTCTGATGACTGCAGCCGACTGACAGCTGATCACAGCTGATCAGCTGTCAGTCGCTTTAACAGCTGACGGAGTTTTGTCCGGAGAGTTTTTAACGAACATTCCAATAAAAATGCACTTAAAATATTAATCAAAATTATCGTATGTTTTCAGTTGATTTAATGGTGTTAAACTACTACTTATATTAATAAAGACAAAGTTATCATGAGTGTCAGAGTGGAGATGTTTTCTCTGTCGTCTGTTACCGTTTAATAAACTGCATTGAGTATTTATACTGTGATGTGTCTTGCTTATATGCGCAGGATCCATTTCTACTGGCGGAATGCGTCTTATTCATTTATTTATTTATTATTTACGTCGGTATGTTTAGAAATTCTGATTGTGACGTCATTATAAAATAACCCACACTAGAAATATAGTTTCTCTTCATTCATTACGTGTTGTAAACAAGTGTTTCCTCTCTCCAGGGGGGTATTTTTCGTACCTGGTTTACTGAGTTAGCCGGATAATTTTCAGGATAAGATGACGTAGGTCAGGCTTTTTGGTTCTTCGAAGCAAGTTTAGATGAATCACCATAGCAACACATCAAAATCCCTTAACCTGCTCCACAGCAGGTTTAGTGAAATTCACTGGATAAGTTGGCCACTCCCACCGGACAAAAAAGGAAGCTCACTTCCTCATTGATGAAGGAGCGATATTAGTTATATAGGGAGAGAGTTCTTTGAGATCGCCAAGATCCATTCTCACATCCTCATGACTTCCTGTACGCGCGCTATAGATTCTGCCGAGACCTCCTCGAGTCGTACATTAAACACCACAGTGCAGCAGAGCATCGCCCGTCTCACATACTGTATGCAGACTGGATCACATACTGTATGCAGACTGGATCACAGCCTTGAGCTTTTTTGTGACTGGTACATGTTTGTACAGTGTCTGCGATGTAGAGAACATCGGGAAAGCCGCTGCATGGCGTGCTGTTCGTAACATTTATTTAGTGCTTAAGAAACTTATGGCTGTGTTAAAGCACTCATAATTATATGACAATGTTATTAGTACACCATACATATCATTATTGTAGAAAATGATTACAGTACTGATCCGCCCATACACATATTCAAACTCCTAGTTATATGGTAATCCACACATACATGTACTTACACATATACAGTATGATACATACGCGCATACAGTACATATTTCCTCATAAGTATATATTCATCAATCGAGGAGCGAGGAAACGACAATTTAGAGACTTGGGATGTAACCCCTGTCAAGTTCCTACGTATTTTTACGTCAACTCTTGCCGAACTTGAAATGACCTGGTACATATTATCCCAATGACGCACGGGACAAGTATTTTCCAAGCCAGCTCAATCTTTATTTTTCATTATTTGTTGGCTGGTTGGTCTATTAGGTTGAAAACCAGTGGCTTCTTTGCTGTACCATCAGTTGACTCCTCTCTCTGGGTGCATCCCAAGTCTCTAAATGTTCGTTTCCTCGCTCCTCAATCCTTGATTGAACCGGAAGTGGTTCTGCGCTGCCATCTTGACGGCTGTCCCAAAGCTTTTATTCAGCTCGGAGGAGCGAGGATCGAGGAGCGAGGAGGGAAATCGGAGGAGCCATGATCGAGGAGCCCCAAGAGCAGGCTTCCAGGAAGTGTTTTGACGCTGGACACGCCCCCTCACTGTTCATCTGTTATGTGATTGGATGCTCACAGATTAAACTCAAACTATATATTAAATCTGTTTTCGTATTCACAATCTGGTTAAAATATGTTCATAGTAGGTCTGAACAACAAAAGGACCACAAACAACTGTCTTCAAAGATTCGATCTGTTGTTTCCCTCAATAACTTTTATTATGTATGTAATTAAAATCAGAGAGAGCTGGAGAGAGGAAACACTTGTTTACAACACGTAATGAAGAGAAACTATATTTATATTGTGGGTTATTTTATAATGATGTCACAATCAGAATTTCAAAACATACAGACGTAAATAATAAATAAATAAGACTCATTCTGCTGGTAGAAATGGATCCTGTGCGTATAAGCAGGACACATCACAGTATAAAAATACTCAATGCAGTTTATTAAACAGTAATAGACAACAGAGAAAACATCTCCACTCTGACACAAATAACTTTGTCTTTATTAATATAAGTAGTAGTTTAACACCATTAAATCAACTGAAAACATTCGATCATTTTTATCAATATTTTAAGTGTATTTTTATTGGAATGTTCGCTAAAAACTCTCCGGACAAAACTCCGTCAGCTGTTAAAGCGACTTCACGTGACGCTTCAGAGGAAAGGACGTCTCATGTCTCTTAATGCTCTTATCAACATGAAAAAGTGGATTGGCTTGCTTTATTTTATTGAAAAACAACTGCCAAACAGGGCGGTTCAAAATAAAATGACTGCACGTTTCAGGTAAACAAGGGTTTACAAAATAAAATTATAAAGTGCACATTTCAGGTAAACAAGGGTTTACAAAATAAAATTATAAAGTGCACATTTCAGGTAAACAAGGGCTTAAGAGAGAGGGAGAGAGAGAGCTGTGAACATAGCAGTCAGGCTCTCGAAGGCAATTCGTAGGTCCTGTCGTTGGATGCGATGCGTATTATATCAGCTAGACCCTCGTCCTCCACAACGTTAACAGGCCTACACGCAGTAGCCACCCATTTAGCTATGGCTGCAATAAGTTTGTTCTTCGTTGTGGTGTCCATGTGTTTCTGAAGTCATCCATTCTTGTCTGCTATGACGAGGGGGCGCAGAGTTAGCATCAGCTGTGTGCTTGGCCATCAAGTGGTATTTCAGACTGGATAGGATACGATGATAGCTCAGTTCACAATGACAAATGGCACATACCACTTTGGTCTCGTCAAGGGAACCATCCGACAACTTTTTTAAAGTAAACTTTCCATTCATTAGCGTCTTATCATTCATTTTGCTGTATCGCGCTCACCATTCATTCATTTCAAACCGTAACGTTAGCCTAGCTTCCAAGCCCAAACGGCGTGCCTATTGTTTTGCTTCCGGTTGACCTACATCCGGCGTGGTGCTCGCGAGAAAAAAATTTGACGGCGTTAAAATTGGTTTGCGTTAGCGCCGTTAATAACGCGCTAATATGACAGCACTAGTAATTATCCTTAATTACCTGCTCCTGTTGAGCTCTCACCTTCTTAGAGGCATTGCTCTAACCAATGGCGCACAAAGGTAGAGCACCGAGGACCAATGATTTGGCTGGGAGGAGGGCCTAAACCTCCAAAAACACAGAATTAAAGAATGAGGCAGAAATCATAGATGACCACTGCCCTGGTTTAACCAGAAAAAGGGCAGTTGTCTGTGTAGTCGAGAGTGTAGAAAAATGACCGCCACATCGTTTCCTACTAAGAGAATAACAGCGGGGTCCGTGGTGACGGTATACAGAGGACAGAGGACAATCTTTCTTTTTGTATTCAAACCTCTTCAATACTGTTTGATCAAGTCAGGTCTCAGGACACGTAATGCATGTTTTTAATTGGGTTTTATGGTATTCTATTATTAAACATTTTGTGATAAATTATTCTCAGTCAACCCTAACTGTGTCTAACTCGTTGGTCGCCTCAGTGTTGCTCCGGCTCGATCAAAAGAACATTCAAAAAACAAAGTAGGCGTCACTGGATATTGATCTGTGGCGCTGATAGAGTATGCAATATTTAATTGTTTGATCAGAGCCAAATATGCATCAAACTTTGGGTCGATAGAGCAAAAAAGGGCCTGACTGATCGATATGTATTTTACTTACCGGACAGTTTAATGATTAAGAGTTGTTTCCTTTAACTCATCAAAATTATTATTCTTAAGATTTTCATTAAATCAAACCATGTTCTTCATAGAATTATTGTTAAGCGTTTTTTCAGCAATGGCAATTAACTATATTTACATTCTGTAATAACTTACCTCTAGTAGTTCCCATTGTTGTCCTAAACTGGATTCAACTTCAGGTGGAAGTGACTAACTTATTGTCTATATTTGTTTGACAGGAATCAGGGCCCCATTCCTCGTACCTGGTATACTGAGTTAGCCGGATAATTTTCAGGATAAGATGACTTTTCGGTTCCATGAAGCAAGTTTAGAAAAGTCACCATAGCAACACATCCAAAAAGTTGAACCTGCTCTGGCGCAAGCTGACTGAAATTCACTGGATAAGCTGGCCACTCCCACCGGACAAAAAAGGCAGTTCCCTCCCTCATTGATGAAGGAGTGATATTAGTTATATTAGTTTTATAGGGAGTGTTGAGTTAATTAATTATTATTATTATTATTATTATTATTATTATTATTATTATTATTATTATTATTATTGTTATTATCATTTAGTCAAATTACGTTACTTTGCCAAAAGAAAAGAAAAAAGAGAAGAAAAAAAAAGACTGCAAGTCCCAGAAGGCACCGCCAGTAGGCCAGTGCAGGCTGCTGATTACTTCACTTGAAACACCTGCGGAGGGAAGGTCACAGAAAACATTTCAGCTGAGACAGATGGTGCATCCCAAGTCTCTAAATTGCATCCCCGTTTCCCTCACTTGCGTCTTTTCCTTGCGATGATTCAAAACACAGTGGTTTTAAAAAAAAGCGACACAATAAAGCCACAGCATGCTAATACAAGGAACAAATATAAATAAGGCATAAAGATGCACATCTAAGATCAGTCTCCTCTCGATTCATTGTCCCATTATGTCTCCAATAAATGTCCATCCTCTTTCACCAGAACTCGTGTCTTATCTTGCTTCTTGACCACCTATTCTCTGGACTCTGGGTTTTAGGTTGGGGTCATAATGTCACTGACCAGGACAGCTCCCAGGTTATTGCAGAAGGAAGTGAATACAAGTTATGTACTAGGGCATTTAAGTCCTCACTATTCTGAGGATTTCAGTCCAATGGGCATAGCAAAAGGAAAAATAAAAAATGGTGTTTTCTCATCAGTGATGAGATTTTCTATTGGCTAAATTCCAAGCTATTCCGCAGTGTCTGCAATCCTTTGTTTGTGCACCTTGACCAGGAACATTCTGGCATCAAGGCTAGAGTGGAAGCTAAGAAATAGCTCACCTCTGTTCAGGAAGTTGTTATTCATGCTGTTGGGTGAACTGAAGGGAAGGAGCCTTGTCAAGTTGGTTTTACCTTAAAGATATGTCCATCAAGTTCCACCTTGTCCAAGGTGCAGAGCGGATTGACACACTTGTTAGGGTATCCTTCAGGGTGGTCCACATCAACGCGATGAATAGTCCAACTGTGAATGACAACGATTTTTTTTTCTCTGTCCAGAGGAACTGGAACAGCTGGGGACACAACCATGTATCTCCCACCTGGGACAGTGCAGTATTCTCCTGCTCAGAGGTTCCTGGGGCAAAACTAAGCTCCCCCATTTATTCACATTATCTCTGCATTATGTATGTAGATAGAAATAACTAATTGAAAAAAAAGCAAATATAAAGATTGCAAGTTTAAAGAGATCAAGAAGAAGAGGGCCAAAATCCACCTAAATCCTCCAAAATATAGCCAATGCCAAGGTAAACAGTAACGATCATACGCACAGATAATGGTTAATTACATTTTTCAGTGAATATCTCTATGATATTACATGTAATGTCCCATTATTGTTATTGTCTAGTGGTCTTCGCTGTTTGATTAGCATCCTCCTCTCACCACCAAAGAATAAAGCTTCAGCCCCAAGAAAGAGACAGCTTTCCCGATGAGCTTGTCAATTCTGTTGGTGTGGTGCTGGTTAAATGTTATTAATAATTAATGTATAATTAGGTTGTCTATCCAATAGTGCCATTTCTCCTTTTAAGCTGATGTAGCATCCAGTTAGCATTCAGTTGCTTCCAAACTCACTCTCCTTTTGGCTCTGTTTGGTCCCCACCACCTAATGTTTTTTTTTAGCTGCTAAATGCTCCACTCTGTTCACCAGCTAGTAGCTAACTGTGCCTGTTTGGTGCTAGGCAAGTAGTGTAATGAGGCTTTATCGAGCCTTTTCACTGAAAAACAGATGCCTGCTGTGGCTGGAATTGAGATTGATGAGAACAGTGAGAGTGACTTTTTTTTTACATGCTGAAAAGAGTCTAAAAAACTCTGTAGAGCAAAGGAAATTGTGGGTTTGATTGTGTGGATTATATACAGTATATATTCCTTATACAGACATGCAAAAGCAACACAAAAACAGAGGCACACACACACAAAGCAACGTATGCAGGTACACTGACCCTCAATCACAGAATAACGTATTCACAGACAAACAGACAGACAGATATGAATACATAAAGATACACATGCACCAACACACACACACACACACACACACACACACACACACACACACACACACACACACACACACACACACACACACACACACAAACACATAGGTCTACTCCACAGTGAAAAGCGCTGCTGGCATAAACAACACCAGAACACAAAGTACAGGGAGGAGTAATGCACAGGCCTGGAAACGGGACACTGACTATGTTTGACAGAGCAGAGAATGTGTGTGTGTGTGTGTGTGTGTGTGTGTGTGTGTGTGTGTGTGTGTGTGTGTGTGTGTGTGTGTGTGTGTGTGTGTGTGTGTGTGTGTGTGAACCTGCTGTGAGTGCAATTGAGATTATAAGGTCACAAGCCTTGTAGAAATATTTCACTTCAAACTAACGACACCCCTCTGAGAACACACACACACACACACACACACGGTTGAGAAGTTTTAGTTTAAGCCAGCAGACTGTCACACAGAAGAGAGAAGGAAAGGAAGATGGGGGAAGGAAATAGCAGATGAGCAGAAAAGTGGAACATGAGTGAGAAGAGCGGATACAGGAAGGAGGATGTGAAAGGAGAAGCGAGTGACGAGGACGACAAAAAAAACTCCTCCCAAGAGAGCGTGAGCATTTCTCAAATGTCAATGTGCAGTACGTGATCAAATTCAATGCTGACCCACACATTTTGCTCCAACATGTTATAGTGTGTTGTAAACAGTCAAATAAAACAACAAATCAAAGGAAAGGGCTTTGTTGAAACTGATGCTAGAGTGACATTCAGAAAACTTTTTCAGAATCATCGCTTTTTTTCTCCGTTTGCCATGGATCACTACACACACCTCGCACGTTTGGCTGTTGTCTCATCATCCATCAAGTGTATTCTAGGAAAAGACTACACAGTCGACAAAGATACAATCCTTTAAGAAACACAAAAAGGAAATGTTTACTCAAAGAGGAAAGATAGTGATCAAATAGTGAGCCAACTTTGAATATGAGAAGGAAAAGTCCATAACTGATAGATAACTGAGAAACCTATGGTTTGTAGGTCAGAAGAAGGCACAGAGCTCTCACTAGGACGCCAATCACAGAATATTCAGAATCAAAATCAGAACCATTTATTTGCCAGGTATGTAACAGATATGAGGAATTGGTCTTGGCGGGTGGTGCATACATTAGACAAACAACAACAAAGTCTTGGGTCAGATGGGTCGAGCTATCGGTCAGACGGTGGATGTTTAGGTCGGTTACCAGGGCAAATGTTTTGTATTTTGAATGGGCGGCAGCAGAGAGCAGGCTCCCTCCGATCACGCTTATGACCTATACCATAAGCTACAGGGTCCCTCTGTCCACCCACTCATCAATGTCATGGATAATATATAGAGTTTTGCCACCCAGTACCATGAACACTGTTTATTGGCCCAGACTAGAGGATCAACCTTGACCCATCTTTTTTCTTTACAGTTGAAGAGGGGTATTTATTCAAGGAACTCAGATACCTGGAAAATTAGCGGCTGTATCATTTCCTGTGGTGGGAGTTTTGCAGTTTTTGCATGTTCAGAGCAGTGCTCGCACTCGCTGCTGTCATGTTGTTATAATGGAGCCTCGAGAGACGAGCCCTGATGAGAACGAGAGACGGGAACGCGCACTGCAGGGCCAAATGAGAATGGCCCCTCCGAAGTCTTTTTTAGGGCGCTGATTGGATAAATTGTACATCACTCATTTATTTATTTCATCAGTGATTGGCTGAACTGCTTATTAGACCCGTCTTTCTTGGGCCAAATGGATCTGGCCCCAGCATGTGCACTAGCAGCAGAGACGTGCACTAGCAGAGAGGACAAGCAGGAAAAGCATATAGTTTGCGCAGATATCCTGTTTTACAAATATTACTGGGTATATTCCATAGCTCAAAAACACAAATATTGACAATTTGTATAATTTATTAATATTATTAGATTTTCTATAATTATTAATATTATATATATATATATATATATATATATATATATATATATATATATATATATTTATATATATATATATATTTAGTATGGGTATGCAAACTATTTGTAATTGTTTTTTGAAAAATGGCTGGGGCTCAACTGGGGTTAAAGAGGTTTTAAGATACCATTTAGGGAGTAGTGTAGATCCCTTCCTCTCCCTCTGGGAAAGTAGTGAGTCGTGCAACAACGTACTATACAACACTTTATACAGCTGTCCTGTCTAAACAACTGCCAGTTTCCCCGAACCTTTCTGCCATCTTACAACTACAACTCCCCATCATGAAAAAAGAGGAATTAAATACGGGAGATTGTGGCATTTACTTAGTGTTTACTTAGTTTACTTAGTTGTGGCATTTACTTAGTGTTTCTTATGAAATGGGTGGGTGTGACTGCGATAGGTAGAGCGACTTGAAGCTCTTGGTAGTACTGCATTCTCAATAGATTAGCAAACAACATTTGGCTTTATTTTTCCTCTTTACACCACCATGGGGTAGATTGGAGATGACAGCAGCGTGTTGCAGAACTGATTAGATTGACTTATCTGTGCTTTCTCGCGGCTGATTGACACATGATGCTGCAAAAAGAAAATGCTAATCAGTCAACTGTAACTCCTAATCTGTTGATTTGTTTGTACTTGAACTAAAAGATAGAGCATTGTCAAGATGCCTCGGGCGCAAAGAGATCGTTTTTTGATATAAATGTAAAAGGAATAAAAAATTGTGTTCTCCAATATTGTTGTACAATCGCTCTTTGATTTGGGACAATCTGGCGGCCTAGGGTTAGTCCACCTTTGAAGTGTCAGTTACCAACAAGTGACACTTCAAAAGCCACAGGAGGAGAGAACATGAAATCTGCTGCTGAAGATGGCTCACGGGGATCTGCAGCATGGAGCATCACGCATCATTTGAACATTTGACATTAATACACTTGGTGAACATCCTTTGTGTGGTTTGGGACCCGAATGAGTCACTCACAAGCTTGAACATAACTGATTGTCCTCACGTCACTTTCCTGCATTAGCTGTACTTCTCAGGAAAATAAAAGACCTCAGAGCTGTGTCCTTTTGACCCTCAAGATCAACATGTAATATTATCTTCCTACAAACTCCCTGCCTCACACTCTCTGTCCCTCTCCCCAAAATGATCTATTGGTCCCAGCCCAAGATAGTAGACATCCATGGCCCATTGACCCTGCCTCAAAGCCTCCAATATCAGCTTCCAATGCATATATATATATATATATATATATATATATATATATATATATATATATATATATATACTAAGTAAATATATATATATATATATATTCAATAAATAGGGTTGGGGTTTAATACCATTTCATCAATTCTGACTCATTTCAAATACTTCATAGATATTCACAAATAGTATCTGTAATCAGCTTGTAATGGCTGAGATGGTAAAAACTGTTATAAGTGGCATAATAACTTATTATTATGCCATGCATGCTTATTATGCTTATTAACTTATTAACCATAGCTACAACATTGACATGCAGCAGAGAAGCATTGTGAATTAAATGTTAAATAATTACTAGAAACAGAATAAACATGTGTAGCAAGTTACACATTTTTCCGAGCTAATGTCCCCCTTGATAAATACATTACATAAACATGAGAGCTAGATGTTTATGATTGGGCAATACTAGTTAGCTGATAGTTTGCTAGTTAGCCACACAGCAGGTGAATGAGCCTGTGACGAGGAAGCACGAATGAAACAGCTGATACCATCCAGCTAATAATGCAGGTCCACTTGAGTGCCCTGCCTGAACTAATGCCCTGCCAAGCTCCATTTAGGCAGAGAAGACTCACCACTCTGTTGGTTTGTTCTACAACTCACAATCTCTGCAGTGGTATTAAAAATTGGTGTCCAGACACTGACTTCCAAAGAGCTCAATGTCTAGTCATTGAGCCTAATATCAAGTAATCTACATAATTATTGATGAGGATAGGATCTGCCACGGTTAATTAATCTATTTCTGGAAATCTTTGATTGCACTCTGAGATCATTTTGAATGAAAAGTGTGTTACAAATCAAATGCATTATTATTATTATTATTATTATTATTATTATTATTATTATTATTATTATTATTATTTATTTATTTTATTTTATTTGGTCACATAATTTGGATGGCACTTTTTTTAGCCATGCTAGGATGAGCATTGCTCTTGAGAGGGCAATGGCAATATCAGTCAGTCGGTTGGTCAACTGTGGTCCAGACTGAGCTATTGGATGTTTTGTCTTAATAATATGTAAAGGCTTTCATGGTCCACAAAGGATGAATCCTAATTACTTGAATATGTATTCTCTATAGCGCTACCATGACATTGACATTTTATACTTACAGTGAAATAGCTTCACAACTAATGGATGGATTGGCACAATATTTTGGACAGGACCCCTGATTTCTTTCTTTTGGAGCATTCACAGGTTGCCATTTTTGACGTCTTTGCCAAACAATTTGTATACACATCGTCTGACTCCAGTACCAAATTTTATATTTTCAACCTCTAAGCAATCATTGTAAAAAGAGTTAGCTTCAACGCAAAGAAGATCTGTGTATTTCATCAACATGGACTGGGTCCTAAGCGGGAGGCAACCCTAATAAAAGTACACAAGCATGCAACTTCATCATTTAACTACTGTTCTTATGTCTCATTTTCTGCCAGCCTTGAACCCTGTAATCATTGTGACATCATCAACGTATGGGACACGCCACACACTGAAAAGAAGGTTATGGTCATGGTCACTGGTCAAATTCCTACACCTACTGCATAATTCCCTCCTCGACTCCCTTCTATCTTTCTTTGTGTCACTCACTCAGCCTCTAGCCACTGTATTGTTCTCCCATCATGCCGTCATCTCCTCTTTTATTCCATCTCTTTCTCTTCCTCTGACTTGTACTCTCTCTCCACCGTGGTGGGTAATTAAAGTGGTCAGGGCCATTCCATTACCCGAGGGGTGGGAGACATATTCAAAGGCTGGCAAGATCAAAATGAAAACCAATTAGCGCTGGGCTTCTGTCCTTTTATAATGCAGGGAAAGCCAGCCATCGTATTGACTGGCCTCTGTCTTTTTCTCAATGCAGAGAGCGCTTGCTCGCAGGCTCAGGTTGGATTGGGGTTAAAGCAGAAAAGGTGGAAATGCACGTGAGAATGGTGGAGCCGTCTGTAACAGGTTCAATCAAAGAGGTACTTGTTGGGACATAAGCACACCGAAAGGACACACATGAAGAGCTAATCGGAGAGCTGTTTATTGTAAATTCTGTGTGACGTTAGAGGGTAGTGTGACCTTGGCCATAATCCTGAAAGAAAGAGAAAAATAAGATGAGAAAAGGAACCCTGAATATCTTTAGAAAAGTCCATGGTCATTCCTCTCACAGTTTTCAAGATATCTTGATTATAAACAAACAAGTCAACCTCCTGATGGTGCGAGAGGATAAGTTAGAGGATTACCAACCCGTGTAAGATGCATCCTCTATAGCAGGATTCAACCTTTGTATAGTGTTGGTCGCTGCAGAAAACCCAGCTTCACAAAGACAGGATTTTTCTAGATGGAAGCAGGGTGTTCAGTGCTTTTTTGCCGATCTCAGGATATTCTGCCTTCATTTTATTCCAGAATACCAGGAAAGTTGAAACGTACTTTTAAGTTGAATTTTTGGGATGCCACATGTCAAAGCGTCGGCCCGGTGGTTGGGGACCGCTGCTCTATAGGGCCACCAATATCTGTCCATTATTTCATAGCTACCATCTTGTAGTTGTCAAGCTATGATGGACCGACCAGTAGGCTGACCACGCCATCACTAGAGCCATGGCTTTCAGACAGGACATCCAAAAAGTGAGGCGCACCATGATGCTTTTTCCCCGTGACTATTTTGAAAGGAACGTTATGACCTGCAAAGTAAGGTTAAGTTGACCGAAAAAGACAGATAACTTGTTTTAGGTATTTATTTATTTTCCTGCACATAGGTATATATTTGCATTTCAAAAGCACGAACCAAAATGTTGAGGAGGTTGGTCTCATATCTGATAATATAGCACTGTTAACATCCAAAGACAAAATGGTTGCATTTATCATTAGCTGCCCTGGGTGTGAGCCAGCGGGCTTCTTGGTCAATATCAACTCATACTGTCTTCATAACAAAATTAGACTGAGATTAACATTTCCAACACTTTAGAAGTGCCCCCTCACATTGAAAGCTTTTTTCAGTCTTTCCACGCTATTCCTTTGCCTGAATAAGAATTAGCTCCGCTGTCAGAGATCGCTGAAATCATGCCAACTGCCTGTCCATTAGAGACCTTGGATGTGAGCCATCATGCTTACTGTCTACTTGATTAAAAGACTACCCTGACTTTTTGGCCAACAAGCTCTTTGATCAAATTACCATTGTGCGATGATATGATTGATAACAGTTTTACCTTTGTGTCATTAGTATTAAGCGCTGCTGTGCCTCCGAAATGATGTAAAGCTTCAAATATACCCTTCTCAAAAAAAAAAAAAACATCTTGATGGTAACTTTAATGTTCAATGAAAAATGCACTGCTTGGACAGTGAATTTAATGTATTTACTATGTCCGCATGAATACTTAGTTTTAATTAGCTTCCAGGTGTCCATTCAAATTGTGTAAAAGAACAACCCAAACAAATCTTGTCAAACATTGTTGCAAATAAATGAAACAGGTGTATTACACTGCAACGATAATTTTACTTTGTCACTTAAAAATACTAATGAAAACGTTCACTGAAACAGTTCTAACCATTAATTAAACTGCTGTAAAATTGATCATGCTATCACACCATGTGACAATGTGGCATAATACAGAGGTGTAATAGATTGTTGTAAAAACTACACTTTTCTTTATCAAATCAAACCACCAGCTCACTATCTAAAACAATATATCTCGCTCATTGCTCAAACTGTACCAAAAATGAAATGTAAAAATTACAACAACAAAAAGATTAAAACTGGAAGTATGCCTTTGAAGAGTGCATGTAGGTGAACATGCACTGACATTTCTCTGACTTGTACGTTTTTGTTTGTTTTGAACACGACAGGAGTTGAATCAACTAATCAGATTGCTTGACAGTCAGGTTTGCAAAGATGTTTGTCTGTATCTTCGCAGAAAAATATTACAGCATTACAGGGTGTTACGTGTCAGTGTTGTGCTCTCCCCTCCCCTCCCCTCTTGTTTTTCCCCCACAGGGTCCAACCTGCTAATTGGCTGCCACCTGTGAGGGCCAATCAGCGTGACGGTCGGCCATTTTAAAAGGAGGAAGTCAGAAGATTTCAGGGCGGTCTTTCTTGATGCACCACTGACACTGTTAGGTTGGAAGGTTTGTGGTGAGAGGCTGAGGGCAGTAGGTAAGTTTGGGGTACCCTGTACACTTGTGCAGACACGTAGGTACTTTATGTCTAGAAACACTAGGTTATTGGTCGGTGATCCCTCTGTATCTGTTTTGGTCAATCTTTTTTAGAGAAGCTAGTGAAGCCATTTTGTTTGTTTTATTTCCAGAGGTAGAGAGCTAGGCCTAGTTTTGTTTTCTTGATTTCTATTTGTTTGGCACGACCACAAGCTGTCCCCAATCACTCCCACTTGATAGAGAACCTTTTTTGTGTTAACCGCCAACGGAATAAATATTATTTACAAACGTTACTCCTATTTTCTGACTTTCTTTCCCTTATTTCTTTGGCTGACCTGTGTTCGTTCCACCCTTATCCCCTAGACGGAAAAGGGGACGTAACACAGGGTCTTCGTTCTTGGTCAGGACGTAAACTAACTCTACTTTAAGTTAAGTACAATCAAAACACATTTTCTGTGGTTCTTCTCTCTTCTCAATTATACAATGAGACAAATAGACTAATGCATGTGTGAAATAATAGAGATTTCCTGATCATAGAACAGGGGAGTTGATTAAAGTATGTATTGAATATGTTGATCTCTTCCCTAAAAACAGTGGGACAAAATAAAGAAAATGGCATTTGGTTTGCACAGAGAAGGCTTTACAAATGTCTGGCACTTTAAGAAATACAAGCTTCAAGTTAGTTAGAGCTTCATGGGAATGTTTGCTTCAGTTTCTGCTGTTTCGTTTAGCTCTGTGATTTGATCCATCAGTTTCAGTTGATGTAAGTTAGCCCTTTGTCCAGCAATTATTTAATTACTGTCTGCACCGTTCCCCAGGCTTCATAAAGATCAATAGTTTGGAGGTCTAAAGGCCAGGGTGGAGATGTGCCAGTGTATTTTACCACACTTAGCTTCTGTAGTGAGACTTGAGACCAAATCCATCCAAAGGAGCAATGGGAGTGCCTAATCTTCTCTTTTTGGGGTCAGTGGTTTGACCCTCCAGGTCGTTGTGATGGAACGGGTCATTTATCTAGTCTCTGCCTTCATTAGCTCTCCACTCTGTCCTTCAGGCAATGTGCAGTATCAATCGATTGCTCAGTGAATGGGAGGAGTGGGGCGGGTGTGACTTGACTGCTTCAGTTTGATGAAACCATTGGGAGATTAATTCTTGAATATACACTTGGCATCATTTTCACTTTACCAGTAGTAAGCATTTTGGTACTTCATATTCCTATTTACTATCTCAATAGTGATTAAACATGTGGCTGTATGAAGGCCATGCAATATGCTGTTCCTAAAACCATATCTATGGTATTTTTCAAGGAAACAACAATAAAACGACGATTCAAGAGTGATAAACCCTACTGTTTAAGTTATTTTGTTTGTATAGTCAAATAATTACAAATCACTAATTTGTCTCGGAGTCCTTTACAAACTGTAAAACATACAACGTCCATTTTTCTTTGAGTTTTGACCCAAAGAAAAAAAAAAGCCCTTGAATGTGAATCAAGTTTTACTTTTTGAAGCAGAAACCGTTTATTTGCCAGCAATGTTTACACAAATGAGGAATTTTTCTAGGCGGAAGGTGCATACATGAGACATTAGACGAGACAAACAACAATCAACAACAACAGTGCAATGGGTATTAAATTAAGTATAAGATAAAGTGCTCAGACAAACATAGTATTAATGCAAGTGTATGTTAAGTGACAAGCGTTTAAATATGAAGTGTGCAGGGGAATGACTGGTGAGAAGAAAGAAAATACAGAAGAAAGAAAAATAGTCCCTGGGGGTGACAGAGTCAGTCAGTAGGGGACCTGGGCTCTGTTGATGAGCCCGACTGCCGACGGGAAGAAACTGTTAGTGTGGCGTGAGGTCTTGGTCCTGATGGACTTCAACCTCCTGCCAGAGGGGAGGGACTCAAACAGTTTGTCCAGGGTGAGAGGTGTCAGCGACAATATTCCTAGCTCGCTTCAGAGTTCTGAAAGCGAACAAGTCCTGGAGAGATGGCAGATTGCAGCCAATCACCTCTAAGCAGAGCGGATGATGCGCTGCAGCCTGCCCTTGTCCTTGGTAGTGGCTGCGGTGTGCCAGACGGTGATGGAGGAGCAGAGAATGGACTCAACGATGGCAGTGTAGAATTGCACCATCACAGCGTTGACGGGGGAGTCACACAGGGTGAGAGGCGTGGGTGGGGCTGTGTTCTTTCTGAAGTCCAAAAGCATCTCCACTGTCTTCAGAGCGTTGAGCTCCAGGTGGTTTTGGCTGCATCAGGTCTCCAGGTGGTCAGTCTCCTACCTGTAGGCAGACTCGTCCCCACCAGAGATGAGTCCAATGAGGGTGGTGTCATCCAGGAGCTTGACGGACTGGTGACTGGAGGTGCAGCTGTTGGTGTACAGTGAGAAGAGCGGAGGGGAAAGAACGCAGCCTTGGGGGGGACCGGTGCTGATGATCCGAGAGCCTGAGACGTGTTTCCCCAGCTTCACGTGCTGCTTCCTGTCAGACAGGAAGTCTGTGATCCACCTGCAGGTGGAGTCGGGCACTTGCAGCTGGGAGAGCTTGTCATGCAACAGGGATGGGATGATGGTGTTGAAAGCAGAGCTGAAGTCCACAAACAGGATCCTGGCGTAGGTTTCTGGGGAGTCCAGATGCTGGAGGATGTAGTGGAGGGCCATGCTGACAGCATCGTCTACAGACCTGTTGGCCCTGTAGGCGAACTGCAGGGGGTCCAGGAGTGGTGTGGGTTTTGAGTTAACACTGTAAACATATACCACAATACAAACAACTATAATTTCTCTGTTGTGCTGTCTGGCTAATAATTGTGGTAACCGTCTTGGAACAATGCCTGAAATCTACCAATACAGAATTACAGTAGTTATTCAATGTATTCCCATTCTTCCAACGTTGTGTGAAAGCAGTATAATAAGCACATTATTTAGCGGATAGCATGAGCAGCAGTATCCACCAAACTATAATGACATTGTGCTCAATTGACATTTAAAGAGGTCAGAATAGGTTACAGTTTAAGGCTGTTTAAGATGTATGTCAAACACCCACTCAGTTACGTGTAAATTGGACTTGGATGTGACAACCTGCTCAACCAAAAGGGTGTTTCGAATTTTTTTTAAGAAAACTGATCGACTCGAAGTGAAGAAGCTGATTGAATTGAAAGCAAATTAAACTGTGCCTTGGTTATTATGGATATTGTGTCATCAGTCTTGTGTCTTTTCTGTCCCCAGGCATCCTGCAAATCAATCGGCAGCTGAAGTGGTCAGTATCTCTTTCAGCTGGAATGGGGATTGCTAAATGGGACCAAGCATAATATGTAATGGATTGATACTGAAAACAAGCCAGAGGTCATGATGAGGAAGGTGGGAGCATTCATTCAGTGGCTGTCTTGTGAATTACTGTCCCCGTGCCCCCTCTCGTCGAATGAAGTGAAGGCAGAAAGGGCTGATGACTCATCTGTCTGTGAATGAGGATGCACAAAAGGGTTATAGACCAATATATTACTCTCAGGAGTCCGGTGGCCAAAGTGGCTCGAGCAGCTGTGCTTTTGCCCTATCAAAGTCGCAAAGTCTGCCAAGTTGCCATTCAGTAGTGTTGATACTGAGTTGAAGAAGGACTTCTTATGAAAACAGATGGTTTTATTTTCTTTCATTGTGTGATATCAAACACTATGTACTGTGCTACAATGTGTTCTTTAACATTATGTATATTATTTAATGAGCTGTTTAGCCTGGAACTGAGGTGACACTGTATGATCATCAAGTACTTAATTGGTTCTGATTAATCAGTTAATTAGAGTTCACACGCAGAGGTTATAATTGTGTTTGGTATTGCGGAGGGTGTGTTGTAAATGCTTGCCTTGAACCAATGGAACGTGTACTGCCATTGCTTTCTCTCGCTGTATTTTTTGTTGATTTGAATTTGTCGGTGTGAATTTAAATAGTGAAAGCTTTTCATCGTAAACATATCAAAATGTAGCTGAAGACTTCTCAAACCACTGATTATTACTTCTCCAGTGTGGTCAATACTGTATTGATCTGAATAAAAAATGTTTTTTTTCTTACTTTTCAGGAGTAATTCCAGAAACAATCAGTGAAACACCAGCTCCTACAGATGGTATTGCATCATGACCCTTTTGTTGCCTTAATTGTTCTTAATAATTATTATAGAGGGAAAATCATTAAAAAGTGTCTCCCAATGTCTTTACTGTAAAAACAGTCCAGTTATTTAATCATTTGTTAACTCTTCATCCACGGGGACCGTGAGGCCATGGTACGACACTCTCTACATTTCTAAAATATTCATAGCGTCGTGATAACACGTCACAGAAATATAATTTTACGTCTAACTGAAAGAAGAGACTTCCTGCTTCCTCTGCCTGCGCCCTGCAACATTTTAACATCATCAGGCAAGAGTTAGGGGCATCGGCGTGTCATATGACGCTGTGCCAAGAAAGTCTCGTCACACGAAATCCTTCTCTGTGTTTTGTTGAATCATAATGAATTAAATCTAAATTTCATTTAGTGAAATAAACAAATCAATGAACACTCAAACTCCCAAAGAACCAGCAAATGACTACACACCTGAGCTCTGTAAACACGCTGCCGTTTTCACTCATCAAGAAAAGCTATTATGGCAAAGGATGCACTTTACTACGGAAGAAGCTGTGGCGCCGATCTTGCCGACGAGGACGACCCTGAAGGCTTTGACTCCTGTGACGAAGAGGAAGATGCAGATGGGTAAGTGTATTTAGATACTAAACTTTGTGTTGCAATAGCATATTTACGCTAGCAGTGAGCACATTTAGCTGGTCCCTTGCTGCTGGAGTCTGGCGTAGCGCATGTATGCACTAGGTTGTTTACGTTAGCCATTGGCACAGTTAGCTCATGCTCTGAGCATAGTCCCTGCTGGATCTCTGTTACGGGTTTTGGTGTGCAATCGTAACTTTCTTTCAGTGAACTTAGTAGTGACCAGTAGTCATTTATTTTACAGAGGATTCACATCTGCAGCAGTGGACAACATGCAGCTTCGCTCCAGCCACCAGCACCTACACTGTCGTGGAAGACTGACGACGACGCGGACACTGTTTACCAGGTAACGTAGGTACACAGCTCAGCTGCACGTGTACACCTGTTGAACTGTTCAAACTGTGTGAAGTTAGTATTGACTAGTCATTTATTTTACAGAGAGGATTCACCACCACCAGCCTCTCTAGCACAGCCATCCACACCAGCCCGGGTCTGTTTTCTATTTCTAAACATGTATATTGTGTACATTTTAGCGCTGTCATATTAGCGCAGTCAATTTTATTAACTCACTGCACACTGGAGGTCATTTTCAGTCGATTTTCTCGATTTGACATAATTTTCTTAGATTCACCTTTTAAGGCACTTGCATATAAGATATATACCCATGTTTTACATCATAAATTGCAGAACAATCTCAGCTATCTATATAATGAGGCACCATTGTCGTAAGGCAAAAGTGTAAAGAAAAAAACTTTATAATATGACACTAAAGCTGAAAAATGGAATCTCGATTTTTGGAAATTCTTCATATCGCTTGAAAAAACCTAACTTTACTCAGGTGGTGACTCTGTTTAGGTGATGGCAATTGGTTTACCAAAGGTTTTAGGTTCACAAAAGCAGTGAAATATATGAATAAAATGTTAGATACATGTAAATAAATGTCTAAAACTAAAGTTTTTATTATCGTTTTTTGAGTAGAAATATGGTCTTTCACAGCTTTCACCAAAATGATAAAAATGGGACTGAGAAATGACTTCATAGTGCAGATAAAGCTTCAGGGAGTGTGTGCAAATGAAAAATGACCATCACAACAATTTTTTTTTTTTTTTAAATAAAAATATGTATTATAAAAAAAAAAGAAAATATGTACAGAATATATATTCAGAAATATAAAACAGAACAAAGACTAGACCATTTACAATATACAAGTATATATGCTTCAATGGCATATCCTCATGCCATGGCATGCCAGTCATGGAAACAGTTTCTGTTCAGCTGCAGGCAGAGGGGAACGTTACACGCCTCGCACTTCCACGCCGTGTCTTTGCTCACTTTCTTCATGCTGCAAAGCTCGCAAACCCTGCGACCCACCGTGGACTTAGTTGGAAGAACAGTTTGAAGAGTTCAATGGGTGTTGCTGTGGCACTGACATGTGGACCTGGTGTCCGGGCTGGAACTTGATGACGGGGGAGCAGTGTCCGGGTCTTCATCCGTCCTCCAGGACAGCGTAGGTGCAGGTGGTGCACGTGCTGCTGTCTTTCTTGATCTGGCCTGAGGTGAAAGTAGTCGCCGGGCAGCACGCGCCCTGTTTGCTGGAGATGGTGTCTTTAGTCGTCGGTCAACGCGCTGCCTCTTTGCTGGTCGTGGTAGTTGCCGTCCAACACGCTGCCTCTTTGCTGGCCAGGCTGGTCGGGGCGGCTGGTGCTCCTCTCTGTAAAATAAATCAATACTAGTCAGTTGAAAGAAAGATGACGTAACGATTGAGCAGAATGCTCCACATTGGATGTGCAAATATTATTCAGATCATGACTGTGGTAGTAATTTTAGCATAGTGCTCCGCATTGGATGTATAAATATTAGTGGTAGTAACGTGAAGCAGAGTATTGTACAAAGCAGACTGTGTATAAACATTACTTAGATCATGACGTAGTAACGTGAACAGCAGTGTGCACCGCGTGGCTGGCTCTCGTGCACAGTGTACACATTACTAGTTTGTACACATTACTAGTTTGTACACATTACTAGTTTGCACCATGCAGCCTTACAGACACGTAACAAAGTTTAGTAACTACACTTACCCATCTTCCTCAGAAGAACTAAAGCCTTCGAGCTCTGACGACGACGCGTCGTCCTCCTCCTCGCTGCTCTCCAGAATCATGCGCTTTGCTTCCTCCGTGTTGAATCTCTTTGTCGTCATGTTGATTGTAAAATGTAGCGTGTGTACATGCTGTACAAGTGGGTTGTCCTTTTGAGATTTTCCTGAGTGTACATTGGTTGTTTAGTTCACGAAATGGCGACGGACATATGACTCAACTAATCACAGAGAAGGATTTTTTTTTTTTTTTTTCCAGCGTCAGATGACACACTGCTGCCCTTTCGCTTGCCTGATGATGTTAAAATTATGCTGGGCTCTGCCTGGGCAGGCACCCGGAAGCAGGAAGCCGTCTCTTTCCGCCAGACGTAAAATTATATTTTTGCGATGTATTATCGGGGTGCTGTGAATATTTTAGAAACTTAGAGAAAAGTTTCAAGTGTCACCACGCGAAACCGCGGGCTCCGTGGACGAAGGGTTAACGCCGTTAACGCATTTTAATTTTTCCATTTTTTTTCTCACGAGCACCACGCCGGATGTAGCTCAACCGGAAGCAAAACAATAGGCACGCTGTTTGGGCTTGGAAGCTAGGCTAACGTTACGGTTTGAAATGAATGAATGGTGAGCGCGATACGGAAAAATGAATGATAAGACTCTAATGAATGGAACGTTTACTTTAAAAAAGTTGTCAGATGGTTCCCTTGACCAGACCAAAGTGGTATGTGCCATTTGTCATTGTGAACTGAGCTATCATCGTAGCCTATCCAGTCTGAAATACCACTTGATGGCCAAGCACACAGCTGATGCTAACTCTGCGCCCCCTCGTCATAGCCAGACAAGAATGGATGATTTAAACTTCTTTAACCCCAGAGCCCCGTGGTGCCTATTATCGGACAGGAAAGAGAACAATAAGTCAAGTAACATTTCTTAAAGTATCTCCGGAACCACAACGTTGATTAACTTCATTTAAATTGCTGAAATACAGTAAAGCCTTTGGGAAGAGTTCTAGCCGAACAGAAAACTTAACTTACTGTTAAGTTTAAGTAATTTACATAAACCCATAATATTGCCGTCATATTCGGCAGCGGCCTTAACGTTTTACAAAAGCGTTCATAGGTACACTTTACAGAGTTGGATTTCAATAAATAACACCTTTGTAACCCTACGAGCTTGTAGGGATCTAAAAATGCAAAAATATCCATTCATCTCTCTATACAAGTCCCTGACTGTTTTTTTTTTTTCCTACTTCCTCGTTGCGTTTTAGACTCTGGAGGCTTCTGTGAAGGTTGGAGGTTTCTTAGACTGCGCCACGCGTCTTCGTCAGAGCTTTCTGGAAATGTCCTTACCCAGCAACCCCCAAACATATGGTGAGAAGGCATAAAGCTTATAAGTTTAAAAAAAAATTAACCGAACGACAGTTTTTTGACTAAAACTCCAATGTAACTCCCCAATGCTTCGTTTTATTGTGATTCTTCTTGCAGATTCCGATTCTTTAGGTCATTATCAATTATAATTTACAAAGAGGGGTCTTGCAACTCTGCAGGTTGTTGTTTAGGCCTTGAACTATGGAGTTGGAAAAACTCGGGGACGGCTCGACAAGGCATTTTTAGGGAATCTTGATAAAATTATGCTCAGATCATGCTGGATGTTCATAGTTATGATCAAAATATGGTATAAAAGTGAGTTATTTGAAAATATTTTTTTCACAACTAAATTCTGAAAAAAAATGATATAAAATAACACAACTATTAGAACTCATAGGGGGGTTCATACGACTACTTGAAGAATGGGTACAGGGAACCCCAGAGCGCCTGATACCCCATGTATGGGGGCTCTGGGGGGTAAAACGTTATAGGCTTGTCCATCCTGTTTTGGCCTTTTGAGATGGGAATCATGATTACGTGTTGTCTCAAACTGATCAGTATTTTGTCTAAATCAAAAAATTTCATTTGCACACATCGAAAGTGGTATTAAAAGCGACACATACTACAAATTACCCCACAAATTAGCAAATGAAACAAAGATTAACAAGTAGTGTTGTAGTGGAGGCATTCTTAGAATTTAGAAGAATTTAGATACACACGCACACTGATGCAGACAGAAAGTGCAGTGAAATCTGCATTGCTCAGCGGTCGCTGCTGCCTTTGGCCTGCAGACATGGAAAAGGTTGAAATTCAGTCACACACACACCATTGCCTGTGTGTGTGCATTTCAAAATGAGATCCTCTGCATAGCTTTGAATGAGTGTGTGTAGTGTCCTATTAGCTGCTTACCTGCAAGCATTATTGTCTGTGTAGTCATGCATGTGCCTTTTTTCAGAATTACCTTGATTTTTCAATGCATGTTTGTGTGTGATGTACTCCTTTTTTTTTTCTTTTTTTTTTATACATATTATAGTCTTACTAACCAACTGACGATAGTAAAAAAACTAAAACACATAAAAGGTAAGATATTAATCTAGATTTTTGATTTTGATTGATTTTTTTTTATATCCTACTACAGAGAATAAAATGGTCAAAGTGGAATCATTACTTACCTTTTGTAAGGTAAGTAGTGATGTTTAGACATTTTGTCTAAACATGTCAGATCACTGCACTGTTTATCTGTCTGCATTACCATAATAGATAAATATATCCAGATCAATCCGCTTAAGAAAAACAAGTGTCTAAATGTTTACAGTGAGACATTTATTATCTTAAGTACGGTGAAGGTAATTATCAAATAGTCCTGCCATGAGTTTAAACCAAAAATATATTTAAAAATCAGTAAAGTAATGATTGGTAGTAATTTGAAAATGAACGTTGTAATAGTACAGTAAATTGACTACATGTGATAAAATGCTAATGTCAGGAAGTAATGCAGCTGGTTTCTCAAGATGAAATCCATGCAAAACATACGGTGCTAAAGTGTGATTGCGGTTTAAGAGTGTGTGTGTGAGTGCTTGGCCCCGATCCAAGCTTCTGTTTCTCATCAGTCCAAGTGGTCAAATAGCTTTTTTTCCCCCTTATTGGCAGCCCAGGTGATTTCTTTTCCTGTGTTTGTGCAGCCCTGTCTCCTAAAAACTGCATTCCTACGCAACAAAACGACGTGAGTTACGTTTTGTGGAACCATATTTTGTCTCAGATTATGTTTGCTCTTCACATATTAAGAATACGTTTGGTGGATGTGCCATAAGACGCAGGGCTTTCAACCAAAAGACTGCTGTTTGTGTACTGATGTTTCCTCAACAAGTCAAAGTACGTTGTATTGCTTTTTTGTTTTGTCCACAAATAAATAAAATACGTAATTGAGATAGGAGTTTCGTTGTATGGGAACGTAATTTTTGTCTGAGACAGGGCTGGTGTGAGATTGAATGTGTTTTTTTGTTTACAATGTAAGCCATCATAGGTGTGTGTGGGCATTCGTGTGTGTGTGTGTGTATTTAGGGCGCTCTTCCTCGGGCTTTCAGAGTGAGTTTCTGTCTTCCCTACAAAAGGTTACCTCTCCCTGGAAGAGTCCACTGCCGAAATGGCCTTTACGCGCACATATAGCAAAAATGGCATTGAATATTTTCTCCCGTTTGTTTTTTGACATATCACAAATACATTTCTAATCATAGTCTGCAGAAATCCACATACTGGGGTTTGGGGTGAATGGGTGGATCAACACAGGCCTTTTAACCGCTGTCTGTGACTGACTTATTTAAATGTACTTCTCTAACTTAAATGGTGTGTTAAACAAAACCAAGATGTTTTACTCAACACATAAGTATTTTGGTTTCCATTTGTTCAAAACGGTGAGTACAAACCAGAATAATGTTGAAATATAAAAGAGAATGTTGTTTTGTTGTATGGGAATGTAATTTTCTTTGACTTTTTGAATTTTCATTTTGCACCTTAACACTTTGGGGTCTGTGGTCATTTTCTCGATTTTACATCATTTTTAAATGTCCCTTTTTTAAAGTCACTTGCATATGATACATACTCATGTGTTGTATATCAACAATTACAGAACAAGCTCAGCTCTCTATATAATGAGGCACCATTGTCCCAAGGCACAAGTGTAAAGAGAAAATATGACTAAAGCTGAAAAATGTAATCTTGATTTTGGAAATTGTTCATATTTGTTGTGAAAACATAACTTTACTCAGGTGGGATAGCGGTTTTGGTGATGGAAATGTGTTTACCAAAGCTCTTAGGTTAACACAAGCAGTGGAATATATGAATACAATGGTAGACACATGTAAGTAAATGTCTAAAATCAAATGTATTATTATATGGTGGGGATGATGAGCTGTGGCTAGCTTTGTGGCCTGCTAGGTGATCTGTTAGCAGGCAGACGGACAGGGAGACTGCTGCAGCGATGCTGCATGTTGTCCTCTGGACCCTCACAGCTCGGAATCCACTCTGTAAAATACATTAATACAGTCAGTATGAGTTCACTGATAGAAAGTAATGATTAGACACCGACATGTAAGGAAGATCCAACACTGACTATGCTCAGACGCTGCATGAGCTAGCTACGTGCAAACATTGCTAAAGCTAATAGATCCAACTATGCTCAGGCCATGAGCTAAAAATGCACAACGTTAGTTACAGCCTTACAAACACTACTAGTCATACTAAGTTCACTCTAAGAAAGTTAACGGTGATAGGGACAACAGTTGATTACCCACCGTTCATAGCTGTAATCAGCTATCTCCTTTAGCTCGCTACCGCTAGCTCCGTGTTAGCAGCAGCTACCGTGACATGAACAGTACTGTAGTAACAATTAACGGAGGTCCAACACTAATGGTCGTACTATGTTCACTGTAAAAAAGTTAACGGTGATAGGGACAACAGTTGATTATGCACCGTTCAGTCGTAGACATGGAAGAGACATCCAACACGGCACAATGTAGTGACGTGCTAATGCTGCTGAGCTATCGTCAAGAAACAAACGTTAGTTACGGTCTTACAAACACATAATGGAGGTCCAACACTGCTAGTCGTACTATGTTCACTGTAAGAAAGTTAACTGTGATAGGGACAACAATTGATCTGGCCCGTTAGCTCCGGCTAGGTCCTTGTTAGCAAATCCTTCAGGCACTGAAGCTGCGCCGTCTGTTCATCCTCTCCAAGATAGCTTTGCTCAGGACTCTTTGCTTGGCATCTTCTGACTCGCACTGAAGCTTTGCACGCGTCATACGACATGTCCATGTTTAGATGCTCAGACGCGGAAGTGGAAACCATATCTCTGATGTATTATTTTGAAAATAGGATTTTATTAAAAACTTAAACATCTGCCCCCGCTTCGAAGCGGGCCCCGCCCCCAAAGGGTTAATAGCAGTAGCCAATATACCCTCTTCTTTCTCTTCTGTTTCTGGATTTTTCAACATTTTCTTTATTTGATTGTTTTAAATAGGTATTTTTCCGCCAACAAAACAACAGAATTAGAGAAAGGAGCAAAATGGTTGTAATTAGTGGAAGTTAGCTTGAGTTTAAAACACGGCTGTGCGTGCGCGCGCTCTCTGGAGTATACACACTCCACACTAGCTTGGCCTCGGGAAGACAAATGGCTCCCCTGCCCTTTCCTTCGCTGCTCAGTGCTCTTCAGGGCAAGTTAGCTAATTGGCTAACACTATCAATACTGCTAATTATCAGCATCCTTTTACGGTGCATTCACAGACACACTCTCTCTCTTTGTATCTCACAGACACATGCACACTCTAAGGGGTCAAACGATTCAGCACACTAATGCATTGTGCCTTCACCTTGTAAGTGCCATGGCTAAGCTCACTTGTAAGCTTAAATTGAAAGGAGAGTCCTCCTTCTTCTAAGCAAAACAAAATGTCACACTCCATGGCTTCATTGACATGGGATTGATAGCTGTATAAATTGCAGTAAAAGACCCTTCATTATTTTTTTAAGTATGCTACATTATACTATGTTTTACATTTACTGTATATTATTATATATCATATATGTATACAACATACAGGACTGTCTCAGAAAATTAGAATATTGTGATAAAGTTCTTTATTTTCTGTAATGCAATAAAAAAAAAAAAGTCATGCATTCTGGATTCATTACAAATCAACTGAAATATTGCAAGCCTTTTATTCTATTAATATTGCTGATTATGGCTTACAGCTTAAGAAAACTCAAATATCCTATCTCTAAATATTAGAATATTTCCTCAGACCAAGTAAAAAAAAAGATTGATAACAGCAAAACAAAATCAAACATTAGAAAATGTCCATTAATGCACTCAGTACTTGGTTGGGAATCCTTTTGCACGGATTACAGCATCAATGCGGCGTGGCATGGAGGCAATCAGCCTGTGGCATTGCTGAGGTGTTATGGATGCCCAGGATGCTTCAATAGCGGCCTTTAGCTCATTTGCATTGTTGGGTCTGGTGTCTTTCAGCTTCCTCTTCACAATACCCCACACATTCTCTATGGGGTTCAGGTCAGGGGAATTGGCAGGCCAATCGAGGACAGTAATGCCATGGGCAGTACACCAGTTACTGGTGGTTCTGGCACTGTGGGCAGGTGCCAGATCATGCTGGAAAATGAAATCCTCATCTCCATAGAGCTTTTCAGCAGACGGAAGCATGTAGTGCTCTAAAATCTCTTGGTACACAGCTGCATTTACTCTGGACTTGATGAAACACAGTGGACCAACACCAGCAGCTGACATGGCTCCCCAAACCATCACTGACTGTGGGAACTTCACACTGGATTTCAAGCAACTTGGATTTTGCTACTCTCCAGCCTTTCTCCAGACTCTGGCGCCTTGACTTCCAAATGAAATACAACACTTGCTTTCGTCTGAAAAGAGGACTTTGGACCACTCTGCAACTGTCCGGTGCTTCTTTTCCATAGCCCAAGTCAGACGCTTCTTCCGTTGTCTTGAGTTCAGAAGTGGCTTGACCATGGGAATACGGCAGTAAATGCAGCTGTGTACAAAGAGATTTTAGAGCACTACATGCTTCCGTTCCAGTGTTCAGTATTAAGGAGTAAAGGAAAAAATTAAGCCTATTTGGGTATATTCTGGGCATGTACGATTAGTGTATAGCCATTTGCATAATAAAATACATTTTCAAAGAAACTCGTAATACAAAAAATGTTAGTTTTCATGGATACTTTCATTGTGTAAAGTTTCATTTTGATAGGAGTAAAGGAAAAAAATAGCCCCATTGGGGTGTATTGTTGTCTCGCCTATTGGCAAACATGTCGGATTGATGAGAATTAAACATATTTCCTCAACTAGGATTTCTTAGGACTTTTAGTATGTTGTTCTGGACACCTCATAGAAATGATCTGAGCTGAAAAAAATTCTTTTACAATTTGTCTGTCGTAAAACGCTATTTTGCCTGGACTAGAGTGCATCAGGCCAATTTAAATAAAAAATAAACACATATACATTTTAGTATATTCCTGGGGAGGAACACCACCACTATCCCCAAAATGGTTACTGTGTGTATGCACCTGCTAGTTGTGAATTCACTCAACAGAACTTATGCCATTTATAATGAATGTAGACAGCAACTGTACTTTTCATAACTAGCATACGTTATCCAGATACTGGTCTTTTGACATGTACATCCATGTAGGTTATCAGTGAAGTTACGTTTGCTAGTAATAGCCCACGTAGCAAATTAGCAAAGTAACAGTTGTTAGCTAGCTATAGCTAGCCTAAGTGACAGCAATGAAACGTCCAATATTAGGTGATGCACAATACTAAATGTATTTAGTTTGACACCGTAATGGCTGAGATGAGAAGACTTACCTCTATACTTGACTTTCTTTTCCTCTTCTTTCTTTTTTCTTTTTCGTCCCTGTGCTCCAGATGGTTTAGACCAGTCAAAGTGGCCGCGCAATAGATTTTTCAGATCGCGCACATTTTTCAGACTGCGTAAGAAACAAATACAAAACATACATAACTCACATCACAGGTTAACCCTTCAGGCAGGGCCGGCGATTGCTATAGGCGAACTAGGCGACTGCCTAGGGCGACAAATGGGATGGGGGCGCCCTCACAGTGCACATTTCAGCAGTGTGAGCAATTCGCGACCACGCGGCCGCGAGCAGGGACGATTCATCAAGTACAGAGAGACACGCATATTGAGAAACGGGCGCTGTAAACATCTTAACGCTGATTGGCCAAGACACGTCACATCAAAGATGTTCTATTACGGAGATAACAACAACTCGGCCAAAAATCTGAATTTTTTTTGTCGAGAAAACTGGACACTGATTGGCCAAGACTTGACACGTCACATCAAAGATCTTCTATTGCAAAGATGGCTCACTCTAAAAAAAAATATCGTTTGTGCAGGAGATTGTCTTGACCAGGACCACACCCCTAAATGCATTGTACAACTGCGATGTGATTGGTTGATTAGATAATTGCATTAATGAGAAATTGAACAGGTGTACCTAATAATCCTTTAGGTGAGTATATATATATATATATATATATATATATATATATATATATATATATATATATATATATATATATATATAGTTCTGTCATATTAGCGCGTTATTAACGGCTTTAACGCAAACCAATTTTAACGCCGTCAATTTTATTAACGGCGTTAACGCATTTTAATTTTTCAAATTTTGTCCCAGGTTCAAATCCTGGAGGAGCACAAGAGTAACTTTAGCTAATGTAGACTGTGCAATTATATGAGCAAAATAACGTAAATATGTTTCCTTCACAATTTAGCTAATGTCGTGGGTATTGCTGGATCATCCCAGTGTAGTAAAAAAAATATCTGGATCATTGCAGAACACATCCTTTCATTTGCCAAGACATGCTTCCTCAACAAACGTGCCTGACAATGGAGAATTCCGTCAGGCAGACATCAAACGAGAACCCCTTTTCTTGGCTCGTTGGTCTAAGGGTATGATTCTCGCTTAGGGTGCGAGAGGTCCCGTGTTCAAATCGCGGACGAGCCCATGAGGGAGTTTAGCTAATGTAGACTGTTTAATTATGTGCGCAAAATAGCATAAGCATGTTTGCTTCACAATTTAGCCAATGTCGTTGGGATTGCTGGATCGTACCGTTGTTGTAAAAAAATATCTGGATCATTCCAGAACACATCCTTTCTTTTGCCAAGACATGAATACCTAATGTACATTACTGACAATGGAGGATTCTGTCAGTCAGACATCAAACGAGAAACCCTTTTCTTGGCTCGTTGGTCTAGGGGTATGATTCTCGCTTTGGGTGCGAGAGGCCCCGGGTTCAAATCCCGGACGAGCCCAGGAGTGAGTTTAGCTAATGTAGACTGTTAAATTATTTCAGCAAAATAACATACACATGATTGCTTCACAATTTAGCCAATGTCATGGGGATAGCTGTATACTCCCGTTGTAGTAAACATTTATCTGGTTCATTGCAGAACACATCCTTTCTTTTGCCAAGACATGCTTCCTCAACAAACGTGCCTGACAATGGAGGATTTCGTCAGTCAGACATCAAACAAGAACCCCTTTTCTTGGCTCGTTGGTCTAGGGGTATGATTCTCGCTTTGGGTGCGAGAGGTCCAGGGTTCAAATCCCGGACAAGCCCAGGAGTGAGTTTAGCTAATGTAGACTGTTTAATTATGTGCGCAAAATAGCATAAGCATGTTTGCTTCACAATTTAGCCAATGTCGTTGGGATAACTGTATACTCCCGTTTTAGTAAACATTTATCTGGTTCATTGCAGAACACATCCTTTCTTTTGCCAAGACATGAATACCTAATGTACATTACTGACAATGGAGGATTCTGTCAGTCAGACATCAAACGAGAAACCCTTTTCTTGGCTCGTTGGTCTAGGGGTATGATTCTCGCTTTGGGTGCGAGAGGTCCCGGGTTCAAATCCCGGACGAGCCCAGGAGTGAGTTTAGCTAATGTAGACTGTTTAATTATGTGCGCAAAATAGCATAAGCATGTTTGCTTCACAATTTAGCCAATGTCGTTGGGATAACTGTATACTCCCGTTTTAGTAAACATTTATCTGGTTCATTGCAGAACACATCCTTTCTTTTGCCAAGACATGAATACCTAATGTACATTACTGACAATGGAGGATTCTGTCAGTCAGACATCAAACGAGAAACCCTTTTCTTGGCTCGTTGGTCTAGGGGTATGATTCTCGCTTTGGGTGCGAGAGGTCCCGGGTTCAAATCCCGGACGAGCCCAGGAGTGAGTTTAGCTAATGTAGACTGTTTAATTATGTGTGCAAAATAGCATAAGCATGTTTGCTTCACAATTTAGCCAATGCCGTTGGGATAACTGTATACTCCCGTTTTAGTAAATATTTATCTGGTTCATTGCAGAACACATCCTTTCTTTTGCCAAGACATGCTTCCTCAACAAACGTGCCTGACAATGGAGGATTTCGTCAGTCAGACATCAAACAAGAACCCCTTTTCTTGGCTCGTTGGTCTAGGGGTATGATTCTCGCTTTGGGTGCGAGAGGTCCCGGGTTCAAATCCCGGACGAGCCCAGGAGTGAGTTTAGCTAATGTAGACTGTTAAATTATTTCACCAAAATAACATACACATGATTGCTTCACAATTTAGACAATGTCGTGGGGATAGCTGTATACTCCCGTTGTAGTAAACATTTATCTGGTTCATTGCAGAACACATCCTTTCTTTTGCCAAGACATGCTTCCTCAACAAACGTGCCTGACAATGGAGGATTTCGTCAGTCAGACATCAAACAAGAACCCCTTTTCTTGGCTCGTTGGTCTAGGGGTATGATTCTCGCTTTGGGTGCGAGAGGTCCCGGGTTCAAATCCCGGACGAGCCCAGGAGTGAGTTTAGCTAATGTAGACTGTTTAATTATGTGCGCAAAATAGCATAAGCATGTTTGCTTCACAATTTAGCCAATGTCGTTGGGATAACTGTATACTCCCGTTTTAGTAAACATTTATCTGGTTCATTGCAGAACACATCCTTTCTTTTGCCAAGACATGAATACCTAATGTACATTACTGACAATGGAGGATTCTGTCAGTCAGACATCAAACGAGAAACCCTTTTCTTGGCTCGTTGGTCTAGGGGTATGATTCTCGCTTTGGGTGCGAGAGGTCCCGGGTTCAAATCCCGGACGAGCCCAGGAGTGAGTTTAGCTAATGTAGACTGTTTAATTATGTGTGCAAAATAGCATAAGCATGTTTGCTTCACAATTTACCCAATGTCGTTGGGATAACTGTATACTCCCGTTTTAGTAAACATTTATCTGGTTCATTGCAGAACACATCCTTTCTTTTGCCAAGACATGCTTCCTCAACAAACGTGCCTGACAATGTAGGATTTTGTCAGGCAGACTTCAAACGAGAAGCCCTTTTCTTGGCTCGTTGGTCTAGGGGTGTGATTCTCGCTTCGGGTGCGAGAGGTCCCGGGTTCAAATCCCGGACGAGCCCAGGAGTGAGTTAAGCTAATGTAGACTGTAAAATTATTTGATCAAAATAACATAAATATGTTCGCTTCACAATTTAGCCAATGTCGTTGGGATTGCTGGATCGTACCGTTGTTGTAAAAAAATATCTGGATCATTCCAGAACACATCCATTCTTTTGCCAAGACATGAATACCTAATGTACATTACTGACAATGGAGGATTCTGTCAGTCAGACATCAAACGAGAAACCCTTTTCTTGGCTCGTTGGTCTAGGTGTATGATTCTCGCTTTGGGTGCGAGAGTTCCCGGGTTCAAATCCCGGACGAGCCCAGGAGTGAGTTCAGCTAATGTAGACTGTTTAATTATGTGCGCAAAATAGCATAAGCATGTTTGCTTCACAATTTAGCCAATGCCGTTGGGATAACTGTATACTCCCGTTTTAGTAAATATTTATCTGGTTCATTGCAGAACACATCCTTTCTTTTGCCAAGACATGCTTCCTCAACAAACGTGCCTGACAATGGAGGATTTCGTCAGTCAGACATCAAACAAGAACCCCTTTTCTTGGCTCGTTGGTCTAGGGGTATGATTCTCGCTTTGGGTGCGAGAGGTCCCGGGTTCAAATCCCGGACGAGCCCAGGAGTGAGTTTAGCTAATGTAGACTGTTAAATTATTTCACCAAAATAACATACACATGATTGCTTCACAATTTAGACAATGTCGTGGGGATAGCTGTATACTCCCGTTGTAGTAAACATTTATCTGGTTCATTGCAGAACACATCCTTTCTTTTGCCAAGACATGAATACCTAATGTACATTACTGACAATGGAGGATTCTGTCAGTCAGACATCAAACGAGAAACCCTTTTCTTGGCTCGTTGGTCTAGGGGTTTGATTCTCACTTAGGGTGCGAGAGGTCCCGGGTTCAAATCCCGGACGAGCCCATGAGGGAATTGAGCTAATGTAGACTGTTTAATTATGTGCGCAAAAGAGCATAAGCATGTTTGCTTCACAATTTAGCCAATGTCGTTGGGATAACTGTATACTCCCGTTTTAGTAAACATTTATCTGGTTCATTGCAGAACACATCCTTTCTTTTGCCAAGACATGAATACCTAATGTACATTACTGACAATGGAGGATTCTGTCAGTCAGACATCAAACGAGAAACCCTTTTCTTGGCTCGTTGGTCTAGGGGTTTGATTCTCACTTAGGGTGCGAGAGGTCCCGGGTTCAAATCCCGGACGAGCCCATGAGGGAATTGAGCTAATGTAGACTGTTTAATTATGTGCGCAAAAGAGCATAAGCATGTTTGCTTCACAATTTAGCCAATGTCGTTGGGATAACTGTATACTCCCGTTTTAGTAAACATTTATCTGGTTCATTGCAGAACACATCCTTTCTTTTGCCAAGACATGAATACCTAATGTACATTACTGACAATGGAGGATTCTGTCAGTCAGACATCAAACGAGAAACCCTTTTCTTGGCTCGTTGGTCTAGGGGTATGATTCTCGCTTTGGGTGCGAGAGGTCCCGGGTTCAAATCCCGGACGAGCCCAGGAGTGAGTTTAGCTAATGTAGACTGTTTAATTATGTGCGCAAAATAGCATAAGCATGTTTGCTTCATAATTTAGCCAATGTCGTTGGGATAACTGTATACTCCCGTTTTAGTAAACATTTATCTGGTTCATTGCAGAACACATCCTTTCTTTTGCCAAGACATGAATACCTAATGTACATTACTGACAATGGAGGATTCTGTCAGTCAGACATCAAACGAGAAACCCTTTTCTTGGCTCGTTGGTCTAGGGGTATGATTCTCGCTTTGGGTGCGAGAGGTCCCGGGTTCAAATCCCGGACGAGCCCAGGAGTGAGTTTAGCTAATGTAGACTGTTTAATTATGTGCGCAAAATAGCATAAGCATGTTTGCTTCACAATTTACCCAATGTCGTTGGGATAACTGTATACTCCCGTTTTAGTAAACATTTATCTGGTTCATTGCAGAACACATCCTTTCTTTTGCCAAGACATGAATACCTAATGCACATTACTGACAATGGAGGATTCTGTCAGTCAGACATCAAACGAGAAACCCTTTTCTTGGCTCGTTGGTCTAGGGGTATGATTCTCGCTTAGGGTGCGAGAGGTCCCGGGTTCAAATCCCGGACGGGCCCATAAGGGATTTAGCTAATGTAGACTGTTTAATTATGTGTGCAAAATAGCATAAGCATGTTTGCTTCACAATTTACCCAATGTCGTTGGGATAACTGTATACTCCCGTTTTAGTAAACATTTATCTGGTTCATTGCAGAACACATCCTTTCTTTTGCCAAGACATGAATACCTAATGTACATTACTGACAATGGAGGATTCTGTCAGTCAGACATCAAACGAGAAACCCTTTTCTTGGCTCGTTGGTCTAGGGGTTTGATTCTCACTTAGGGTGCGAGAGGTCCCGGGTTCAAATCCCGGACGAGCCCATGAGGGAATTGAGCTAATGTAGACTGTTTAATTATGTGCGCAAAATAGCATAAGCATGTTTGCTTCACAATTTAGCCAATGCCGTTGGGATAACTGTATACTCCCGTTTTAGTAAATATTTATCTGGTTCATTGCAGAACACATCCTTTCTTTTGCCAAGACATGCTTCCTCAACAAACGTGCCTGACAATGGAGGATTTCGTCAGTCAGACATCAAACAAGAACCCCTTTTCTTGGCTCGTTGGTCTAGGGGTATGATTCTCGCTTAGGGTGCGAGAGGTCCCGGGTTCAAATCCCGGACGAGCCCATGAAGGAGTTCAGCTAATGTAGACTGTTTAATTATGTGCGCAAAATAGCATAAGCATGTTTGCTTCACAATTTAGCCAATGCCGTTGGGATAACTGTATACTCCCGTTTTAGTAAATATTTATCTGGTTCATTGCAGAACACATCCTTTCTTTTGCCAAGACATGCTTCCTCAACAAACGTGCCTGACAATGGAGGATTTCGTCAGTCAGACATCAAACAAGAACCCCTTTTCTTGGCTCGTTGGTCTAGGGGTATGATTCTCGCTTTGGGTGCGAGAGGTCCCGGGTTCAAATCCCGGACGAGCCCAGGAGTGAGTTAAGCTAATGTAGACTGTAAAATTATTTGATCAAAATAACATAAATATGTTTGCTTCACAATTTAGCCAATGTCGTTGGGATTGCTGGATCGTACCGTTGTTGTAAAAAAATATCTGGATCATTCCAGAACACATCCTTTCTTTTGCCAAGACATGAATACCTAATGTACATTACTGACAATGGAGGATTCTGTCAGTCAGACATCAAACGAGAAACCCTTTTCTTGGCTCGTTGGTCTAGGGGTATGATTCTCGCTTAGGGTGCGAGAGGTCCCGGGTTCAAATCCCGGACGAGCCCATGAGGGAGTTGAGCTAATGTAGACTGTTTAATTATGTGTGCAAAATAGCATAAGCATGTTTGCTTCACAATTTACCCAATGTCGTTGGGATAACTGTATACTCCCGTTTTAGTAAACATTTATCTGGTTCATTGCAGAACACATCCTTTCTTTTGCCAAGACATGCTTCCTCAACAAACGTGCCTGACAATGGAGGATTTCGTCAGTCAGACATCAAACAAGAACCCCTTTTCTTGGCTCGTTGGTCTAGGGGTATGATTCTCGCTTTGGGTGCGAGAGGTCCCAGGTTCAAATCCCGGACGAGCCCATGAAGGAGTTCAGCTAATGTAGACTGTTTAATTATGTGCGCAAAATAGCATAAGCATGTTTGCTTCACAATTTAGCCAATGCCGTTGGGATAACTGTATACTCCCGTTTTAGTAAATATTTATCTGGTTCATTGCAGAACACATCCTTTCTTTTGCCAAGACATGCTTCCTCAACAAACGTGCCTGACAATGGAGGATTTCGTCAGTCAGACATCAAACAAGAACCCCTTTTCTTGGCTCGTTGGTCTAGGGGTATGATTCTCGCTTTGGGTGCGAGAGGTCCCGGGTTCAAATCCCGGACGAGCCCAGGAGTGAGCTAAGCTAATGTAGACTGTAAAATTATTTGATCAAAATAACATAAATATGTTTGCTTCACAATTTAGCCAATGTCGTTGGGATTGCTGGATCGTACCGTTGTTGTAAAAAAATATCTGGATCATTCCAGAACACATCCTTTCTTTTGCCAAGACATGAATACCTAATGTACATTACTGACAATGGAGGATTCTGTCAGTCAGACATCAAACGAGAAACCCTTTTCTTGGCTCGTTGGTCTAGGGGTATGATTCTCGCTTAGGGTGCGAGAGGTCCCGGGTTCAAATCCCGGACGAGCCCATGAGGGAGTTGAGCTAATGTAGACTGTTTAATTATGTGTGCAAAATAGCATAAGCATGTTTGCTTCACAATTTACCCAATGTCGTTGGGATAACTGTATACTCCCGTTTTAGTAAACATTTATCTGGTTCATTGCAGAACACATCCTTTCTTTTGCCAAGACATGCTTCCTCAACAAACGTGCCTGACAATGGAGGATTTCGTCAGTCAGACATCAAACAAGAACCCCTTTTCTTGGCTCGTTGGTCTAGGGGTATGATTCTCGCTTAGGGTGCGAGAGGTCCCGGGTTCAAATCCCGGACGAGCCCATAAGGGAATTTAGCTAATGTAGACTGTTAAATTATTTCAGCAAAATAACATACACATGATTGCTTCACAATTTAGCCAATGTCGTGGGGATAGCTGTATACTCCCGTTGTAGTAAACATTTATCTGGTTCATTGCAGAACACATCCTTTCTTTTGCCAAGACATGAATACCTAATGTACATTACTGACAATGGAGGATTCTGTCAGTCAGACATCAAACGAGAAACCCTTTTCTTGGCTCGTTGGTCTAGGGGTATGATTCTCGCTTAGGGTGCGAGAGGTCCCGGGTTCAAATCCCGGACGAGCCCATGAAGGAGTTTAGCTAATGTAGACTGTTTAATTATGTGCGCAAAATAGCATAAGCATGTTTGCTTCACAATTTAGCCAATGCCGTTGGGATAACTGTATACTCCCGTTTTAGTAAACATTTATCTGGTTCATTGCAGAACACATCCTGTCTTTTGCCAAGACATGCTTCCTCAACAAACGTGCCTGACAATGGAGGATTTCGTCAGTCAGACATCAAACAAGAACCCCTTTTCTTGGCTCGTTGGTCTAGGGGTATGATTCTCGCTTTGGGTGCGAGAGGTCCCGGGTTCAAATCCCGGACGAGCCCAGGAGTGAGTTAAGCTAATGTAGACTGTAAAATTATTTGATCAAAATAACATAAATATGTTTGCTTCACAATTTAGCCAATGTCGTTGGGATTGCTGGATCGTACCGTTGTTGTAAAAAAATATCTGGATCATTCCAGAACACATCCTTTCTTTTGCCAAGACATGAATACCTAATGTACATTACTGACAATGGAGGATTCTGTCAGTCAGACATCAAACGGGAAACCCTTTTCTTGGCTCGTTGGTCTAGGGGTATGATTCTCGCTTAGGGTGCGAGAGGTCCCGGGTTCAAATCCCAGACGAGCCCATAAGGGAGTTGAGCTAATGTAGACTGTTTAATTATGTGTGCAAAATAGCATAGGCATGTTTGCTTCACAATTTACCCAATGTCGTTGGGATAACTGTATACTCCCGTTTTAGTAAACATTTATCTGGTTCATTGCAGAACACATCCTTTCTTTTGCCAAGACATGCTTCCTCAACAAACGTGCCTGACAATGGAGGATTTCGTCAGTCAGACATCAAACAAGAACCCCTTTTCTTGGCTCGTTGGTCTAGGGGTATGATTCTCGCTTTGGGTGCGAGAGGTCCCGGGTTCAAATCCCGGACGAGCCCAGGAGTGAGCTAAGCTAATGTAGACTGTAAAATTATTTGATCAAAATAACATAAATATGTTTGCTTCACAATTTAGCCAATGTCGTTGGGATTGCTGGATCGTACCGTTGTTGTAAAAAAATATCTGGATCATTCCAGAACACATCCTTTCTTTTGCCAAGACATGAATACCTAATGTACATTACTGACAATGGAGGATTCTGTCAGTCAGACATCAAACGAGAAACCGTTTTCTTGGCTCGTTGGTCTAGGGGTATGATTCTCGCTTAGGGTGCGAGAGGTCCCGGGTTCAAATCCCGGACGAGCCCATGAGGGAGTTGAGCTAATGTAGACTGTTTAATTATGTGCGCAAAATAGCATAAGCATGTTTGCTTCACAATTTAGCCAATGCCGTTGGGATAACTGTATACTCCCGTTTTAGTAAATATTTATCTGGTTCATTGCAGAACACATCCTTTCTTTTGCCAAGACATGCTTCCTCAACAAACGTGCCTGACGATGGAGGATTTCGTCAGTCAGACATCAAACAAGAACCCCTTTTCTTGGCTCGTTGGTCTAGGGGTATGATTCTCGCTTTGGGTGCGAGAGGTCCCGGGTTCAAATCCCGGACGAGCCCAGGAGTGAGCTAAGCTAATGTAGACTGTAAAATTATTTGATCAAAATAACATAAATATGTTTGCTTCACAATTTAGCCAATGTCGTTGGGATTGATGGATCGTACCTTTGTTGTATAAAAATATCTGGATCATTCCAGAACACATCCTTTCTTTTGCCAAGACATGAATACCTAATGTACATTACTGACAATGGAGGATTCTGTCAGTCAGACATCAAACGAGAAACCGTTTTCTTGGCTCGTTGGTCTAGGGGTATGATTCTCGCTTAGGGTGCGAGAGGTCCCGGGTTCAAATCCCGGACGAGCCCATGAGGGAGTTGAGCTAATGTAGACTGTTTAATTATGTGCGCAAAATAGCATAAGCATGTTTGCTTCACAATTTAGCCAATGCCGTTGGGATAACTGTATACTCCCGTTTTAGTAAATATTTATCTGGTTCATTGCAGAACACATCCTTTCTTTTGCCAAGACATGCTTCCTCAACAAACGTGCCTGACGATGGAGGATTTCGTCAGTCAGACATCAAACAAGAACCCCTTTTCTTGGCTCGTTGGTCTAGGGGTATGATTCTCGCTTTGGGTGCGAGAGGTCCCGGGTTCAAATCCCGGACGAGCCCAGGAGTGAGCTAAGCTAATGTAGACTGTAAAATTATTTGATCAAAATAACATAAATATGTTTGCTTCACAATTTAGCCAATGTCGTTGGGATTGATGGATCGTACCTTTGTTGTATAAAAATATCTGGATCATTCCAGAACACATCCTTTCTTTTGCCAAGACATGAATACCTAATGTACATTACTGACAATGGAGGATTCTGTCAGTCAGACATCAAACGAGAAACCCTTTTCTTGGCTCGTTGGTCTAGGGGTATGATTCTCGCTTAGGGTGCGAGAGGTCCCGGGTTCAAATCCCGGACGAGCCCATGAGTGAGTTGAGCTAATGTAGACTGTTTAATTATGTGTGCAAAATAGCATAAGCATGTTTGCTTCACAATTTAGCCAATGCCGTTGGGATAACTGTATACTCCCGTTTTAGTAAATATTTATCTGGTTCATTGCAGAACACATCCTTTCTTTTGCCAAGACATGCTTCCTCAACAAACGTGCCTGACAATGGAGGATTTCGTCAGTCAGACATCAAACAAGAACCCCTTTTCTTGGCTCGTTGGTCTAGGGGTATGATTCTCGCTTTGGGTGCGAGAGGTCCCGGGTTCAAATCCCGGACGAGCCCAGGAGTGAGCTAAGCTAATGTAGACTGTAAAATTATTTGATCAAAATAACATAAATATGTTTGCTTCACAATTTAGCCAATGTCGTTGGGATTGATGGATCGTACCTTTGTTGTAAAAAAATATCTGGATCATTCCAGAACACATCCTTTCTTTTGCCAAGACATGAATACCTAATGTACATTACTGACAATGGAGGATTCTGTCAGTCAGACATCAAACGAGAAACCCTTTTCTTGGCTCGTTGGTCTAGGGGTATGATTCTCGCTTAGGGTGCGAGAGGTCCCGGGTTCAAATCCCGGACGAGCCCATGAGGGAGTTGAGCTAATGTAGACTGTTTAATTATTTGTGCAAAATAGCATAAGCATGTTTGCTTCACAATTTACCCAATGTCGTTGGGATAACTGTATACTCCCGTTTTAGTAAACATTTATCTGGTTCATTGCAGAACACATCCTTTCTTTTGCCAAGACATGCTTCCTCAACAAACGTGCCTGACAATGGAGGATTTCGTCAGTCAGACATCAAACAAGAACCCCTTTTCTTGGCTCGTTGGTCTAGGGGTATGATTCTCGCTTTGGGTGCGAGAGGTCCCGGGTTCAAATCCCGGACGAGCCCAGGAGTGAGTTTAGCTAATGTAGACTGTTAAATTATTTCAGCAAAATAACATACACATGATTGCTTCACAATTTAGCCAATGTCGTGGGGATAGCTGTATACTCCCGTTGTAGTAAACATTTATCTGGTTCATTGCAGAACACATCCTTTCTTTTGCCAAGACATGCTTCCTCAACAAACGTGCCTGACAATGGAGGATTTCGTCAGTCAGACATCAAACAAGAACCCCTTTTCTTGGCTCGTTGGTCTAGGGGTATGATTCTCGCTTAGGGTGCGAGAGGTCCCGGGTTCAAATCCCGGACGAGCCCATGAAGGAGTTCAGCTAATGTAGACTGTTTAATTATGTGCGCAAAATAGCATAAGCATGTTTGCTTCACAATTTAGCCAATGCCGTTGGGATAACTGTATACTCCCGTTTTAGTAAATATTTATCTGGTTCATTGCAGAACACATCCTTTCTTTTGCCAAGACATGCTTCCTCAACAAACGTGCCTGACAATGGAGGATTTCGTCAGTCAGACATCAAACAAGAACCCCTTTTCTTGGCTCGTTGGTCTAGGGGTATGATTCTCGCTTTGGGTGCGAGAGGTCCCGGGTTCAAATCCCGGACGAGCCCAGGAGTGAGCTAAGCTAATGTAGACTGTAAAATTATTTGATCAAAATAACATAAATATGTTTGCTTCACAATTTAGCCAATGTCGTTGGGATTGCTGGATCGTACCGTTGTTGTAAAAAAATATCTGGATCATTCCAGAACACATCCTTTCTTTTGCCAAGACATGAATACCTAATGTACATTACTGACAATGGAGGATTCTGTCAGTCAGACATCAAACGAGAAACCCTTTTCTTGGCTCGTTGGTCTAGGGGTATGATTCTCGCTTAGGGTGCGAGAGGTCCCGGGTTCAAATCCCGGACGAGCCCATGAGGGAGTTGAGCTAATGTAGACTGTTTAATTATGTGTGCAAAATAGCATAAGCATGTTTGCTTCACAATTTACCCAATGTCGTTGGGATAACTGTATACTCCCGTTTTAGTAAACATTTATCTGGTTCATTGCAGAACACATCCTTTCTTTTGCCAAGACATGCTTCCTCAACAAACGTGCCTGACAATGGAGGATTTCGTCAGTCAGACATCAAACAAGAACCCCTTTTCTTGGCTCGTTGGTCTAGGGGTATGATTCTCGCTTAGGGTGCGAGAGGTCCCTGGTTCAAATCCCGGACGAGCCCAGGAGTGAGTTAAGCTAATGTAGACTGTAAAATTATTTGATCAAAATAACATAAATATGTTTGCTTCACAATTTAGCCAATGTCGTTGGGATTGCTGGATCGTACCGTTGTTGTAAAAAAATATCTGGATCATTCCAGAACACATCCTTTCTTTTGCCAAGACATGAATACCTAATGTACATTACTGACAATGGAGGATTCTGTCAGTCAGACATCAAACGAGAAACCCTTTTCTTGGCTCGTTGGTCTAGGGGTATGATTCTCGCTTAGGGTGCGAGAGGTCCCGGGTTCAAATCCCGGACGAGCCCATGAGGGAGTTGAGCTAATGTAGACTGTTTAATTATGTGTGCAAAATAGCATAAGCATGTTTGCTTCACAATTTACCCAATGTCGTTGGGATAACTGTATACTCCCGTTTAAGTAAACATTTATCTGGTTCATTGCAGAACACATCCTTTCTTTTGCCAAGACATGCTTCCTCAACAAACGTGCCTGACAATGGAGGATTTCGTCAGTCAGACATCAAACAAGAACCCCTTTTCTTGGCTCGTTGGTCTAGGGGTATGATTCTCGCTTAGGGTGCGAGAGGTCCCGGGTTCAAATCCCGGACGAGCCCAGGAGTGAGTTAAGCTAATGTAGACTGTAAAATTATTTGATCAAAATAACATAAATATGTTTGCTTCACAATTTAGCCAATGTCGTTGGGATTGCTGGATCGTACCGTTGTTGTAAAAAAATATCTGGATCATTCCAGAACACATCCTTTCTTTTGCCAAGACATGAATACCTAATGTACATTACTGACAATGGAGGATTCTGTCAGTCAGACATCAAACGAGAAACCCTTTTCTTGGCTCGTTGGTCTAGGGGTATGATTCTCGCTTAGGGTGCGAGAGGTCCCGGGTTCAAATCCCGGACGAGCCCATGAGGGAGTTGAGCTAATGTATTCTGTTTAATTATGTGTGCAAAATAGCATAAGCATGTTTGCTTCACAATTTACCCAATGTCGTTGGGATAACTGTATACTCCCGTTTAAGTAAACATTTATCTGGTTCATTGCAGAACACATCCTTTCTTTTGCCAAGACATGCTTCCTCAACAAACGTGCCTGACAATGGAGGATTTCGTCAGTCAGACATCAAACAAGAACCCCTTTTCTTGGCTCGTTGGTCTAGGGGTATGATTCTCGCTTTGGGTGCGAGAGGTCCCGGGTTCAAATCCCGGACGAGCCCAGGAGTGAGTTTAGCTAATGTAGACTGTTAAATTATTTCAGCAAAATAACATACACATGATTGCTTCACAATTTAGCCAATGTCGTGGGGATAACTGTATACTCCCGTTGTAGTAAACATTTATCTGGTTCATTGCAGAACACATCCTTTCTTTTGCCAAGACATGAATACCTAATGTACATTACTGACAATGGAGGATTCTGTCAGTCAGACATCAAACGAGAAACCCTTTTCTTGGCTCGTTGGTCTAGGGGTATGATTCTCGCTTAGGGTGCGAGAGGTCCCGGGTTCAAATCCCGGACGAGCCCATGAAGGAGTTTAGCTAATGTAGACTGTTTAATTATGTGCGCAAAATAGCATAAGCATGTTTGCTTCACAATTTAGCCAATGCCGTTGGGATAACTGTATACTCCCGTTTTAGTAAACATTTATCTGGTTCATTGCAGAACACATCCTGTCTTTTGCCAAGACATGCTTCCTCAACAAACGTGCCTGACAATGGAGGATTTCGTCAGTCAGACATCAAACAAGAACCCCTTTTCTTGGCTCGTTGGTCTAGGGGTATGATTCTCGCTTTGGGTGCGAGAGGTCCCGGGTTCAAATCCCGGACGAGCCCAGGAGTGAGTTAAGCTAATGTAGACTGTAAAATTATTTGATCAAAATAACATAAATATGTTTGCTTCACAATTTAGCCAATGTCGTTGGGATTGCTGGATCGTACCGTTGTTGTAAAAAAATATCTGGATCATTCCAGAACACATCCTTTCTTTTGCCAAGACATGAATACCTAATGTACATTACTGACAATGGAGGATTCTGTCAGTCAGACATCAAACGGGAAACCCTTTTCTTGGCTCGTTGGTCTAGGGGTATGATTCTCGCTTAGGGTGCGAGAGGTCCCGGGTTCAAATCCCAGACGAGCCCATAAGGGAGTTGAGCTAATGTAGACTGTTTAATTATGTGTGCAAAATAGCATAGGCATGTTTGCTTCACAATTTACCCAATGTCGTTGGGATAACTGTATACTCCCGTTTTAGTAAACATTTATCTGGTTCATTGCAGAACACATCCTTTCTTTTGCCAAGACATGCTTCCTCAACAAACGTGCCTGACAATGGAGGATTTCGTCAGTCAGACATCAAACAAGAACCCCTTTTCTTGGCTCGTTGGTCTAGGGGTATGATTCTCGCTTTGGGTGCGAGAGGTCCCGGGTTCAAATCCCGGACGAGCCCAGGAGTGAGCTAAGCTAATGTAGACTGTAAAATTATTTGATCAAAATAACATAAATATGTTTGCTTCACAATTTAGCCAATGTCGTTGGGATTGCTGGATCGTACCGTTGTTGTAAAAAAATATCTGGATCATTCCAGAACACATCCTTTCTTTTGCCAAGACATGAATACCTAATGTACATTACTGACAATGGAGGATTCTGTCAGTCAGACATCAAACGAGAAACCGTTTTCTTGGCTCGTTGGTCTAGGGGTATGATTCTCGCTTAGGGTGCGAGAGGTCCCGGGTTCAAATCCCGGACGAGCCCATGAGGGAGTTGAGCTAATGTAGACTGTTTAATTATGTGCGCAAAATAGCATAAGCATGTTTGCTTCACAATTTAGCCAATGCCGTTGGGATAACTGTATACTCCCGTTTTAGTAAATATTTATCTGGTTCATTGCAGAACACATCCTTTCTTTTGCCAAGACATGCTTCCTCAACAAACGTGCCTGACGATGGAGGATTTCGTCAGTCAGACATCAAACAAGAACCCCTTTTCTTGGCTCGTTGGTCTAGGGGTATGATTCTCGCTTTGGGTGCGAGAGGTCCCGGGTTCAAATCCCGGACGAGCCCAGGAGTGAGCTAAGCTAATGTAGACTGTAAAATTATTTGATCAAAATAACATAAATATGTTTGCTTCACAATTTAGCCAATGTCGTTGGGATTGATGGATCGTACCTTTGTTGTATAAAAATATCTGGATCATTCCAGAACACATCCTTTCTTTTGCCAAGACATGAATACCTAATGTACATTACTGACAATGGAGGATTCTGTCAGTCAGACATCAAACGAGAAACCCTTTTCTTGGCTCGTTGGTCTAGGGGTATGATTCTCGCTTAGGGTGCGAGAGGTCCCGGGTTCAAATCCCGGACGAGCCCATGAGTGAGTTGAGCTAATGTAGACTGTTTAATTATGTGTGCAAAATAGCATAAGCATGTTTGCTTCACAATTTAGCCAATGCCGTTGGGATAACTGTATACTCCCGTTTTAGTAAATATTTATCTGGTTCATTGCAGAACACATCCTTTCTTTTGCCAAGACATGCTTCCTCAACAAACGTGCCTGACAATGGAGGATTTCGTCAGTCAGACATCAAACAAGAACCCCTTTTCTTGGCTCGTTGGTCTAGGGGTATGATTCTCGCTTTGGGTGCGAGAGGTCCCGGGTTCAAATCCCGGACGAGCCCAGGAGTGAGCTAAGCTAATGTAGACTGTAAAATTATTTGATCAAAATAACATAAATATGTTTGCTTCACAATTTAGCCAATGTCGTTGGGATTGATGGATCGTACCTTTGTTGTAAAAAAATATCTGGATCATTCCAGAACACATCCTTTCTTTTGCCAAGACATGAATACCTAATGTACATTACTGACAATGGAGGATTCTGTCAGTCAGACATCAAACGAGAAACCCTTTTCTTGGCTCGTTGGTCTAGGGGTATGATTCTCGCTTAGGGTGCGAGAGGTCCCGGGTTCAAATCCCGGACGAGCCCATGAGGGAGTTGAGCTAATGTAGACTGTTTAATTATTTGTGCAAAATAGCATAAGCATGTTTGCTTCACAATTTACCCAATGTCGTTGGGATAACTGTATACTCCCGTTTTAGTAAACATTTATCTGGTTCATTGCAGAACACATCCTTTCTTTTGCCAAGACATGCTTCCTCAACAAACGTGCCTGACAATGGAGGATTTCGTCAGTCAGACATCAAACAAGAACCCCTTTTCTTGGCTCGTTGGTCTAGGGGTATGATTCTCGCTTTGGGTGCGAGAGGTCCCGGGTTCAAATCCCGGACGAGCCCAGGAGTGAGTTTAGCTAATGTAGACTGTTAAATTATTTCAGCAAAATAACATACACATGATTGCTTCACAATTTAGCCAATGTCGTGGGGATAGCTGTATACTCCCGTTGTAGTAAACATTTATCTGGTTCATTGCAGAACACATCCTTTCTTTTGCCAAGACATGCTTCCTCAACAAACGTGCCTGACAATGGAGGATTTCGTCAGTCAGACATCAAACAAGAACCCCTTTTCTTGGCTCGTTGGTCTAGGGGTATGATTCTCGCTTAGGGTGCGAGAGGTCCCGGGTTCAAATCCCGGACGAGCCCATGAAGGAGTTCAGCTAATGTAGACTGTTTAATTATGTGCGCAAAATAGCATAAGCATGTTTGCTTCACAATTTAGCCAATGCCGTTGGGATAACTGTATACTCCCGTTTTAGTAAATATTTATCTGGTTCATTGCAGAACACATCCTTTCTTTTGCCAAGACATGCTTCCTCAACAAACGTGCCTGACAATGGAGGATTTCGTCAGTCAGACATCAAACAAGAACCCCTTTTCTTGGCTCGTTGGTCTAGGGGTATGATTCTCGCTTTGGGTGCGAGAGGTCCCGGGTTCAAATCCCGGACGAGCCCAGGAGTGAGCTAAGCTAATGTAGACTGTAAAATTATTTGATCAAAATAACATAAATATGTTTGCTTCACAATTTAGCCAATGTCGTTGGGATTGCTGGATCGTACCGTTGTTGTAAAAAAATATCTGGATCATTCCAGAACACATCCTTTCTTTTGCCAAGACATGAATACCTAATGTACATTACTGACAATGGAGGATTCTGTCAGTCAGACATCAAACGAGAAACCCTTTTCTTGGCTCGTTGGTCTAGGGGTATGATTCTCGCTTAGGGTGCGAGAGGTCCCGGGTTCAAATCCCGGACGAGCCCATGAGGGAGTTGAGCTAATGTAGACTGTTTAATTATGTGTGCAAAATAGCATAAGCATGTTTGCTTCACAATTTACCCAATGTCGTTGGGATAACTGTATACTCCCGTTTTAGTAAACATTTATCTGGTTCATTGCAGAACACATCCTTTCTTTTGCCAAGACATGCTTCCTCAACAAACGTGCCTGACAATGGAGGATTTCGTC
>JBAMJR010000025.1:1235000-1260000 GCA_038501785.1 Myoxocephalus aenaeus
GAGTGAGTTTAGCTAATGTAGACTGTTTAATTATGTGCGCAAAATAGCATAAGCATGTTTGCTTCATAATTTAGCCAATGTCGTTGGGATAACTGTATACTCCCGTTTTAGTAAACATTTATCTGGTTCATTGCAGAACACATCCTTTCTTTTGCCAAGACATGAATACCTAATGTACATTACTGACAATGGAGGATTCTGTCAGTCAGACATCAAACGAGAAACCCTTTTCTTGGCTCGTTGGTCTAGGGGTATGATTCTCGCTTTGGGTGCGAGAGGTCCCGGGTTCAAATCCCGGATGAGCCCAGGAGTGAGTTTAGCTAATGTAGACTGTTTAATTATGTGCGCAAAATAGCATAAGCATGTTTGCTTCACAATTTACCCAATGTCGTTGGGATAACTGTATACTCCCGTTTTAGTAAACATTTATCTGGTTCATTGCAGAACACATCCTTTCTTTTGCCAAGACATGAATACCTAATGCACATTACTGACAATGGAGGATTCTGTCAGTCAGACATCAAACGAGAAACCCTTTTCTTGGCTCGTTGGTCTAGGGGTATGATTCTCGCTTAGGGTGCGAGAGGTCCCGGGTTCAAATCCCGGACGAGCCCATGAGGGAGTTGAGCTAATGTAGACTGTTTAATTATGTGTGCAAAATAGCATAAGCATGTTTGCTTCACAATTTACCCAATGTCGTTGGGATAACTGTATACTCCCGTTTTAGTAAACATTTATCTGGTTCATTGCAGAACACATCCTTTCTTTTGCCAAGACATGCTTCCTCAACAAACGTGCCTGACAATGGAGGATTTCGTCAGTCAGACATCAAACAAGAACCCCTTTTCTTGGCTCGTTGGTCTAGGGGTATGATTCTCGCTTTGGGTGCGAGAGGTCCCAGGTTCAAATCCCGGACGAGCCCATGAAGGAGTTCAGCTAATGTAGACTGTTTAATTATGTGCGCAAAATAGCATAAGCATGTTTGCTTCACAATTTAGCCAATGCCGTTGGGATAACTGTATACTCCCGTTTTAGTAAATATTTATCTGGTTCATTGCAGAACACATCCTTTCTTTTGCCAAGACATGCTTCCTCAACAAACGTGCCTGACAATGGAGGATTTCGTCAGTCAGACATCAAACAAGAACCCCTTTTCTTGGCTCGTTGATTCTCGCTTTGGGTGCGAGAGGTCCCGGGTTCAAATCCCGGACGAGCCCAGGAGTGAGCTAAGCTAATGTAGACTGTAAAATTATTTGATCAAAATAACATAAATATGTTTGCTTCACAATTTACCCAATGTCGTTGGGATAACTGTATACTCCCGTTTTAGTAAACATTTATCTGGTTCATTGCAGAACACATCCTTTCTTTTGCCAAGACATGCTTCCTCAACAAACGTGCCTGACAATGGAGGATTTCGTCAGTCAGACATCAAACAAGAACCCCTTTTCTTGGCTCGTTGGTCTAGGGGTATGATTCTCGCTTTGGGTGCGAGAGGTCCCGGGTTCAAATCCCGGACGAGCCCAGGAGTGAGTTTAGCTAATGTAGACTGTTAAATTATTTCAGCAAAATAACATACACATGATTGCTTCACAATTTAGCCAATGTCGTGGGGATAGCTGTATACTCCCGTTGTAGTAAACATTTATCTGGTTCATTGCAGAACACATCCTTTCTTTTGCCAAGACATGCTTCCTCAACAAACGTGCCTGACAATGGAGGATTTCGTCAGTCAGACATCAAACAAGAACCCCTTTTCTTGGCTCGTTGGTCTAGGGGTATGATTCTCGCTTAGGGTGCGAGAGGTCCCGGGTTCAAATCCCGGACGAGCCCATAAGGGAATTTAGCTAATGTAGACTGTTTAATTATGTGCGCAAAATAGCATAAGCATGTCTGCTTCACAATTTAGCCAATGTCGTTGGGATAGCTGTATACTCCCGTTTTAGTAAACATTGATCTGGTTCATTGCAGAACACATCCTTTCTTTTGCCAAGACATGCTTCCTCAACAAACGTGCCTGACAATGGAGGATTTCGTCAGTCAGACATCAAACAAGAACCCCTTTTCTTGGCTCGTTGGTCTAGGGGTATGATTCTCGCTTAGGGTGCGAGAGGTCCCGGGTTCAAATCCCGGACGAGCCCATGAAGGAGTTCAGCTAATGTAGACTGTTTAATTATGTGCGCAAAATAGCATAAGCATGTTTGCTTCACAATTTAGCCAATGCCGTTGGGATAACTGTATACTCCCGTTTTAGTAAATATTTATCTGGTTCATTGCAGAACACATCCTTTCTTTTGCCAAGACATGCTTCCTCAACAAACGTGCCTGACAATGGAGGATTTCGTCAGTCAGACATCAAACAAGAACCCCTTTTCTTGGCTCGTTGGTCTAGGGGTATGATTCTCGCTTTGGGTGCGAGAGGTCCCGGGTTCAAATCCCGGACGAGCCCAGGAGTGAGCTAAGCTAATGTAGACTGTAAAATTATTTGATCAAAATAACATAAATATGTTTGCTTCACAATTTAGCCAATGTCGTTGGGATTGCTGGATCGTACCGTTGTTGTAAAAAAATATCTGGATCATTCCAGAACACATCCTTTCTTTTGCCAAGACATGAATACCTAATGTACATTACTGACAATGGAGGATTCTGTCAGTCAGACATCAAACGAGAAACCCTTTTCTTGGCTCGTTGGTCTAGGGGTATGATTCTCGCTTAGGGTGCGAGAGGTCCCGGGTTCAAATCCCGGACGAGCCCATGAGGGAGTTGAGCTAATGTAGACTGTTTAATTATGTGTGCAAAATAGCATAAGCATGTTTGCTTCACAATTTACCCAATGTCGTTGGGATAACTGTATACTCCCGTTTTAGTAAACATTTATCTGGTTCATTGCAGAACACATCCTTTCTTTTGCCAAGACATGCTTCCTCAACAAACGTGCCTGACAATGGAGGATTTCGTCAGTCAGACATCAAACAAGAACCCCTTTTCTTGGCTCGTTGGTCTAGGGGTATGATTCTCGCTTAGGGTGCGAGAGGTCCCGGGTTCAAATCCCGGACGAGCCCATAAGGGAATTTAGCTAATGTAGACTGTTAAATTATTTCAGCAAAATAACATACACATGATTGCTTCACAATTTAGCCAATGTCGTGGGGATAGCTGTATACTCCCGTTGTAGTAAACATTTATCTGGTTCATTGCAGAACACATCCTTTCTTTTGCCAAGACATGAATACCTAATGTACATTACTGACAATGGAGGATTCTGTCAGTCAGACATCAAACGAGAAACCCTTTTCTTGGCTCGTTGGTCTAGGGGTATGATTCTCGCTTTGGGTGCGAGAGGTCCCGGGTTCAAATCCCGGACGAGCCCAGGAGTGAGCTAAGCTAATGTAGACTGTAAAATTATTTGATCAAAATAACATAAATATGTTTGCTTCACAATTTACCCAATGTCGTTGGGATAACTGTATACTCCCGTTTTAGTAAACATTTATCTGGTTCATTGCAGAACACGTCCTTTCTTTTGCCAAGACATGCTTCCTCAACAAACGTGCCTGACAATGGAGGATTTCGTCAGTCAGACATCAAACAAGAACCCCTTTTCTTGGCTCGTTGGTCTAGGGGTATGATTCTCGCTTTGGGTGCGAGAGGTCCCGGGTTCAAATCCCGGACGAGCCCAGGAGTGAGTTTAGCTAATGTAGACTGTTAAATTATTTCAGCAAAATAACATACACATGATTGCTTCACAATTTAGCCAATGTCGTGGGGATAGCTGTATACTCCCGTTGTAGTAAACATTTATCTGGTTCATTGCAGAACACATCCTTTCTTTTGCCAAGACATGCTTCCTCAACAAACGTGCCTGACAATGGAGGATTTCGTCAGTCAGACATCAAACAAGAACCCCTTTTCTTGGCTCGTTGGTCTAGGGGTATGATTCTCGCTTAGGGTGCGAGAGGTCCCGGGTTCAAATCCCGGACGAGCCCATAAGGGAATTTAGCTAATGTAGACTGTTTAATTATGTGCGCAAAATAGCATAAGCATGTCTGCTTCACAATTTAGCCAATGTCGTTGGGATAGCTGTATACTCCCGTTTTAGTAAACATTGATCTGGTTCATTGCAGAACACATCCTTTCTTTTGCCAAGACATGCTTCCTCAACAAACGTGCCTGACAATGGAGGATTTCGTCAGTCAGACATCAAACAAGAACCCCTTTTCTTGGCTCGTTGGTCTAGGGGTATGATTCTCGCTTAGGGTGCGAGAGGTCCCGGGTTCAAATCCCGGACGAGCCCATGAAGGAGTTCAGCTAATGTAGACTGTTTAATTATGTGCGCAAAATAGCATAAGCATGTTTGCTTCACAATTTAGCCAATGCCGTTGGGATAACTGTATACTCCCGTTTTAGTAAATATTTATCTGGTTCATTGCAGAACACATCCTTTCTTTTGCCAAGACATGCTTCCTCAACAAACGTGCCTGACAATGGAGGATTTCGTCAGTCAGACATCAAACAAGAACCCCTTTTCTTGGCTCGTTGGTCTAGGGGTATGATTCTCGCTTTGGGTGCGAGAGGTCCCGGGTTCAAATCCCGGACGAGCCCAGGAGTGAGCTAAGCTAATGTAGACTGTAAAATTATTTGATCAAAATAACATAAATATGTTTGCTTCACAATTTAGCCAATGTCGTTGGGATTGCTGGATCGTACCGTTGTTGTAAAAAAATATCTGGATCATTCCAGAACACATCCTTTCTTTTGCCAAGACATGAATACCTAATGTACATTACTGACAATGGAGGATTCTGTCAGTCAGACATCAAACGAGAAACCCTTTTCTTGGCTCGTTGGTCTAGGGGTATGATTCTCGCTTAGGGTGCGAGAGGTCCCGGGTTCAAATCCCGGACGAGCCCATGAGGGAGTTGAGCTAATGTAGACTGTTTAATTATGTGTGCAAAATAGCATAAGCATGTTTGCTTCACAATTTACCCAATGTCGTTGGGATAACTGTATACTCCCGTTTTAGTAAACATTTATCTGGTTCATTGCAGAACACATCCTTTCTTTTGCCAAGACATGCTTCCTCAACAAACGTGCCTGACAATGGAGGATTTCGTCAGTCAGACATCAAACAAGAACCCCTTTTCTTGGCTCGTTGGTCTAGGGGTATGATTCTCGCTTAGGGTGCGAGAGGTCCCGGGTTCAAATCCCGGACGAGCCCATAAGGGAATTTAGCTAATGTAGACTGTTTAATTATGTGCGCAAAATAGCATAAGCATGTCTGCTTCACAATTTAGCCAATGTCGTTGGGATAGCTGTATACTCCCGTTTTAGTAAACATTGATCTGGTTCATTGCAGAACACATCCTTTCTTTTGCCAAGACATGCTTCCTCAACAAACGTGCCTGACAATGGAGGATTTCGTCAGTCAGACATCAAACAAGAACCCCTTTTCTTGGCTCGTTGGTCTAGGGGTATGATTCTCGCTTAGGGTGCGAGAGGTCCCGGGTTCAAATCCCGGACGAGCCCATGAAGGAGTTCAGCTAATGTAGACTGTTTAATTATGTGCGCAAAATAGCATAAGCATGTTTGCTTCACAATTTAGCCAATGCCGTTGGGATAACTGTATACTCCCGTTTTAGTAAATATTTATCTGGTTCATTGCAGAACACATCCTTTCTTTTGCCAAGACATGCTTCCTCAACAAACGTGCCTGACAATGGAGGATTTCGTCAGTCAGACATCAAACAAGAACCCCTTTTCTTGGCTCGTTGGTCTAGGGGTATGATTCTCGCTTTGGGTGCGAGAGGTCCCGGGTTCAAATCCCGGACGAGCCCAGGAGTGAGCTAAGCTAATGTAGACTGTAAAATTATTTGATCAAAATAACATAAATATGTTTGCTTCACAATTTAGCCAATGTCGTTGGGATTGATGGATCGTACCTTTGTTGTAAAAAAATATCTGGATCATTCCAGAACACATCCTTTCTTTTGCCAAGACATGAATACCTAATGTACATTACTGACAATGGAGGATTCTGTCAGTCAGACATCAAACGAGAAACCCTTTTCTTGGCTCGTTGGTCTAGGGGTATGATTCTCGCTTAGGGTGCGAGAGGTCCCGGGTTCAAATCCCGGACGAGCCCATGAGGGAGTTGAGCTAATGTAGACTGTTTAATTATTTGTGCAAAATAGCATAAGCATGTTTGCTTCACAATTTACCCAATGTCGTTGGGATAACTGTATACTCCCGTTTTAGTAAACATTTATCTGGTTCATTGCAGAACACATCCTTTCTTTTGCCAAGACATGCTTCCTCAACAAACGTGCCTGACAATGGAGGATTTCGTCAGTCAGACATCAAACAAGAACCCCTTTTCTTGGCTCGTTGGTCTAGGGGTATGATTCTCGCTTTGGGTGCGAGAGGTCCCGGGTTCAAATCCCGGACGAGCCCAGGAGTGAGTTTAGCTAATGTAGACTGTTAAATTATTTCAGCAAAATAACATACACATGATTGCTTCACAATTTAGCCAATGTCGTGGGGATAGCTGTATACTCCCGTTGTAGTAAACATTTATCTGGTTCATTGCAGAACACATCCTTTCTTTTGCCAAGACATGCTTCCTCAACAAACGTGCCTGACAATGGAGGATTTCGTCAGTCAGACATCAAACAAGAACCCCTTTTCTTGGCTCGTTGGTCTAGGGGTATGATTCTCGCTTAGGGTGCGAGAGGTCCCGGGTTCAAATCCCGGACGAGCCCATAAGGGAATTTAGCTAATGTAGACTGTTTAATTATGTGCGCAAAATAGCATAAGCATGTCTGCTTCACAATTTAGCCAATGTCGTTGGGATAGCTGTATACTCCCGTTTTAGTAAACATTGATCTGGTTCATTGCAGAACACATCCTTTCTTTTGCCAAGACATGCTTCCTCAACAAACGTGCCTGACAATGGAGGATTTCGTCAGTCAGACATCAAACAAGAACCCCTTTTCTTGGCTCGTTGGTCTAGGGGTATGATTCTCGCTTAGGGTGCGAGAGGTCCCGGGTTCAAATCCCGGACGAGCCCATGAAGGAGTTCAGCTAATGTAGACTGTTTAATTATGTGCGCAAAATAGCATAAGCATGTTTGCTTCACAATTTAGCCAATGCCGTTGGGATAACTGTATACTCCCGTTTTAGTAAATATTTATCTGGTTCATTGCAGAACACATCCTTTCTTTTGCCAAGACATGCTTCCTCAACAAACGTGCCTGACAATGGAGGATTTCGTCAGTCAGACATCAAACAAGAACCCCTTTTCTTGGCTCGTTGGTCTAGGGGTATGATTCTCGCTTTGGGTGCGAGAGGTCCCGGGTTCAAATCCCGGACGAGCCCAGGAGTGAGCTAAGCTAATGTAGACTGTAAAATTATTTGATCAAAATAACATAAATATGTTTGCTTCACAATTTAGCCAATGTCGTTGGGATTGCTGGATCGTACCGTTGTTGTAAAAAAATATCTGGATCATTCCAGAACACATCCTTTCTTTTGCCAAGACATGAATACCTAATGTACATTACTGACAATGGAGGATTCTGTCAGTCAGACATCAAACGAGAAACCCTTTTCTTGGCTCGTTGGTCTAGGGGTATGATTCTCGCTTAGGGTGCGAGAGGTCCCGGGTTCAAATCCCGGACGAGCCCATGAGGGAGTTGAGCTAATGTAGACTGTTTAATTATGTGTGCAAAATAGCATAAGCATGTTTGCTTCACAATTTACCCAATGTCGTTGGGATAACTGTATACTCCCGTTTTAGTAAACATTTATCTGGTTCATTGCAGAACACATCCTTTCTTTTGCCAAGACATGCTTCCTCAACAAACGTGCCTGACAATGGAGGATTTCGTCAGTCAGACATCAAACAAGAACCCCTTTTCTTGGCTCGTTGGTCTAGGGGTATGATTCTCGCTTAGGGTGCGAGAGGTCCCGGGTTCAAATCCCGGACGAGCCCATAAGGGAATTTAGCTAATGTAGACTGTTTAATTATGTGCGCAAAATAGCATAAGCATGTCTGCTTCACAATTTAGCCAATGTCGTTGGGATAGCTGTATACTCCCGTTTTAGTAAACATTGATCTGGTTCATTGCAGAACACATCCTTTCTTTTGCCAAGACATGCTTCCTCAACAAACGTGCCTGACAATGGAGGATTTCGTCAGTCAGACATCAAACAAGAACCCCTTTTCTTGGCTCGTTGGTCTAGGGGTATGATTCTCGCTTAGGGTGCGAGAGGTCCCGGGTTCAAATCCCGGACGAGCCCATGAAGGAGTTCAGCTAATGTAGACTGTTTAATTATGTGCGCAAAATAGCATAAGCATGTTTGCTTCACAATTTAGCCAATGCCGTTGGGATAACTGTATACTCCCGTTTTAGTAAATATTTATCTGGTTCATTGCAGAACACATCCTTTCTTTTGCCAAGACATGCTTCCTCAACAAACGTGCCTGACAATGGAGGATTTCGTCAGTCAGACATCAAACAAGAACCCCTTTTCTTGGCTCGTTGGTCTAGGGGTATGATTCTCGCTTTGGGTGCGAGAGGTCCCGGGTTCAAATCCCGGACGAGCCCAGGAGTGAGCTAAGCTAATGTAGACTGTAAAATTATTTGATCAAAATAACATAAATATGTTTGCTTCACAATTTAGCCAATGTCGTTGGGATTGCTGGATCGTACCGTTGTTGTAAAAAAATATCTGGATCATTCCAGAACACATCCTTTCTTTTGCCAAGACATGAATACCTAATGTACATTACTGACAATGGAGGATTCTGTCAGTCAGACATCAAACGAGAAACCCTTTTCTTGGCTCGTTGGTCTAGGGGTATGATTCTCGCTTAGGGTGCGAGAGGTCCCGGGTTCAAATCCCGGACGAGCCCATGAGGGAGTTGAGCTAATGTAGACTGTTTAATTATGTGTGCAAAATAGCATAAGCATGTTTGCTTCACAATTTACCCAATGTCGTTGGGATAACTGTATACTCCCGTTTTAGTAAACATTTATCTGGTTCATTGCAGAACACATCCTTTCTTTTGCCAAGACATGCTTCCTCAACAAACGTGCCTGACAATGGAGGATTTCGTCAGTCAGACATCAAACAAGAACCCCTTTTCTTGGCTCGTTGGTCTAGGGGTATGATTCTCGCTTTGGGTGCGAGAGGTCCCGGGTTCAAATCCCGGACGAGCCCAGGAGTGAGTTTAGCTAATGTAGACTGTTAAATTATTTCAGCAAAATAACATACACATGATTGCTTCACAATTTAGCCAATGTCGTGGGGATAGCTGTATGCTCCCGTTGTAGTAAACATTTATCTGGTTCATTGCAGAACACATCCTTTCTTTTGCCAAGACATGCTTCCTCAACAAACGTGCCTGACAATGGAGGATTTCGTCAGTCAGACATCAAACAAGAACCCCTTTTCTTGGCTCGTTGGTCTAGGGGTATGATTCTCGCTTAGGGTGCGAGAGGTCCCGGGTTCAAATCCCGGGGGAGCCCATAAGGGAATTTAGCTAATGTAGACTGTTTAATTATGTGCGCAAAATAGCATAAGCATGTTTGCTTCACAATTTAGCCAATGCCGTTGGGATAACTGTATACTCCCGTTTTAGTAAACATTTATCTGGTTCATTGCAGAACACATCCTGTCTTTTGCCAAGACATGCTTCCTCAACAAACGTGCCTGACAATGGAGGATTTCGTCAGTCAGACATCAAACAAGAACCCCTTTTCTTGGCTCGTTGGTCTAGGGGTATGATTCTCGCTTTGGGTGCGAGAGGTCCCGGGTTCAAATCCCGGACGAGCCCAGGAGTGAGTTAAGCTAATGTAGACTGTAAAATTATTTGATCAAAATAACATAAATATGTTTGCTTCACAATTTAGCCAATGTCGTTGGGATTGCTGGATCGTACCGTTGTTGTAAAAAAATATCTGGATCATTCCAGAACACATCCTTTCTTTTGCCAAGACATGAATACCTAATGTACATTACTGACAATGGAGGATTCTGTCAGTCAGACATCAAACGAGAAACCCTTTTCTTGGCTCGTTGGTCTAGGGGTATGATTCTCGCATAGGGTGCGAGAGGTCCCGGGTTCAAATCCCAGACGAGCCCATAAGGGAGTTGAGCTAATGTAGACTGTTTAATTATGTGTGCAAAATAGCATAGGCATGTTTGCTTCACAATTTACCCAATGTCGTTGGGATAACTGTATACTCCCGTTTTAGTAAACATTTATCTGGTTCATTGCAGAACACATCCTTTCTTTTGCCAAGACATGCTTCCTCAACAAACGTGCCTGACAATGGAGGATTTCGTCAGTCAGACATCAAACAAGAACCCCTTTTCTTGGCTCGTTGGTCTAGGGGTATGATTCTCGCTTTGGGTGCGAGAGGTCCCGGGTTCAAATCCCGGACGAGCCCAGGAGTGAGCTAAGCTAATGTAGACTGTAAAATTATTTGATCAAAATAACATAAATATGTTTGCTTCACAATTTAGCCAATGTCGTTGGGATTGCTGGATCGTACCGTTGTTGTAAAAAAATATCTGGATCATTCCAGAACACATCCTTTCTTTTGCCAAGACATGAATACCTAATGTACATTACTGACAATGGAGGATTCTGTCAGTCAGACATCAAACGAGAAACCGTTTTCTTGGCTCGTTGGTCTAGGGGTATGATTCTCGCTTAGGGTGCGAGAGGTCCCGGGTTCAAATCCCGGACGAGCCCATGAGGGAGTTGAGCTAATGTAGACTGTTTAATTATGTGCGCAAAATAGCATAAGCATGTTTGCTTCACAATTTAGCCAATGCCGTTGGGATAACTGTATACTCCCGTTTTAGTAAATATTTATCTGGTTCATTGCAGAACACATCCTTTCTTTTGCCAAGACATGCTTCCTCAACAAACGTGCCTGACGATGGAGGATTTCGTCAGTCAGACATCAAACAAGAACCCCTTTTCTTGGCTCGTTGGTCTAGGGGTATGATTCTCGCTTTGGGTGCGAGAGGTCCCGGGTTCAAATCCCGGACGAGCCCAGGAGTGAGCTAAGCTAATGTAGACTGTAAAATTATTTGATCAAAATAACATAAATATGTTTGCTTCACAATTTAGCCAATGTCGTTGGGATTGATGGATCGTACCTTTGTTGTATAAAAATATCTGGATCATTCCAGAACACATCCTTTCTTTTGCCAAGACATGAATACCTAATGTACATTACTGACAATGGAGGATTCTGTCAGTCAGACATCAAACGAGAAACCCTTTTCTTGGCTCGTTGGTCTAGGGGTATGATTCTCGCTTAGGGTGCGAGAGGTCCCGGGTTCAAATCCCGGACGAGCCCATGAGTGAGTTGAGCTAATGTAGACTGTTTAATTATGTGTGCAAAATAGCATAAGCATGTTTGCTTCACAATTTAGCCAATGCCGTTGGGATAACTGTATACTCCCGTTTTAGTAAATATTTATCTGGTTCATTGCAGAACACATCCTTTCTTTTGCCAAGACATGCTTCCTCAACAAACGTGCCTGACAATGGAGGATTTCGTCAGTCAGACATCAAACAAGAACCCCTTTTCTTGGCTCGTTGGTCTAGGGGTATGATTCTCGCTTTGGGTGCGAGAGGTCCCGGGTTCAAATCCCGGACGAGCCCAGGAGTGAGCTAAGCTAATGTAGACTGTAAAATTATTTGATCAAAATAACATAAATATGTTTGCTTCACAATTTAGCCAATGTCGTTGGGATTGATGGATCGTACCTTTGTTGTAAAAAAATATCTGGATCATTCCAGAACACATCCTTTCTTTTGCCAAGACATGAATACCTAATGTACATTACTGACAATGGAGGATTCTGTCAGTCAGACATCAAACGAGAAACCCTTTTCTTGGCTCGTTGGTCTAGGGGTATGATTCTCGCTTAGGGTGCGAGAGGTCCCGGGTTCAAATCCCGGACGAGCCCATGAGGGAGTTGAGCTAATGTAGACTGTTTAATTATTTGTGCAAAATAGCATAAGCATGTTTGCTTCACAATTTACCCAATGTCGTTGGGATAACTGTATACTCCCGTTTTAGTAAACATTTATCTGGTTCATTGCAGAACACATCCTTTCTTTTGCCAAGACATGCTTCCTCAACAAACGTGCCTGACAATGGAGGATTTCGTCAGTCAGACATCAAACAAGAACCCCTTTTCTTGGCTCGTTGGTCTAGGGGTATGATTCTCGCTTTGGGTGCGAGAGGTCCCGGGTTCAAATCCCGGACGAGCCCAGGAGTGAGTTTAGCTAATGTAGACTGTTAAATTATTTCAGCAAAATAACATACACATGATTGCTTCACAATTTAGCCAATGTCGTGGGGATAGCTGTATACTCCCGTTGTAGTAAACATTTATCTGGTTCATTGCAGAACACATCCTTTCTTTTGCCAAGACATGCTTCCTCAACAAACGTGCCTGACAATGGAGGATTTCGTCAGTCAGACATCAAACAAGAACCCCTTTTCTTGGCTCGTTGGTCTAGGGGTATGATTCTCGCTTAGGGTGCGAGAGGTCCCGGGTTCAAATCCCGGACGAGCCCATAAGGGAATTTAGCTAATGTAGACTGTTTAATTATGTGCGCAAAATAGCATAAGCATGTCTGCTTCACAATTTAGCCAATGTCGTTGGGATAGCTGTATACTCCCGTTTTAGTAAACATTGATCTGGTTCATTGCAGAACACATCCTTTCTTTTGCCAAGACATGCTTCCTCAACAAACGTGCCTGACAATGGAGGATTTCGTCAGTCAGACATCAAACAAGAACCCCTTTTCTTGGCTCGTTGGTCTAGGGGTATGATTCTCGCTTAGGGTGCGAGAGGTCCCGGGTTCAAATCCCGGACGAGCCCATGAAGGAGTTCAGCTAATGTAGACTGTTTAATTATGTGCGCAAAATAGCATAAGCATGTTTGCTTCACAATTTAGCCAATGCCGTTGGGATAACTGTATACTCCCGTTTTAGTAAATATTTATCTGGTTCATTGCAGAACACATCCTTTCTTTTGCCAAGACATGCTTCCTCAACAAACGTGCCTGACAATGGAGGATTTCGTCAGTCAGACATCAAACAAGAACCCCTTTTCTTGGCTCGTTGGTCTAGGGGTATGATTCTCGCTTTGGGTGCGAGAGGTCCCGGGTTCAAATCCCGGACGAGCCCAGGAGTGAGCTAAGCTAATGTAGACTGTAAAATTATTTGATCAAAATAACATAAATATGTTTGCTTCACAATTTAGCCAATGTCGTTGGGATTGCTGGATCGTACCGTTGTTGTAAAAAAATATCTGGATCATTCCAGAACACATCCTTTCTTTTGCCAAGACATGAATACCTAATGTACATTACTGACAATGGAGGATTCTGTCAGTCAGACATCAAACGAGAAACCCTTTTCTTGGCTCGTTGGTCTAGGGGTATGATTCTCGCTTAGGGTGCGAGAGGTCCCGGGTTCAAATCCCGGACGAGCCCATGAGGGAGTTGAGCTAATGTAGACTGTTTAATTATGTGTGCAAAATAGCATAAGCATGTTTGCTTCACAATTTACCCAATGTCGTTGGGATAACTGTATACTCCCGTTTTAGTAAACATTTATCTGGTTCATTGCAGAACACATCCTTTCTTTTGCCAAGACATGCTTCCTCAACAAACGTGCCTGACAATGGAGGATTTCGTCAGTCAGACATCAAACAAGAACCCCTTTTCTTGGCTCGTTGGTCTAGGGGTATGATTCTCGCTTAGGGTGCGAGAGGTCCCGGGTTCAAATCCCGGACGAGCCCATAAGGGAATTTAGCTAATGTAGACTGTTTAATTATGTGCGCAAAATAGCATAAGCATGTCTGCTTCACAATTTAGCCAATGTCGTTGGGATAGCTGTATACTCCCGTTTTAGTAAACATTGATCTGGTTCATTGCAGAACACATCCTTTCTTTTGCCAAGACATGCTTCCTCAACAAACGTGCCTGACAATGGAGGATTTCGTCAGTCAGACATCAAACAAGAACCCCTTTTCTTGGCTCGTTGGTCTAGGGGTATGATTCTCGCTTAGGGTGCGAGAGGTCCCGGGTTCAAATCCCGGACGAGCCCATGAAGGAGTTCAGCTAATGTAGACTGTTTAATTATGTGCGCAAAATAGCATAAGCATGTTTGCTTCACAATTTAGCCAATGCCGTTGGGATAACTGTATACTCCCGTTTTAGTAAATATTTATCTGGTTCATTGCAGAACACATCCTTTCTTTTGCCAAGACATGCTTCCTCAACAAACGTGCCTGACAATGGAGGATTTCGTCAGTCAGACATCAAACAAGAACCCCTTTTCTTGGCTCGTTGGTCTAGGGGTATGATTCTCGCTTTGGGTGCGAGAGGTCCCGGGTTCAAATCCCGGACGAGCCCAGGAGTGAGCTAAGCTAATGTAGACTGTAAAATTATTTGATCAAAATAACATAAATATGTTTGCTTCACAATTTAGCCAATGTCGTTGGGATTGCTGGATCGTACCGTTGTTGTAAAAAAATATCTGGATCATTCCAGAACACATCCTTTCTTTTGCCAAGACATGAATACCTAATGTACATTACTGACAATGGAGGATTCTGTCAGTCAGACATCAAACGAGAAACCCTTTTCTTGGCTCGTTGGTCTAGGGGTATGATTCTCGCTTAGGGTGCGAGAGGTCCCGGGTTCAAATCCCGGACGAGCCCATGAGGGAGTTGAGCTAATGTAGACTGTTTAATTATGTGTGCAAAATAGCATAAGCATGTTTGCTTCACAATTTACCCAATGTCGTTGGGATAACTGTATACTCCCGTTTTAGTAAACATTTATCTGGTTCATTGCAGAACACATCCTTTCTTTTGCCAAGACATGCTTCCTCAACAAACGTGCCTGACAATGGAGGATTTCGTCAGTCAGACATCAAACAAGAACCCCTTTTCTTGGCTCGTTGGTCTAGGGGTATGATTCTCGCTTTGGGTGCGAGAGATCCCGGGTTCAAATCCCGGACGAGCCCAGGAGTGAGTTTAGCTAATGTAGACTGTTAAATTATTTCAGCAAAATAACATACACATGATTGCTTCACAATTTAGCCAATGTCGTGGGGATAACTGTATACTCCCGTTTTAGTAAACATTTATCTGGTTCATTGCAGAACACATCCTTTCTTTTGCCAAGACATGCTTCCTCAACAAACGTGCCTGACAATGGAGGATTTCGTCAGTCAGACATCAAACAAGAACCCCTTTTCTTGGCTCGTTGGTCTAGGGGTATGATTCTCGCTTAGGGTGCGAGAGGTCCCGGGTTCAAATCCCGGACGAGCCCATGAAGGAGTTCAGCTAATGTAGACTGTTTAATTATGTGTGCAAAATAGCATAAGCATGTTTGCTTCACAATTTAGCCAATGCCGTTGGGATAACTGTATACTCCCGTTTTAGTAAATATTTATCTGGTTCATTGCAGAACACATCCTTTCTTTTGCCAAGACATGCTTCCTCAACAAACGTGCCTGACAATGGAGGATTTCGTCAGTCAGACATCAAACAAGAACCCCTTTTCTTGGCTCGTTGGTCTAGGGGTATGATTCTCGCTTTGGGTGCGAGAGGTCCCGGGTTCAAATCCCGGACGAGCCCAGGAGTGAGCTAAGCTAATGTAGACTGTAAAATTATTTGATCAAAATAACATAAATATGTTTGCTTCACAATTTAGCCAATGTCGTTGGGATTGATGGATCGTACCTTTGTTGTAAAAAAATATCTGGATCATTCCAGAACACATCCTTTCTTTTGCCAAGACATGAATACCTAATGTACATTACTGACAATGGAGGATTCTGTCAGTCAGACATCAAACGAGAAACCCTTTTCTTGGCTCGTTGGTCTAGGGGTATGATTCTCGCTTAGGGTGCGAGAGGTCCCGGGTTCAAATCCCGGACGAGCCCATGAGGGAGTTGAGCTAATGTAGACTGTTTAATTATTTGTGCAAAATAGCATAAGCATGTTTGCTTCACAATTTACCCAATGTCGTTGGGATAACTGTATACTCCCGTTTTAGTAAACATTTATCTGGTTCATTGCAGAACACATCCTTTCTTTTGCCAAGACATGCTTCCTCAACAAACGTGCCTGACAATGGAGGATTTCGTCAGTCAGACATCAAACAAGAACCCCTTTTCTTGGCTCGTTGGTCTAGGGGTATGATTCTCGCTTTGGGTGCGAGAGGTCCCGGGTTCAAATCCCGGACGAGCCCAGGAGTGAGTTTAGCTAATGTAGACTGTTAAATTATTTCAGCAAAATAACATACACATGATTGCTTCACAATTTAGCCAATGTCGTGGGGATAGCTGTATACTCCCGTTGTAGTAAACATTTATCTGGTTCATTGCAGAACACATCCTTTCTTTTGCCAAGACATGCTTCCTCAACAAACGTGCCTGACAATGGAGGATTTCGTCAGTCAGACATCAAACAAGAACCCCTTTTCTTGGCTCGTTGGTCTAGGGGTATGATTCTCGCTTAGGGTGCGAGAGGTCCCGGGTTCAAATCCCGGACGAGCCCATAAGGGAATTTAGCTAATGTAGACTGTTTAATTATGTGCGCAAAATAGCATAAGCATGTCTGCTTCACAATTTAGCCAATGTCGTTGGGATAGCTGTATACTCCCGTTTTAGTAAACATTGATCTGGTTCATTGCAGAACACATCCTTTCTTTTGCCAAGACATGCTTCCTCAACAAACGTGCCTGACAATGGAGGATTTCGTCAGTCAGACATCAAACAAGAACCCCTTTTCTTGGCTCGTTGGTCTAGGGGTATGATTCTCGCTTAGGGTGCGAGAGGTCCCGGGTTCAAATCCCGGACGAGCCCATGAAGGAGTTCAGCTAATGTAGACTGTTTAATTATGTGCGCAAAATAGCATAAGCATGTTTGCTTCACAATTTAGCCAATGCCGTTGGGATAACTGTATACTCCCGTTTTAGTAAATATTTATCTGGTTCATTGCAGAACACATCCTTTCTTTTGCCAAGACATGCTTCCTCAACAAACGTGCCTGACAATGGAGGATTTCGTCAGTCAGACATCAAACAAGAACCCCTTTTCTTGGCTCGTTGGTCTAGGGGTATGATTCTCGCTTTGGGTGCGAGAGGTCCCGGGTTCAAATCCCGGACGAGCCCAGGAGTGAGCTAAGCTAATGTAGACTGTAAAATTATTTGATCAAAATAACATAAATATGTTTGCTTCACAATTTAGCCAATGTCGTTGGGATTGCTGGATCGTACCGTTGTTGTAAAAAAATATCTGGATCATTCCAGAACACATCCTTTCTTTTGCCAAGACATGAATACCTAATGTACATTACTGACAATGGAGGATTCTGTCAGTCAGACATCAAACGAGAAACCCTTTTCTTGGCTCGTTGGTCTAGGGGTATGATTCTCGCTTAGGGTGCGAGAGGTCCCGGGTTCAAATCCCGGACGAGCCCATGAGGGAGTTGAGCTAATGTAGACTGTTTAATTATGTGTGCAAAATAGCATAAGCATGTTTGCTTCACAATTTACCCAATGTCGTTGGGATAACTGTATACTCCCGTTTTAGTAAACATTTATCTGGTTCATTGCAGAACACATCCTTTCTTTTGCCAAGACATGCTTCCTCAACAAACGTGCCTGACAATGGAGGATTTCGTCAGTCAGACATCAAACAAGAACCCCTTTTCTTGGCTCGTTGGTCTAGGGGTATGATTCTCGCTTAGGGTGCGAGAGGTCCCGGGTTCAAATCCCGGACGAGCCCATAAGGGAATTTAGCTAATGTAGACTGTTTAATTATGTGCGCAAAATAGCATAAGCATGTCTGCTTCACAATTTAGCCAATGTCGTTGGGATAGCTGTATACTCCCGTTTTAGTAAACATTGATCTGGTTCATTGCAGAACACATCCTTTCTTTTGCCAAGACATGCTTCCTCAACAAACGTGCCTGACAATGGAGGATTTCGTCAGTCAGACATCAAACAAGAACCCCTTTTCTTGGCTCGTTGGTCTAGGGGTATGATTCTCGCTTAGGGTGCGAGAGGTCCCGGGTTCAAATCCCGGACGAGCCCATGAAGGAGTTCAGCTAATGTAGACTGTTTAATTATGTGCGCAAAATAGCATAAGCATGTTTGCTTCACAATTTAGCCAATGCCGTTGGGATAACTGTATACTCCCGTTTTAGTAAATATTTATCTGGTTCATTGCAGAACACATCCTTTCTTTTGCCAAGACATGCTTCCTCAACAAACGTGCCTGACAATGGAGGATTTCGTCAGTCAGACATCAAACAAGAACCCCTTTTCTTGGCTCGTTGGTCTAGGGGTATGATTCTCGCTTTGGGTGCGAGAGGTCCCGGGTTCAAATCCCGGACGAGCCCAGGAGTGAGCTAAGCTAATGTAGACTGTAAAATTATTTGATCAAAATAACATAAATATGTTTGCTTCACAATTTAGCCAATGTCGTTGGGATTGCTGGATCGTACCGTTGTTGTAAAAAAATATCTGGATCATTCCAGAACACATCCTTTCTTTTGCCAAGACATGAATACCTAATGTACATTACTGACAATGGAGGATTCTGTCAGTCAGACATCAAACGAGAAACCCTTTTCTTGGCTCGTTGGTCTAGGGGTATGATTCTCGCTTAGGGTGCGAGAGGTCCCGGGTTCAAATCCCGGACGAGCCCATGAGGGAGTTGAGCTAATGTAGACTGTTTAATTATGTGTGCAAAATAGCATAAGCATGTTTGCTTCACAATTTACCCAATGTCGTTGGGATAACTGTATACTCCCGTTTTAGTAAACATTTATCTGGTTCATTGCAGAACACATCCTTTCTTTTGCCAAGACATGCTTCCTCAACAAACGTGCCTGACAATGGAGGATTTCGTCAGTCAGACATCAAACAAGAACCCCTTTTCTTGGCTCGTTGGTCTAGGGGTATGATTCTCGCTTTGGGTGCGAGAGATCCCGGGTTCAAATCCCGGACGAGCCCAGGAGTGAGTTTAGCTAATGTAGACTGTTAAATTATTTCAGCAAAATAACATACACATGATTGCTTCACAATTTAGCCAATGTCGTGGGGATAACTGTATACTCCCGTTTTAGTAAACATTTATCTGGTTCATTGCAGAACACATCCTTTCTTTTGCCAAGACATGCTTCCTCAACAAACGTGCCTGACAATGGAGGATTTCGTCAGTCAGACATCAAACAAGAACCCCTTTTCTTGGCTCGTTGGTCTAGGGGTATGATTCTCGCTTAGGGTGCGAGAGGTCCCGGGTTCAAATCCCGGACGAGCCCATGAAGGAGTTCAGCTAATGTAGACTGTTTAATTATGTGTGCAAAATAGCATAAGCATGTTTGCTTCACAATTTAGCCAATGCCGTTGGGATAACTGTATACTCCCGTTTTAGTAAATATTTATCTGGTTCATTGCAGAACACATCCTTTCTTTTGCCAAGACATGCTTCCTCAACAAACGTGCCTGACAATGGAGGATTTCGTCAGTCAGACATCAAACAAGAACCCCTTTTCTTGGCTCGTTGGTCTAGGGGTATGATTCTCGCTTTGGGTGCGAGAGGTCCCGGGTTCAAATCCCGGACGAGCCCAGGAGTGAGTTTAGCTAATGTAGACTGTTAAATTATTTCAGCAAAATAACATACACATGATTGCTTCACAATTTAGCCAATGTCGTGGGGATAGCTGTATGCTCCCGTTGTAGTAAACATTTATCTGGTTCATTGCAGAACACATCCTTTCTTTTGCCAAGACATGCTTCCTCAACAAACGTGCCTGACAATGGAGGATTTCGTCAGTCAGACATCAAACAAGAACCCCTTTTCTTGGCTCGTTGGTCTAGGGGTATGATTCTCGCTTAGGGTGCGAGAGGTCCCGGGTTCAAATCCCGGACGAGCCCATAAGGGAATTTAGCTAATGTAGACTGTTTAATTATGTGCGCAAAATAGCATAAGCATGTCTGCTTCACAATTTAGCCAATGTCGTTGGGATAGCTGTATACTCCCGTTTTAGTAAACATTGATCTGGTTCATTGCAGAACACATCCTTTCTTTTGCCAAGACATGCTTCCTCAACAAACGTGCCTGACAATGGAGGATTTCGTCAGTCAGACATCAAACAAGAACCCCTTTTCTTGGCTCGTTGGTCTAGGGGTATGATTCTCGCTTTGGGTGCGAGAGGTCCCGGGTTCAAATCCCGGACGAGCCCAGGAGTGAGCTAAGCTAATGTAGACTGTAAAATTATTTGATCAAAATAACATAAATATGTTTGCTTCACAATTTAGCCAATGTCGTTGGGATTGATGGATCGTACCTTTGTTGTATAAAATATCTGGATCATTCCAGAACACATCCTTTCTTTTGCCAAGACATGAATACCTAATGTACATTACTGACAATGGAGGATTCTGTCAGTCAGACATCAAACGAGAAACCCTTTTCTTGGCTCGTTGGTCTAGGGGTATGATTCTCGCTTAGGGTGCGAGAGGTCCCGGGTTCAAATCCCGGACGAGCCCATGAGTGAGTTGAGCTAATGTAGACTGTTTAATTATGTGTGCAAAATAGCATAAGCATGTTTGCTTCACAATTTAGCCAATGCCGTTGGGATAACTGTATACTCCCGTTTTAGTAAATATTTATCTGGTTCATTGCAGAACACATCCTTTCTTTTGCCAAGACATGCTTCCTAAACAAACGTGCCTGACAATGGAGGATTTCGTCAGTCAGACATCAAACAAGAACCCCTTTTCTTGGCTCGTTGGTCTAGGGGTATGATTCTCGCTTTGGGTGCGAGAGGTCCCGGGTTCAAATCCCGGACGAGCCCAGGAGTGAGCTAAGCTAATGTAGACTGTAAAATTATTTGATCAAAATAACATAAATATGTTTGCTTCACAATTTAGCCAATGTCGTTGGGATTGCTGGATCGTACCGTTGTTGTAAAAAAATATCTGGATCATTCCAGAACACATCCTTTCTTTTGCCAAGACATGAATACCTAATGTACATTACTGACAATGGAGGATTCTGTCAGTCAGACATCAAACGAGAAACCCTTTTCTTGGCTCGTTGGTCTAGGGGTATGATTCTCGCTTAGGGTGCGAGAGGTCCCGGGTTCAAATCCCGGACGAGCCCATGAGGGAGTTGAGCTAATGTAGACTGTTTAATTATGTGTGCAAAATAGCATAAGCATGTTTGCTTCACAATTTACCCAATGTCGTTGGGATAACTGTATACTCCCGTTTTAGTAAACATTTATCTGGTTCATTGCAGAACACATCCTTTCTTTTGCCAAGACATGCTTCCTCAACAAACGTGCCTGACAATGGAGGATTTCGTCAGTCAGACATCAAACAAGAACCCCTTTTCTTGGCTCGTTGGTCTAGGGGTATGATTCTCGCTTTGGGTGCGAGAGGTCCCGGGTTCAAATCCCGGACGAGCCCAGGAGTGAGTTTAGCTAATGTAGACTGTTAAATTATTTCAGCAAAATAACATACACATGATTGCTTCACAATTTAGCCAATGTCGTGGGGATAGCTGTATGCTCCCGTTGTAGTAAACATTTATCTGGTTCATTGCAGAACACATCCTTTCTTTTGCCAAGACATGCTTCCTCAACAAACGTGCCTGACAATGGAGGATTTCGTCAGTCAGACATCAAACAAGAACCCCTTTTCTTGGCTCGTTGGTCTAGGGGTATGATTCTCGCTTAGGGTGCGAGAGGTCCCGGGTTCAAATCCCGGACGAGCCCATAAGGGAATTTAGCTAATGTAGACTGTTTAATTATGTGCGCAAAATAGCATAAGCATGTTTGCTTCACAATTTAGCCAATGCCGTTGGGATAACTGTATACTCCCGTTTTAGTAAACATTTATCTGGTTCATTGCAGAACACATCCTGTCTTTTGCCAAGACATGCTTCCTCAACAAACGTGCCTGACAATGGAGGATTTCGTCAGTCAGACATCAAACAAGAACCCCTTTTCTTGGCTCGTTGGTCTAGGGGTATGATTCTCGCTTTGGGTGCGAGAGGTCCCGGGTTCAAATCCCGGACGAGCCCAGGAGTGAGTTAAGCTAATGTAGACTGTAAAATTATTTGATCAAAATAACATAAATATGTTTGCTTCACAATTTAGCCAATGTCGTTGGGATTGCTGGATCGTACCGTTGTTGTAAAAAAATATCTGGATCATTCCAGAACACATCCTTTCTTTTGCCAAGACATGAATACCTAATGTACATTACTGACAATGGAGGATTCTGTCAGTCAGACATCAAACGAGAAACCCTTTTCTTGGCTCGTTGGTCTAGGGGTATGATTCTCGCTTAGGGTGCGAGAGGTCCCGGGTTCAAATCCCAGACGAGCCCATAAGGGAGTTGAGCTAATGTAGACTGTTTAATTATGTGTGCAAAATAGCATAGGCATGTTTGCTTCACAATTTACCCAATGTCGTTGGGATAACTGTATACTCCCGTTTTAGTAAACATTTATCTGGTTCATTGCAGAACACATCCTTTCTTTTGCCAAGACATGCTTCCTCAACAAACGTGCCTGACAATGGAGGATTTCGTCAGTCAGACATCAAACAAGAACCCCTTTTCTTGGCTCGTTGGTCTAGGGGTATGATTCTCGCTTTGGGTGCGAGAGGTCCCGGGTTCAAATCCCGGACGAGCCCAGGAGTGAGCTAAGCTAATGTAGACTGTAAAATTATTTGATCAAAATAACATAAATATGTTTGCTTCACAATTTAGCCAATGTCGTTGGGATTGCTGGATCGTACCGTTGTTGTAAAAAAATATCTGGATCATTCCAGAACACATCCTTTCTTTTGCCAAGACATGAATACCTAATGTACATTACTGACAATGGAGGATTCTGTCAGTCAGACATCAAACGAGAAACCGTTTTCTTGGCTCGTTGGTCTAGGGGTATGATTCTCGCTTAGGGTGCGAGAGGTCCCGGGTTCAAATCCCGGACGAGCCCATGAGGGAGTTGAGCTAATGTAGACTGTTTAATTATGTGCGCAAAATAGCATAAGCATGTTTGCTTCACAATTTAGCCAATGCCGTTGGGATAACTGTATACTCCCGTTTTAGTAAATATTTATCTGGTTCATTGCAGAACACATCCTTTCTTTTGCCAAGACATGCTTCCTCAACAAACGTGCCTGACGATGGAGGATTTCGTCAGTCAGACATCAAACAAGAACCCCTTTTCTTGGCTCGTTGGTCTAGGGGTATGATTCTCGCTTTGGGTGCGAGAGGTCCCGGGTTCAAATCCCGGACGAGCCCAGGAGTGAGCTAAGCTAATGTAGACTGTAAAATTATTTGATCAAAATAACATAAATATGTTTGCTTCACAATTTAGCCAATGTCGTTGGGATTGATGGATCGTACCTTTGTTGTATAAAAATATCTGGATCATTCCAGAACACATCCTTTCTTTTGCCAAGACATGAATACCTAATGTACATTACTGACAATGGAGGATTCTGTCAGTCAGACATCAAACGAGAAACCCTTTTCTTGGCTCGTTGGTCTAGGGGTATGATTCTCGCTTAGGGTGCGAGAGGTCCCGGGTTCAAATCCCGGACGAGCCCATGAGTGAGTTGAGCTAATGTAGACTGTTTAATTATGTGTGCAAAATAGCATAAGCATGTTTGCTTCACAATTTAGCCAATGCCGTTGGGATAACTGTATACTCCCGTTTTAGTAAATATTTATCTGGTTCATTGCAGAACACATCCTTTCTTTTGCCAAGACATGCTTCCTCAACAAACGTGCCTGACAATGGAGGATTTCGTCAGTCAGACATCAAACAAGAACCCCTTTTCTTGGCTCGTTGGTCTAGGGGTATGATTCTCGCTTTGGGTGCGAGAGGTCCCGGGTTCAAATCCCGGACGAGCCCAGGAGTGAGCTAAGCTAATGTAGACTGTAAAATTATTTGATCAAAATAACATAAATATGTTTGCTTCACAATTTAGCCAATGTCGTTGGGATTGATGGATCGTACCTTTGTTGTAAAAAAATATCTGGATCATTCCAGAACACATCCTTTCTTTTGCCAAGACATGAATACCTAATGTACATTACTGACAATGGAGGATTCTGTCAGTCAGACATCAAACGAGAAACCCTTTTCTTGGCTCGTTGGTCTAGGGGTATGATTCTCGCTTAGGGTGCGAGAGGTCCCGGGTTCAAATCCCGGACGAGCCCATGAGGGAGTTGAGCTAATGTAGACTGTTTAATTATTTGTGCAAAATAGCATAAGCATGTTTGCTTCACAATTTACCCAATGTCGTTGGGATAACTGTATACTCCCGTTTTAGTAAACATTTATCTGGTTCATTGCAGAACACATCCTTTCTTTTGCCAAGACATGCTTCCTCAACAAACGTGCCTGACAATGGAGGATTTCGTCAGTCAGACATCAAACAAGAACCCCTTTTCTTGGCTCGTTGGTCTAGGGGTATGATTCTCGCTTTGGGTGCGAGAGGTCCCGGGTTCAAATCCCGGACGAGCCCAGGAGTGAGTTTAGCTAATGTAGACTGTTAAATTATTTCAGCAAAATAACATACACATGATTGCTTCACAATTTAGCCAATGTCGTGGGGATAGCTGTATACTCCCGTTGTAGTAAACATTTATCTGGTTCATTGCAGAACACATCCTTTCTTTTGCCAAGACATGCTTCCTCAACAAACGTGCCTGACAATGGAGGATTTCGTCAGTCAGACATCAAACAAGAACCCCTTTTCTTGGCTCGTTGGTCTAGGGGTATGATTCTCGCTTAGGGTGCGAGAGGTCCCGGGTTCAAATCCCGGACGAGCCCATAAGGGAATTTAGCTAATGTAGACTGTTTAATTATGTGCGCAAAATAGCATAAGCATGTCTGCTTCA
>JBAMJR010000025.1:1262500-1285000 GCA_038501785.1 Myoxocephalus aenaeus
CCGTTTTAGTAAATATTTATCTGGTTCATTGCAGAACACATCCTTTCTTTTGCCAAGACATGCTTCCTCAACAAACGTGCCTGACAATGGAGGATTTCGTCAGTCAGACATCAAACAAGAACCCCTTTTCTTGGCTCGTTGGTCTAGGGGTATGATTCTCGCTTTGGGTGCGAGAGGTCCCGGGTTCAAATCCCGGACGAGCCCAGGAGTGAGTTTAGCTAATGTAGACTGTTAAATTATTTCAGCAAAATAACATACACATGATTGCTTCACAATTTAGCCAATGTCGTGGGGATAGCTGTATGCTCCCGTTGTAGTAAACATTTATCTGGTTCATTGCAGAACACATCCTTTCTTTTGCCAAGACATGCTTCCTCAACAAACGTGCCTGACAATGGAGGATTTCGTCAGTCAGACATCAAACAAGAACCCCTTTTCTTGGCTCGTTGGTCTAGGGGTATGATTCTCGCTTAGGGTGCGAGAGGTCCCGGGTTCAAATCCCGGACGAGCCCATAAGGGAATTTAGCTAATGTAGACTGTTTAATTATGTGCGCAAAATAGCATAAGCATGTCTGCTTCACAATTTAGCCAATGTCGTTGGGATAGCTGTATACTCCCGTTTTAGTAAACATTGATCTGGTTCATTGCAGAACACATCCTTTCTTTTGCCAAGACATGCTTCCTCAACAAACGTGCCTGACAATGGAGGATTTCGTCAGTCAGACATCAAACAAGAACCCCTTTTCTTGGCTCGTTGGTCTAGGGGTATGATTCTCGCTTTGGGTGCGAGAGGTCCCGGGTTCAAATCCCGGACGAGCCCAGGAGTGAGCTAAGCTAATGTAGACTGTAAAATTATTTGATCAAAATAACATAAATATGTTTGCTTCACAATTTAGCCAATGTCGTTGGGATTGATGGATCGTACCTTTGTTGTATAAAATATCTGGATCATTCCAGAACACATCCTTTCTTTTGCCAAGACATGAATACCTAATGTACATTACTGACAATGGAGGATTCTGTCAGTCAGACATCAAACGAGAAACCCTTTTCTTGGCTCGTTGGTCTAGGGGTATGATTCTCGCTTAGGGTGCGAGAGGTCCCGGGTTCAAATCCCGGACGAGCCCATGAGTGAGTTGAGCTAATGTAGACTGTTTAATTATGTGTGCAAAATAGCATAAGCATGTTTGCTTCACAATTTAGCCAATGCCGTTGGGATAACTGTATACTCCCGTTTTAGTAAATATTTATCTGGTTCATTGCAGAACACATCCTTTCTTTTGCCAAGACATGCTTCCTAAACAAACGTGCCTGACAATGGAGGATTTCGTCAGTCAGACATCAAACAAGAACCCCTTTTCTTGGCTCGTTGGTCTAGGGGTATGATTCTCGCTTTGGGTGCGAGAGGTCCCGGGTTCAAATCCCGGACGAGCCCAGGAGTGAGCTAAGCTAATGTAGACTGTAAAATTATTTGATCAAAATAACATAAATATGTTTGCTTCACAATTTAGCCAATGTCGTTGGGATTGCTGGATCGTACCGTTGTTGTAAAAAAATATCTGGATCATTCCAGAACACATCCTTTCTTTTGCCAAGACATGAATACCTAATGTACATTACTGACAATGGAGGATTCTGTCAGTCAGACATCAAACGAGAAACCCTTTTCTTGGCTCGTTGGTCTAGGGGTATGATTCTCGCTTAGGGTGCGAGAGGTCCCGGGTTCAAATCCCGGACGAGCCCATGAGGGAGTTGAGCTAATGTAGACTGTTTAATTATGTGTGCAAAATAGCATAAGCATGTTTGCTTCACAATTTACCCAATGTCGTTGGGATAACTGTATACTCCCGTTTTAGTAAACATTTATCTGGTTCATTGCAGAACACATCCTTTCTTTTGCCAAGACATGCTTCCTCAACAAACGTGCCTGACAATGGAGGATTTCGTCAGTCAGACATCAAACAAGAACCCCTTTTCTTGGCTCGTTGGTCTAGGGGTATGATTCTCGCTTTGGGTGCGAGAGGTCCCGGGTTCAAATCCCGGACGAGCCCAGGAGTGAGTTTAGCTAATGTAGACTGTTAAATTATTTCAGCAAAATAACATACACATGATTGCTTCACAATTTAGCCAATGTCGTGGGGATAGCTGTATGCTCCCGTTGTAGTAAACATTTATCTGGTTCATTGCAGAACACATCCTTTCTTTTGCCAAGACATGCTTCCTCAACAAACGTGCCTGACAATGGAGGATTTCGTCAGTCAGACATCAAACAAGAACCCCTTTTCTTGGCTCGTTGGTCTAGGGGTATGATTCTCGCTTAGGGTGCGAGAGGTCCCGGGTTCAAATCCCGGACGAGCCCATAAGGGAATTTAGCTAATGTAGACTGTTTAATTATGTGCGCAAAATAGCATAAGCATGTCTGCTTCACAATTTAGCCAATGTCGTTGGGATAGCTGTATACTCCCGTTTTAGTAAACATTGATCTGGTTCATTGCAGAACACATCCTTTCTTTTGCCAAGACATGCTTCCTCAACAAACGTGCCTGACAATGGAGGATTTCGTCAGTCAGACATCAAACAAGAACCCCTTTTCTTGGCTCGTTGGTCTAGGGGTATGATTCTCGCTTTGGGTGCGAGAGGTCCCGGGTTCAAATCCCGGACGAGCCCAGGAGTGAGCTAAGCTAATGTAGACTGTAAAATTATTTGATCAAAATAACATAAATATGTTTGCTTCACAATTTAGCCAATGTCGTTGGGATTGCTGGATCGTACCGTTGTTGTAAAAAAATATCTGGATCATTCCAGAACACATCCTTTCTTTTGCCAAGACATGAATACCTAATGTACATTACTGACAATGGAGGATTCTGTCAGTCAGACATCAAACGAGAAACCCTTTTCTTGGCTCGTTGGTCTAGGGGTATGATTCTCGCTTAGGGTGCGAGAGGTCCCGGGTTCAAATCCCGGACGAGCCCATGAGGGAGTTGAGCTAATGTAGACTGTTTAATTATGTGTGCAAAATAGCATAAGCATGTTTGCTTCACAATTTACCCAATGTCGTTGGGATAACTGTATACTCCCGTTTTAGTAAACATTTATCTGGTTCATTGCAGAACACATCCTTTCTTTTGCCAAGACATGCTTCCTCAACAAACGTGCCTGACAATGGAGGATTTCGTCAGTCAGACATCAAACAAGAACCCCTTTTCTTGGCTCGTTGGTCTAGGGGTATGATTCTCGCTTTGGGTGCGAGAGGTCCCGGGTTCAAATCCCGGACGAGCCCAGGAGTGAGCTAAGCTAATGTAGACTGTAAAATTATTTGATCAAAATAACATAAATATGTTTGCTTCACAATTTAGCCAATGTCGTTGGGATTGATGGATCGTACCTTTGTTGTATAAAATATCTGGATCATTCCAGAACACATCCTTTCTTTTGCCAAGACATGAATACCTAATGTACATTACTGACAATGGAGGATTCTGTCAGTCAGACATCAAACGAGAAACCCTTTTCTTGGCTCGTTGGTCTAGGGGTATGATTCTCGCTTAGGGTGCGAGAGGTCCCGGGTTCAAATCCCGGACGAGCCCATAAGGGAATTTAGCTAATGTAGACTGTTTAATTATGTGCGCAAAATAGCATAAGCATGTCTGCTTCACAATTTAGCCAATGTCGTTGGGATAGCTGTATACTCCCGTTTTAGTAAACATTGATCTGGTTCATTGCAGAACACATCCTTTCTTTTGCCAAGACATGCTTCCTCAACAAACGTGCCTGACAATGGAGGATTTCGTCAGTCAGACATCAAACAAGAACCCCTTTTCTTGGCTCGTTGGTCTAGGGGTATGATTCTCGCTTTGGGTGCGAGAGGTCCCGGGTTCAAATCCCGGACGAGCCCAGGAGTGAGCTAAGCTAATGTAGACTGTAAAATTATTTGATCAAAATAACATAAATATGTTTGCTTCACAATTTAGCCAATGTCGTTGGGATTGCTGGATCGTACCGTTGTTGTAAAAAAATATCTGGATCATTCCAGAACACATCCTTTCTTTTGCCAAGACATGAATACCTAATGTACATTACTGACAATGGAGGATTCTGTCAGTCAGACATCAAACGAGAAACCCTTTTCTTGGCTCGTTGGTCTAGGGGTATGATTCTCGCTTAGGGTGCGAGAGGTCCCGGGTTCAAATCCCGGACGAGCCCATGAGGGAGTTGAGCTAATGTAGACTGTTTAATTATGTGTGCAAAATAGCATAAGCATGTTTGCTTCACAATTTACCCAATGTCGTTGGGATAACTGTATACTCCCGTTTTAGTAAACATTTATCTGGTTCATTGCAGAACACATCCTTTCTTTTGCCAAGACATGCTTCCTCAACAAACGTGCCTGACAATGGAGGATTTCGTCAGTCAGACATCAAACAAGAACCCCTTTTCTTGGCTCGTTGGTCTAGGGGTATGATTCTCGCTTTGGGTGCGAGAGGTCCCGGGTTCAAATCCCGGACGAGCCCAGGAGTGAGCTAAGCTAATGTAGACTGTAAAATTATTTGATCAAAATAACATAAATATGTTTGCTTCACAATTTAGCCAATGTCGTTGGGATTGATGGATCGTACCTTTGTTGTATAAAATATCTGGATCATTCCAGAACACATCCTTTCTTTTGCCAAGACATGAATACCTAATGTACATTACTGACAATGGAGGATTCTGTCAGTCAGACATCAAACGAGAAACCCTTTTCTTGGCTCGTTGGTCTAGGGGTATGATTCTCGCTTAGGGTGCGAGAGGTCCCGGGTTCAAATCCCGGACGAGCCCATGAGTGAGTTGAGCTAATGTAGACTGTTTAATTATGTGTGCAAAATAGCATAAGCATGTTTGCTTCACAATTTAGCCAATGCCGTTGGGATAACTGTATACTCCCGTTTTAGTAAATATTTATCTGGTTCATTGCAGAACACATCCTTTCTTTTGCCAAGACATGCTTCCTCAACAAACGTGCCTGACAATGGAGGATTTCGTCAGTCAGACATCAAACAAGAACCCCTTTTCTTGGCTCGTTGGTCTAGGGGTATGATTCTCGCTTTGGGTGCGAGAGGTCCCGGGTTCAAATCCCGGACGAGCCCAGGAGTGAGCTAAGCTAATGTAGACTGTAAAATTATTTGATCAAAATAACATAAATATGTTTGCTTCACAATTTAGCCAATGTCGTTGGGATTGCTGGATCGTACCGTTGTTGTAAAAAAATATCTGGATCATTCCAGAACACATCCTTTCTTTTGCCAAGACATGAATACCTAATGTACATTACTGACAATGGAGGATTCTGTCAGTCAGACATCAAACGAGAAACCCTTTTCTTGGCTCGTTGGTCTAGGGGTATGATTCTCGCTTAGGGTGCGAGAGGTCCCGGGTTCAAATCCCGGACGAGCCCATGAGGGAGTTGAGCTAATGTAGACTGTTTAATTATGTGTGCAAAATAGCATAAGCATGTTTGCTTCACAATTTACCCAATGTCGTTGGGATAACTGTATACTCCCGTTTTAGTAAACATTTATCTGGTTCATTGCAGAACACATCCTTTCTTTTGCCAAGACATGCTTCCTCAACAAACGTGCCTGACAATGGAGGATTTCGTCAGTCAGACATCAAACAAGAACCCCTTTTCTTGGCTCGTTGGTCTAGGGGTATGATTCTCGCTTTGGGTGCGAGAGGTCCCGGGTTCAAATCCCGGACGAGCCCAGGAGTGAGTTTAGCTAATGTAGACTGTTAAATTATTTCAGCAAAATAACATACACATGATTGCTTCACAATTTAGCCAATGTCGTGGGGATAGCTGTATGCTCCCGTTGTAGTAAACATTTATCTGGTTCATTGCAGAACACATCCTTTCTTTTGCCAAGACATGCTTCCTCAACAAACGTGCCTGACAATGGAGGATTTCGTCAGTCAGACATCAAACAAGAACCCCTTTTCTTGGCTCGTTGGTCTAGGGGTATGATTCTCGCTTAGGGTGCGAGAGGTCCCGGGTTCAAATCCCGGACGAGCCCATAAGGGAATTTAGCTAATGTAGACTGTTTAATTATGTGCGCAAAATAGCATAAGCATGTCTGCTTCACAATTTAGCCAATGTCGTTGGGATAGCTGTATACTCCCGTTTTAGTAAACATTGATCTGGTTCATTGCAGAACACATCCTTTCTTTTGCCAAGACATGCTTCCTCAACAAACGTGCCTGACAATGGAGGATTTCGTCAGTCAGACATCAAACAAGAACCCCTTTTCTTGGCTCGTTGGTCTAGGGGTATGATTCTCGCTTTGGGTGCGAGAGGTCCCGGGTTCAAATCCCGGACGAGCCCAGGAGTGAGCTAAGCTAATGTAGACTGTAAAATTATTTGATCAAAATAACATAAATATGTTTGCTTCACAATTTAGCCAATGTCGTTGGGATTGCTGGATCGTACCGTTGTTGTAAAAAAATATCTGGATCATTCCAGAACACATCCTTTCTTTTGCCAAGACATGAATACCTAATGTACATTACTGACAATGGAGGATTCTGTCAGTCAGACATCAAACGAGAAACCCTTTTCTTGGCTCGTTGGTCTAGGGGTATGATTCTCGCTTAGGGTGCGAGAGGTCCCGGGTTCAAATCCCGGACGAGCCCATGAGGGAGTTGAGCTAATGTAGACTGTTTAATTATGTGTGCAAAATAGCATAAGCATGTTTGCTTCACAATTTACCCAATGTCGTTGGGATAACTGTATACTCCCGTTTTAGTAAACATTTATCTGGTTCATTGCAGAACACATCCTTTCTTTTGCCAAGACATGCTTCCTCAACAAACGTGCCTGACAATGGAGGATTTCGTCAGTCAGACATCAAACAAGAACCCCTTTTCTTGGCTCGTTGGTCTAGGGGTATGATTCTCGCTTTGGGTGCGAGAGGTCCCGGGTTCAAATCCCGGACGAGCCCAGGAGTGAGTTTAGCTAATGTAGACTGTTAAATTATTTCAGCAAAATAACATACACATGATTGCTTCACAATTTAGCCAATGTCGTGGGGATAACTGTATACTCCCGTTTTAGTAAACATTTATCTGGTTCATTGCAGAACACATCCTTTCTTTTGCCAAGACATGCTTCCTCAACAAACGTGCCTGACAATGGAGGATTTCGTCAGTCAGACATCAAACAAGAACCCGTTTTCTTGGCTCGTTGGTCTAGGGGTATGATTCTCGCTTAGGGTGCGAGAGGTCCCGGGTTCAAATCCCGGACGAGCCCATGAAGGAGTTCAGCTAATGTAGACTGTTTAATTATGTGCGCAAAATAGCATAAGCATGTTTGCTTCACAATTTAGCCAATGCCGTTGGGATAACTGTATACTCCCGTTTTAGTAAATATTTATCTGGTTCATTGCAGAACACATCCTTTCTTTTGCCAAGACATGCTTCCTCAACAAACGTGCCTGACAATGGAGGATTTCGTCAGTCAGACATCAAACAAGAACCCCTTTTCTTGGCTCGTTGGTCTAGGGGTATGATTCTCGCTTTGGGTGCGAGAGGTCCCGGGTTCAAATCCCGGACGAGCCCAGGAGTGAGCTAAGCTAATGTAGACTGTAAAATTATTTGATCAAAATAACATAAATATGTTTGCTTCACAATTTAGCCAATGTCGTTGGGATTGCTGGATCGTACCGTTGTTGTAAAAAAATATCTGGATCATTCCAGAACACATCCTTTCTTTTGCCAAGACATGAATACCTAATGTACATTACTGACAATGGAGGATTCTGTCAGTCAGACATCAAACGAGAAACCCTTTTCTTGGCTCGTTGGTCTAGGGGTATGATTCTCGCTTTGGGTGCGAGAGGTCCCGGGTTCAAATCCCGGACGAGCCCAGGAATGAGCAAAGCTAATGTAGACTGTAAAATTATTTGATCAAAATAACATAAATATGTTTGCTTCACAATTTAGCCAATGTCGTTGGGATTGATGGATCGTACCTTTGTTGTAAAAAAATATCTGGATCATTCCAGAACACATCCTTTCTTTTGCCAAGACATGAATACCTAATGTACATTACTGACAATGGAGGATTCTGTCAGTCAGACATCAAACGAGAAACCCTTTTCTTGGCTCGTTGGTCTAGGGGTATGATTCTCGCTTAGGGTGCGAGAGGTCCCGGGTTCAAATCCCGGACGAGCCCATGAGGGAGTTGAGCTAATGTAGACTGTTAAATTATGTGTGCAAAATAGCATAAGCATGTTTGCTTCACAATTTACCCAATGTCGTTGGGATAACTGTATACTCCCGTTTTAGTAAACATTTATCTGGTTCATTGCAGAACACATCCTTTCTTTTGCCAAGACATGCTTCCTCAACAAACGTGCCTGACAATGGAGGATTTCGTCAGTCAGACATCAAACAAGAACCCCTTTTCTTGGCTCGTTGGTCTCGGGGTATGATTCTCGCTTAGGGTGCGAGAGGTCCCGGGTTCAAATCCCGGACGAGCCCATAAGGGAATTTAGCTAATGTAGACTGTTTAATTATGTGCGCAAAATAGCATAAGCATGTCTGCTTCACAATTTAGCCAATGTCGTTGGGATAGCTGTATACTCCCGTTTTAGTAAACATTGATCTGGTTCATTGCAGAACACATCCTTTCTTTTGCCAAGACATGCTTCCTCAACAAACGTGCCTGACAATGGAGGATTTCGTCAGTCAGACATCAAACAAGAACCCCTTTTCTTGGCTCGTTGGTCTAGGGGTATGATTCTCGCTTAGGGTGCGAGAGGTCCCGGGTTCAAATCCCGGACGAGCCCATGAAGGAGTTCAGCTAATGTAGACTGTTTAATTATGTGCGTAAAATAGCATAAGCATGTTTGCTTCACAATTTAGCCAATGCCGTTGGGATAACTGTATACTCCCGTTTTAGTAAATATTTATCTGGTTCATTGCAGAACACATCCTTTCTTTTGCCAAGACATGCTTCCTCAACAAACGTGCCTGACAATGGAGGATTTCGTCAGTCAGACATCAAACAAGAACCCCTTTTCTTGGCTCGTTGGTCTAGGGGTATGATTCTCGCTTTGGGTGCGAGAGGTCCCGGGTTCAAATCCCGGACGAGCCCAGGAGTGAGCTAAGCTAATGTAGACTGTAAAATTATTTGATCAAAATAACATAAATATGTTTGCTTCACAATTTAGCCAATGTCGTTGGGATTGCTGGATCGTACCGTTGTTGTAAAAAAATATCTGGATCATTCCAGAACACATCCTTTCTTTTGCCAAGACATGCTTCCTCAACAAACGTGCCTGACAATGGAGGATTTCGTCAGTCAGACATCAAACAAGAACCCCTTTTCTTGGCTCGTTGGTCTAGGGGTATGATTCTCGCTTTGGGTGCGAGAGGTCCCGGGTTCAAATCCCGGACGAGCCCAGGAATGAGCAAAGCTAATGTAGACTGTAAAATTATTTGATCAAAATAACATAAATATGTTTGCTTCACAATTTAGCCAATGTCGTTGGGATTGATGGATCGTACCTTTGTTGTAAAAAAATATCTGGATCATTCCAGAACACATCCTTTCTTTTGCCAAGACATGAATACCTAATGTACATTACTGACAATGGAGGATTCTGTCAGTCAGACATCAAACGAGAAACCCTTTTCTTGGCTCGTTGGTCTAGGGGTATGATTCTCGCTTAGGGTGCGAGAGGTCCCGGGTTCAAATCCCGGACGAGCCCATGAGGGAGTTGAGCTAATGTAGACTGTTTAATTATGTGTGCAAAATAGCATAAGCATGTTTGCTTCACAATTTACCCAATGTCGTTGGGATAACTGTATACTCCCGTTTTAGTAAACATTTATCTGGTTCATTGCAGAACACATCCTTTCTTTTGCCAAGACATGCTTCCTCAACAAACGTGCCTGACAATGGAGGATTTCGTCAGTCAGACATCAAACAAGAACCCCTTTTCTTGGCTCGTTGGTCTAGGGGTATGATTCTCGCTTTGGGTGCGAGAGGTCCCGGGTTCAAATCCCGGACGAGCCCAGGAGTGAGTTTAGCTAATGTAGACTGTTAAATTATTTCAGCAAAATAACATACACATGATTGCTTCACAATTTAGCCAATGCCGTTGGGATAACTGTATACTCCCGTTTTAGTAAATATTTATCTGGTTCATTGCAGAACACATCCTTTCTTTTGCCAAGACATGCTTCCTCAACAAACGTGCCTGACAATGGAGGATTTCGTCAGTCAGACATCAAACAAGAACCCCTTTTCTTGGCTCGTTGGTCTAGGGGTATGATTCTCGCTTTGGGTGCGAGAGGTCCCGGGTTCAAATCCCGGACGAGCCCATGAAGGAGTTCAGCTAATGTAGACTGTTTAATTATGTGCGCAAAATAGCATAAGCATGTTTGCTTCACAATTTAGCCAATGCCGTTGGGATAACTGTATACTCCCGTTTTAGTAAATATTTATCTGGTTCATTGCAGAACACATCCTTTCTTTTGCCAAGACATGCTTCCTCAACAAACGTGCCTGACAATGGAGGATTTCGTCAGTCAGACATCAAACAAGAACCCCTTTTCTTGGCTCGTTGGTCTAGGGGTATGATTCTCGCTTTGGGTGCGAGAGGTCCCGGGTTCAAATCCCGGACGAGCCCAGGAGTGAGCTAAGCTAATGTAGACTGTAAAATTATTTGATCAAAATAACATAAATATGTTTGCTTCACAATTTAGCCAATGTCGTTGGGATTGCTGGATCGTACCGTTGTTGTAAAAAAATATCTGGATCATTCCAGAACACATCCTTTCTTTTGCCAAGACATGAATACCTAATGTACATTACTGACAATGGAGGATTCTGTCAGTCAGACATCAAACGAGAAACCCTTTTCTTGGCTCGTTGGTCTAGGGGTATGATTCTCGCTTTGGGTGCGAGAGGTCCCGGTTTCAAATCCCGGACGAGCCCAGGAATGAGCAAAGCTAATGTAGACTGTAAAATTATTTGATCAAAATAACATAAATATGTTTGCTTCACAATTTAGCCAATGTCGTTGGGATTGATGGATCGTACCTTTGTTGTAAAAAAATATCTGGATCATTCCAGAACACATCCTTTCTTTTGCCAAGACATGAATACCTAATGTACATTACTGACAATGGAGGATTCTGTCAGTCAGACATCAAACGAGAAACCCTTTTCTTGGCTCGTTGGTCTAGGGGTATGATTCTCGCTTAGGGTGCGAGAGGTCCCGGGTTCAAATCCCGGACGAGCCCATGAGGGAGTTGAGCTAATGTAGACTGTTAAATTATGTGTGCAAAATAGCATAAGCATGTTTGCTTCACAATTTACCCAATGTCGTTGGGATAACTGTATACTCCCGTTTTAGTAAACATTTATCTGGTTCATTGCAGAACACATCCTTTCTTTTGCCAAGACATGCTTCCTCAACAAACGTGCCTGACAATGGAGGATTTCGTCAGTCAGACATCAAACAAGAACCCCTTTTCTTGGCTCGTTGGTCTCGGGGTATGATTCTCGCTTAGGGTGCGAGAGGTCCCGGGTTCAAATCCCGGACGAGCCCATAAGGGAATTTAGCTAATGTAGACTGTTTAATTATGTGCGCAAAATAGCATAAGCATGTCTGCTTCACAATTTAGCCAATGTCGTTGGGATAGCTGTATACTCCCGTTTTAGTAAACATTGATCTGGTTCATTGCAGAACACATCCTTTCTTTTGCCAAGACATGCTTCCTCAACAAACGTGCCTGACAATGGAGGATTTCGTCAGTCAGACATCAAACAAGAACCCCTTTTCTTGGCTCGTTGGTCTAGGGGTATGATTCTCGCTTAGGGTGCGAGAGGTCCCGGGTTCAAATCCCGGACGAGCCCATGAAGGAGTTCAGCTAATGTAGACTGTTTAATTATGTGCGCAAAATAGCATAAGCATGTTTGCTTCACAATTTAGCCAATGCCGTTGGGATAACTGTATACTCCCGTTTTAGTAAATATTTATCTGGTTCATTGCAGAACACATCCTTTCTTTTGCCAAGACATGCTTCCTCAACAAACGTGCCTGACAATGGAGGATTTCGTCAGTCAGACATCAAACAAGAACCCCTTTTCTTGGCTCGTTGGTCTAGGGGTATGATTCTCGCTTTGGGTGCGAGAGGTCCCGGGTTCAAATCCCGGACGAGCCCAGGAGTGAGCTAAGCTAATGTAGACTGTAAAATTATTTGATCAAAATAACATAAATATGTTTGCTTCACAATTTAGCCAATGTCGTTGGGATTGCTGGATCGTACCGTTGTTGTAAAAAAATATCTGGATCATTCCAGAACACATCCTTTCTTTTGCAAAGACATGCTTCCTCAACAAACGTGCCTGACAATGGAGGATTTCGTCAGTCAGACATCAAACAAGAACCCCTTTTCTTGGCTCGTTGGTCTAGGGGTATGATTCTCGCTTTGGGTGCGAGAGGTCCCGGGTTCAAATCCCGGACGAGCCCAGGAATGAGCAAAGCTAATGTAGACTGTAAAATTATTTGATCAAAATAACATAAATATGTTTGCTTCACAATTTAGCCAATGTCGTTGGGATTGATGGATCGTACCTTTGTTGTAAAAAAATATCTGGATCATTCCAGAACACATCCTTTCTTTTGCCAAGACATGAATACCTAATGTACATTACTGACAATGGAGGATTCTGTCAGTCAGACATCAAACGAGAAACCCTTTTCTTGGCTCGTTGGTCTAGGGGTATGATTCTCGCTTAGGGTGCGAGAGGTCCCGGGTTCAAATCCCGGACGAGCCCATGAGGGAGTTGAGCTAATGTAGACTGTTTAATTATGTGTGCAAAATAGCATAAGCATGTTTGCTTCACAATTTACCCAATGTCGTTGGGATAACTGTATACTCCCGTTTTAGTAAACATTTATCTGGTTCATTGCAGAACACATCCTTTCTTTTGCCAAGACATGCTTCCTCAACAAACGTGCCTGACAATGGAGGATTTCGTCAGTCAGACATCAAACAAGAACCCCTTTTCTTGGCTCGTTGGTCTAGGGGTATGATTCTCGCTTTGGGTGCGAGAGGTCCCGGGTTCAAATCCCGGACGAGCCCAGGAGTGAGTTTAGCTAATGTAGACTGTTAAATTATTTCAGCAAAATAACATACACATGATTGCTTCACAATTTAGCCAATGTCGTGGGGATAACTGTATACTCCCGTTTTAGTAAACATTTATCTGGTTCATTGCAGAACACATCCTTTCTTTTGCCAAGACATGCTTCCTCAACAAACGTGCCTGACAATGGAGGATTTCGTCAGTCAGACATCAAACAAGAACCCCTTTTCTTGGCTCGTTGGTCTAGGGGTATGATTCTCGCTTAGGGTGCGAGAGGTCCCGGGTTCAAATCCCGGACGAGCCCATGAAGGAGTTGAGCTAATGTAGACTGTTTAATTATGTGTGCAAAATAGCATAAGCATGTTTGCTTCACAATTTACCCAATGTCGTTGGGATAACTGTATACTCCCGTTTTAGTAAACATTTATCTGGTTCATTGCAGAACACATCCTTTCTTTTGCCAAGACATGCTTCCTCAACAAACGTGCCTGACAATGGAGGATTTCGTCAGTCAGACATCAAACAAGAACCCCTTTTCTTGGCTCGTTGGTCTCGGGGTATGATTCTCGCTTTGGGTGCGAGAGGTCCCGGGTTCAAATCCCGGACGAGCCCAGGAGTGAGTTTAGCTAATGTAGACTGTTAAATTATTTCAGCAAAATAACATACACATGATTGCTTCACAATTTAGCCAATGTCGTGGGGATAACTGTATACTCCCGTTTTAGTAAACATTGATCTGGTTCATTGCAGAACACATCCTTTCTTTTGCCAAGACATGCTTCCTCAACAAACGTGCCTGACAATGGAGGATTTCGTCAGTCAGACATCAAACAAGAACCCGTTTTCTTGGCTCGTTGGTCTAGGGGTATGATTCTCGCTTAGGGTGCGAGAGGTCCCGGGTTCAAATCCCGGACGAGCCCATGAAGGAGTTCAGCTAATGTAGACTGTTTAATTATGTGCGCAAAATAGCATAAGCATGTTTGCTTCACAATTTAGCCAATGCCGTTGGGATAACTGTATACTCCCGTTTTAGTAAATATTTATCTGGTTCATTGCAGAACACATCCTTTCTTTTGCCAAGACATGCTTCCTCAACAAACGTGCCTGACAATGGAGGATTTCGTCAGTCAGACATCAAACAAGAACCCCTTTTCTTGGCTCGTTGGTCTAGGGGTATGATTCTCGCTTTGGGTGCGAGAGGTCCCGGGTTCAAATCCCGGACGAGCCCAGGAGTGAGCTAAGCTAATGTAGACTGTAAAATTATTTGATCAAAATAACATAAATATGTTTGCTTCACAATTTAGCCAATGTCGTTGGGATTGCTGGATCGTACCGTTGTTGTAAAAACATATCTGGATCATTCCAGAACACATCCTTTCTTTTGCCAAGACATGCTTCCTCAACAAACGTGCCTGACAATGGAGGATTTCGTCAGTCAGACATCAAACAAGAACCCCTTTTCTTGGCTCGTTGGTCTAGGGGTATGATTCTCGCTTTGGGTGCGAGAGGTCCCGGGTTCAAATCCCGGACGAGCCCAGGAATGAGCAAAGCTAATGTAGACTGTAAAATTATTTGATCAAAATAACATAAATATGTTTGCTTCACAATTTAGCCAATGTCGTTGGGATTGATGGATCGTACCTTTGTTGTAAAAAAATATCTGGATCATTCCAGAACACATCCTTTCTTTTGCCAAGACATGAATACCTAATGTACATTACTGACAATGGAGGATTCTGTCAGTCAGACATCAAACGAGAAACCCTTTTCTTGGCTCGTTGGTCTAGGGGTATGATTCTCGCTTAGGGTGCGAGAGGTCCCGGGTTCAAATCCCGGACGAGCCCATGAGGGAGTTGAGCTAATGTAGACTGTTTAATTATGTGTGCAAAATAGCATAAGCATGTTTGCTTCACAATTTACCCAATGTCGTTGGGATAACTGTATACTCCCGTTTTAGTAAACATTTATCTGGTTCATTGCAGAACACATCCTTTCTTTTGCCAAGACATGCTTCCTCAACAAACGTGCCTGACAATGGAGGATTTCGTCAGTCAGACATCAAACAAGAACCCCTTTTCTTGGCTCGTTGGTCTCGGGGTATGATTCTCGCTTAGGGTGCGAGAGGTCCCGGGTTCAAATCCCGGACGAGCCCATAAGGGAATTTAGCTAATGTAGACTGTTTAATTATGTGCGCAAAATAGCATAAGCATGTCTGCTTCACAATTTAGCCAATGTCGTTGGGATAGCTGTATACTCCCGTTTTAGTAAACATTGATCTGGTTCATTGCAGAACACATCCTTTCTTTTGCCAAGACATGCTTCCTCAACAAACGTGCCTGACAATGGAGGATTTCGTCAGTCAGACATCAAACAAGAACCCCTTTTCTTGGCTCGTTGGTCTAGGGGTATGATTCTCGCTTAGGGTGCGAGAGGTCCCGGGTTCAAATCCCGGACGAGCCCATGAAGGAGTTCAGCTAATGTAGACTGTTTAATTATGTGCGCAAAATAGCATAAGCATGTTTGCTTCACAATTTAGCCAATGCCGTTGGGATAACTGTATACTCCCGTTTTAGTAAATATTTATCTGGTTCATTGCAGAACACATCCTTTCTTTTGCCAAGACATGCTTCCTCAACAAACGTGCCTGACAATGGAGGATTTCGTCAGTCAGACATCAAACAAGAACCCCTTTTCTTGGCTCGTTGGTCTAGGGGTATGATTCTCGCTTTGGGTGCGAGAGGTCCCGGGTTCAAATCCCGGACGAGCCCAGGAATGAGCAAAGCTAATGTAGACTGTAAAATTATTTGATCAAAATAACATAAATATGTTTGCTTCACAATTTAGCCAATGTCGTTGGGATTGATGGATCGTACCTTTGTTGTAAAAAAATATCTGGATCATTCCAGAACACATCCTTTCTTTTGCCAAGACATGAATACCTAATGTACATTACTGACAATGGAGGATTCTGTCAGTCAGACATCAAACGAGAAACCCTTTTCTTGGCTCGTTGGTCTAGGGGTATGATTCTCGCTTAGGGTGCGAGAGGTCCCGGGTTCAAATCCCGGACGAGCCCATGAGGGAGTTGAGCTAATGTAGACTGTTTAATTATGTGTGCAAAATAGCATAAGCATGTTTGCTTCACAATTTACCCAATGTCGTTGGGATAACTGTATACTCCCGTTTTAGTAAACATTTATCTGGTTCATTGCAGAACACATCCTTTCTTTTGCCAAGACATGCTTCCTCAACAAACGTGCCTGACAATGGAGGATTTCGTCAGTCAGACATCAAACAAGAACCCCTTTTCTTGGCTCGTTGGTCTAGGGGTATGATTCTCGCTTTGGGTGCGAGAGGTCCCGGGTTCAAATCCCGGACGAGCCCAGGAGTGAGTTTAGCTAATGTAGACTGTTAAATTATTTCAGCAAAATAACATACACATGATTGCTTCACAATTTAGCCAATGTCGTGGGGATAACTGTATACTCCCGTTTTAGTAAACATTTATCTGGTTCATTGCAGAACACATCCTTTCTTTTGCCAAGACATGCTTCCTCAACAAACGTGCCTGACAATGGAGGATTTCGTCAGTCAGACATCAAACAAGAACCCCTTTTCTTGGCTCGTTGGTCTAGGGGTATGATTCTCGCTTAGGGTGCGAGAGGTCCCGGGTTCAAATCCCGGACGAGCCCATGAAGGAGTTCAGCTAATGTAGACTGTTTAATTATGTGCGCAAAATAGCATAAGCATGTTTGCTTCACAATTTAGCCAATGCCGTTGGGATAACTGTATACTCCCGTTTTAGTAAATATTTATCTGGTTCATTGCAGAACACATCCTTTCTTTTGCCAAGACATGCTTCCTCAACAAACGTGCCTGACAATGGAGGATTTCGTCAGTCAGACATCAAACAAGAACCCCTTTTCTTGGCTCGTTGGTCTAGGGGTATGATTCTCGCTTTGGGTGCGAGAGGTCCCGGGTTCAAATCCCGGACGAGCCCAGGAGTGAGCTAAGCTAATGTAGACTGTAAAATTATTTGATCAAAATAACATAAATATGTTTGCTTCACAATTTAGCCAATGTCGTTGGGATTGCTGGATCGTACCGTTGTTGTAAAAAAATATCTGGATCATTCCAGAACACATCCTTTCTTTTGCCAAGACATGAATACCTAATGTACATTACTGACAATGGAGGATTCTGTCAGTCAGACATCAAACGAGAAACCCTTTTCTTGGCTCGTTGGTCTAGGGGTATGATTCTCGCTTAGGGTGCGAGAGGTCCCGGGTTCAAATCCCGGACGAGCCCATGAGTGAGTTGAGCTAATGTAGACTGTTTAATTATGTGTGCAAAATAGCATAAGCATGTTTGCTTCACAATTTAGCCAATGCCGTTGGGATAACTGTATACTCCCGTTTTAGTAAATATTTATCTGGTTCATTGCAGAACACATCCTTTCTTTTGCCAAGACATGCTTCCTCAACAAACGTGCCTGACAATGGAGGATTTCGTCAGTCAGACATCAAACAAGAACCCCTTTTCTTGGCTCGTTGGTCTAGGGGTATGATTCTCGCTTTGGGTGCGAGAGGTCCCGGGTTCAAATCCCGGACGAGCCCAGGAGTGAGCTAAGCTAATGTAGACTGTAAAATTATTTGATCAAAATAACATAAATATGTTTGCTTCACAATTTAGCCAATGTCGTTGGGATTGATGGATCGTACCTTTGTTGTAAAAAAATATCTGGATCATTCCAGAACACATCCTTTCTTTTGCCAAGACATGAATACCTAATGTACATTACTGACAATGGAGGATTCTGTCAGTCAGACATCAAACGAGAAACCCTTTTCTTGGCTCGTTGGTCTAGGGGTATGATTCTCGCTTAGGGTGCGAGAGGTCCCGGGTTCAAATCCCGGACGAGCCCATGAGGGAGTTGAGCTAATGTAGACTGTTAAATTATGTGTGCAAAATAGCATAAGCATGTTTGCTTCACAATTTACCCAATGTCGTTGGGATAACTGTATACTCCCGTTTTAGTAAACATTTATCTGGTTCATTGCAGAACACATCCTTTCTTTTGCCAAGACATGCTTCCTCAACAAACGTGCCTGACAATGGAGGATTTCGTCAGTCAGACATCAAACAAGAACCCCTTTTCTTGGCTCGTTGGTCTCGGGGTATGATTCTCGCTTAGGGTGCGAGAGGTCCCGGGTTCAAATCCCGGACGAGCCCATAAGGGAATTTAGCTAATGTAGACTGTTTAATTATGTGCGCAAAATAGCATAAGCATGTCTGCTTCACAATTTAGCCAATGTCGTTGGGATAGCTGTATACTCCCGTTTTAGTAAACATTGATCTGGTTCATTGCAGAACACATCCTTTCTTTTGCCAAGACATGCTTCCTCAACAAACGTGCCTGACAATGGAGGATTTCGTCAGTCAGACATCAAACAAGAACCCCTTTTCTTGGCTCGTTGGTCTAGGGGTATGATTCTCGCTTAGGGTGCGAGAGGTCCCGGGTTCAAATCCCGGACGAGCCCATGAAGGAGTTCAGCTAATGTAGACTGTTTAATTATGTGCGCAAAATAGCATAAGCATGTTTGCTTCACAATTTAGCCAATGCCGTTGGGATAACTGTATACTCCCGTTTTAGTAAATATTTATCTGGTTCATTGCAGAACACATCCTTTCTTTTGCCAAGACATGCTTCCTCAACAAACGTGCCTGACAATGGAGGATTTCGTCAGTCAGACATCAAACAAGAACCCGTTTTCTTGGCTCGTTGGTCTAGGGGTATGATTCTCGCTTTGGGTGCGAGAGGTCCCGGGTTCAAATCCCGGACGAGCCCAGGAGTGAGCTAAGCTAATGTAGACTGTAAAATTATTTGATCAAAATAACATAAATATGTTTGCTTCACAATTTAGCCAATGTCGTTGGGATTGCTGGATCGTACCGTTGTTGTAAAAAAATATCTGGATCATTCCAGAACACATCCTTTCTTTTGCCAAGACATGCTTCCTCAACAAACGTGCCTGACAATGGAGGATTTCGTCAGTCAGACATCAAACAAGAACCCCTTTTCTTGGCTCGTTGGTCTAGGGGTATGATTCTCGCTTTGGGTGCGAGAGGTCCCGGGTTCAAATCCCGGACGAGCCCAGGAATGAGCAAAGCTAATGTAGACTGTAAAATTATTTGATCAAAATAACATAAATATGTTTGCTTCACAATTTAGCCAATGTCGTTGGGATTGATGGATCGTACCTTTGTTGTAAAAAAATATCTGGATCATTCCAGAACACATCCTTTCTTTTGCCAAGACATGAATACCTAATGTACATTACTGACAATGGAGGATTCTGTCAGTCAGACATCAAACGAGAAACCCTTTTCTTGGCTCGTTGGTCTAGGGGTATGATTCTCGCTTAGGGTGCGAGAGGTCCCGGGTTCAAATCCCGGACGAGCCCATGAGGGAGTTGAGCTAATGTAGACTGTTTAATTATGTGTGCAAAATAGCATAAGCATGTTTGCTTCACAATTTACCCAATGTCGTTGGGATAACTGTATACTCCCGTTTTAGTAAACATTTATCTGGTTCATTGCAGAACACATCCTTTCTTTTGCCAAGACATGCTTCCTCAACAAACGTGCCTGACAATGGAGGATTTCGTCAGTCAGACATCAAACAAGAACCCCTTTTCTTGGCTCGTTGGTCTAGGGGTATGATTCTCGCTTTGGGTGCGAGAGGTCCCGGGTTCAAATCCCGGACGAGCCCAGGAGTGAGTTTAGCTAATGTAGACTGTTAAATTATTTCAGCAAAATAACATACACATGATTGCTTCACAATTTAGCCAATGTCGTGGGGATAACTGTATACTCCCGTTTTAGTAAACATTTATCTGGTTCATTGCAGAACACATCCTTTCTTTTGCCAAGACATGCTTCCTCAACAAACGTGCCTGACAATGGAGGATTTCGTCAGTCAGACATCAAACAAGAACCCGTTTTCTTGGCTCGTTGGTCTAGGGGTATGATTCTCGCTTAGGGTGCGAGAGGTCCCGGGTTCAAATCCCGGACGAGCCCATGAGGGAGTTGAGCTAATGTAGACTGTTTAATTATGTGTGCAAAATAGCATAAGCATGTTTGCTTCACAATTTACCCAATGTCGTTGGGATAACTGTATACTCCCGTTTTAGTAAACATTTATCTGGTTCATTGCAGAACACATCCTTTCTTTTGCCAAGACATGCTTCCTCAACAAACGTGCCTGACAATGGAGGATTTCGTCAGTCAGACATCAAACAAGAACCCCTTTTCTTGGCTCGTTGGTCTAGGGGTATGATTCTCGCTTTGGGTGCGAGAGGTCCCGGGTTCAAATCCCGGACGAGCCCAGGAGTGAGTTTAGCTAATGTAGACTGTTAAATTATTTCAGCAAAATAACATACACATGATTGCTTCACAATTTAGCCAATGTCGTGGGGATAACTGTATACTCCCGTTTTAGTAAACATTTATCTGGTTCATTGCAGAACACATCCTTTCTTTTGCCAAGACATGCTTCCTCAACAAACGTGCCTGACAATGGAGGATTTCGTCAGTCAGACATCAAACAAGAACCCGTTTTCTTGGCTCGTTGGTCTAGGGGTATGATTCTCGCTTAGGGTGCGAGAGGTCCCGGGTTCAAATCCCGGACGAGCCCATGAAGGAGTTCAGCTAATGTAGACTGTTTAATTATGTGCGCAAAATAGCATAAGCATGTTTGCTTCACAATTTAGCCAATGCCGTTGGGATAACTGTATACTCCCGTTTTAGTAAATATTTATCTGGTTCATTGCAGAACACATCCTTTCTTTTGCCAAGACATGCTTCCTCAACAAACGTGCCTGACAATGGAGGATTTCGTCAGTCAGACATCAAACAAGAACCCCTTTTCTTGGCTCGTTGGTCTAGGGGTATGATTCTCGCTTTGGGTGCGAGAGGTCCCGGGTTCAAATCCCGGACGAGCCCAGGAGTGAGCTAAGCTAATGTAGACTGTAAAATTATTTGATCAAAATAACATAAATATGTTTGCTTCACAATTTAGCCAATGTCGTTGGGATTGCTGGATCGTACCGTTGTTGTAAAAAAATATCTGGATCATTCCAGAACACATCCTTTCTTTTGCCAAGACATGAATACCTAATGTACATTACTGACAATGGAGGATTCTGTCAGTCAGACATCAAACGAGAAACCCTTTTCTTGGCTCGTTGGTCTAGGGGTATGATTCTCGCTTTGGGTGCGAGAGGTCCCGGGTTCAAATCCCGGACGAGCCCAGGAATGAGCAAAGCTAATGTAGACTGTAAAATTATTTGATCAAAATAACATAAATATGTTTGCTTCACAATTTAGCCAATGTCGTTGGGATTGATGGATCGTACCTTTGTTGTAAAAAAATATCTGGATCATTCCAGAACACATCCTTTCTTTTGCCAAGACATGAATACCTAATGTACATTACTGACAATGGAGGATTCTGTCAGTCAGACATCAAACGAGAAACCCTTTTCTTGGCTCGTTGGTCTAGGGGTATGATTCTCGCTTAGGGTGCGAGAGGTCCCGGGTTCAAATCCCGGACGAGCCCATGAGGGAGTTGAGCTAATGTAGACTGTTAAATTATGTGTGCAAAATAGCATAAGCATGTTTGCTTCACAATTTACCCAATGTCGTTGGGATAACTGTATACTCCCGTTTTAGTAAACATTTATCTGGTTCATTGCAGAACACATCCTTTCTTTTGCCAAGACATGCTTCCTCAACAAACGTGCCTGACAATGGAGGATTTCGTCAGTCAGACATCAAACAAGAACCCCTTTTCTTGGCTCGTTGGTCTCGGGGTATGATTCTCGCTTAGGGTGCGAGAGGTCCCGGGTTCAAATCCCGGACGAGCCCATAAGGGAATTTAGCTAATGTAGACTGTTTAATTATGTGCGCAAAATAGCATAAGCATGTCTGCTTCACAATTTAGCCAATGTCGTTGGGATAGCTGTATACTCCCGTTTTAGTAAACATTGATCTGGTTCATTGCAGAACACATCCTTTCTTTTGCCAAGACATGCTTCCTCAACAAACGTGCCTGACAATGGAGGATTTCGTCAGTCAGACATCAAACAAGAACCCCTTTTCTTGGCTCGTTGGTCTAGGGGTATGATTCTCGCTTAGGGTGCGAGAGGTCCCGGGTTCAAATCCCGGACGAGCCCATGAAGGAGTTCAGCTAATGTAGACTGTTTAATTATGTGCGTAAAATAGCATAAGCATGTTTGCTTCACAATTTAGCCAATGCCGTTGGGATAACTGTATACTCCCGTTTTAGTAAATATTTA